>BSUD01000002.1:11660177-11701965 GCA_033239045.1 Fagopyrum esculentum | reverse complement strand
AATCTCAATCAGTACGAGCCTCTCATGTCTCCGGTGCTGATTGTACTGAGCACAAACTGCCATACCATGTCATGTACAGGAAGAGAAAGAGTTTTGTGAGAAATGGCAAGATGATAATCTGCTACTGAATTCACAGACCCACAAAGGAAAATTCATATAAAAATGAAAAGCAATGCTTACTCATATTATTCATTATTGCAGAAGAGCAAAGAAATTCCCTTCAATCATGCAGTTGCAGGAGTGTCTTTTGAAGTGGGGGTCTTATTCTGGGACAAAAAAATGAGATGATCATATCAAGAGATAAAAAATGATTACCTGTTAAGCACTCTTCAACCTCCATTAGGGTTTAAATTAATTGAAGAACTGCTCCACAAATTAGTGTGGGTCATGAAGGTTGATTTGCTGTCTGTCATTGATGTAAAAATGAGGTAAAGGGGAAGATTTGCGTTGGATTTATCCTTTTAACTGTAGATTGCAGGCCCCCACCTCCATGGAATCCTAACATTCTCTTGAGTTTGGCCATTTAAGAAAGTTCCAAAATTCTCCTTCTTAATATTGTAAAGTATTCATTGTTTCAGTTTATTTACTTCTCAACAAATTTATGTTTTTGTGAAAGGGGTAATACTCTAATCCTTATTAAGCTTTTTTTTTTTTGAAAGGATTTTAAGCTAATTTATAGGTGTGTTCGGAGTAGTTTTTTTTTTTTTTTTTTTATAGTTTTTGGTGAAGCTTTGCGTCTTAAAAATGCTTCATAGTGTTCCTTAAGAAAGTTTTTTCCGTTTGTTTTAACTTTTTTAGGAGTTTATTGAGAAGATTGTTGGAGCGTTTTAGAAAGATTTAAATCATAATCCTTTCTAGATTTTTCATTAGTTTTCTTGGACCTTGTTTCCCTAGAATTATAGGTGAAGTTCAAAAAATACTATAGAAAATCAAACTTAAAAAAATAATTGAAAATTTAAAAAATTTGAAGAGAAGAAATTATAATCTAACCATTGGATTATCATTTAATGGCCGAGATTTATTCAATTTTAAGTGAAGTCACAATTTTATCCTTATTTCTGTCATGATGCATTTGTTATATTTATAGATGCGTCTTTTTTGGTAGCTTCACCCCTAACATCTACTTCTACCTTCCCACCAAAAAAAACACTACTTCTATCAAACACTCAATTTGGTTTGAAAGAATTTGGTCAAATAAGCCCTTTTTTATTTCCATGAAGTTTGTTAACCCCTTCAATTTTTACCACTTTCATTAAATTAAAGTTGGAAGGTAGAAAATTTAATTAAGGGTACATTTACTAAATATATTTATACCATGAGCCTAGTTATTAGAGAGAAATCTTTAAAAGGTTTATTTAATTAATTTTATCGTTAGGTTTTTCATTAGATTTTCATATTTTATAACACTCTTAAGCTAAAATTCCCCAAAAAAAAATTGTTTGTAAAACACGGCCTACGTCTAGTAATTTATACAAATTTAAATATATCAAAAAATTACAAAATAAATAAGTTAAATATATTTTAAGCGTGGATAGTTTTTTAAGAAAAAAAAATCCAAAATAATATTAACTAATAATACAATTGTTTTTTTCAACAAAATTTTAGTTTTGGCGTGCCGTCAAAAAAGAAAAAGTTGGGTGAAGTAGATTTGTTTTATGAGCTTTTGTTTTGTAGATCACTCCAATTTTTACCATTCTAATTGACTTACCAGTATTAATCTATTAAGAGTATATTGACTTAATAAGTTTATATTATGGGTTCCATTAAAAGTAATAATAATAAAAGGTCTAATTAATTATTTTACCTTACCATAAACTCATTTAGTAAATATAATTATATTTAACTCAAATCTTTTTACTAGGAGAAATTATATTAGGGTTGGGCTTTGCTTTCTTTTGTATTATTTATTTATTGGTGGGGTTATTATAAATATATAATAAAAGAAATTGGGCTGTGGTGTCTTTTGGCGGTCAAGGAGAGTGGGTAGACAGACAGTCGAACAAATTTAACACCACAACCTTTACTTTTTTAAAAGCAAAAGCTGATCCCTTTAAGATATTGCATCCTAGGACCTCTTTAACAATATATTGCAATTTGGGACCAAATCAAATCTTAAAAAATACCACCTTTCTTCAATCCATGCATAAACTATGGGCTTCAAACAACATCAACTTTTTATACATCTACTGTCATTCTTTTATGTTAGTTAAAGTTAATGATTCAGGATTACCATATGAAGACTAACACCATCCCACTCCCTTAATAATGTTATTTATGTACAATTTTTTTTTTTCATTTTATTCCGTGTATAATCTTATTTTAACCTTACTTTCTCTTTTTTTCATAAAATATTTAAGAAAAAATAAAATACAAAAATATTATTGGTTATTTGTGGAGGAATAGGGCCCACTTTATTTTGCACGGATGACGTTTGTATTTGAACGGAGTGAAGTTTTATTTAACTATTTACACAGAAAAAATACATAAAATGTAGGAATTTGTTTTAGATATATAAGAGTAAAATTTAACCCTTTTTACTAGGAATATAGATAGTCTAACCATCTAAATTCGGGAGATCACGAATCTATATATACTACTAAAGCAGCACCCATTTTGTCCACGTGTCAACCTCTAAGGCGGTCCACGTCAGTTTTTTCAATTTATTTACAGATTTGCCACAACGTATTTACAGATTTGCCATTAATTATTTTATAAGAAAATTTTTTTATTAGAATTTGTAAAACAGTCACCATGCCACGCCAATTTTATTAAAATAAATAATTAAAAAAAATCTACCTATCTACCAATCAAAATTAATAAACTGATCTATTGTAACTCGATTTGGTTAGAAAATCTAACGCAAATCTTCTAATAAGATTTGACACATTTGTTTAATTTAAAACTAAATCAAATTTTGCTCCTCTATCTAAATCTAAGTAAAAGTGAGATTATATTAAGGTATAAATATAATACTCGAATAATAATCTTTGTAATAAAATTTTAATTATGTTATTTTATTTATTTAAAAAAAAATAATTTTCATATGTTAGTTATATTAATTAATAAAAATAATTTTTATTATAAATTAATATTATATTATGCATAAAATTAAAAATATAATATTTATTTAGACAATCCCGCACAAGGTACGGGCACTAAACTAGTTTAATATAAATAAAACCTCATAATACACATGGGCTCTAACTTGTGAGCAGGTAACAGGTAATGCTGCTATTTTGTCCACTTATGTTTGTACTTGATCGATCTTCATAACTTGTTAGTACATTATGTATAAATATATTATAAATTAAAGTTTTTTTTCTAAATTTAAACCCTCTTGTTTGATTTCCTTATTCATCCATAGATCTATTAGGTTTGGTATTTGTAGGAGCTGAGCCACGTGCTATAGTGACAAATGATGAGATCGATCAATACGTACGTGCTCATGGGTTACGTTCATTGCATATGTATATATTATTCTATTTATGGGGTACTCAAAATTACTCTATTATGTGTGGATCATAATTGTTGTCACCAAATTAATGTTACACAAATATAGCCATTTAATAAGAGAAAAAAAAAATAGTGAAATAATATGGTGCAATTCAACCCATCTAATCGAAAAACTTTGGCTACTTAAAACTTGATTGTATTAATATGATAAAAGTTATATCGGTGAGTAAAAAGTTTTTTGATCGTTTCGTATTGAAAAGTAAATAAAATTACAGTCTAATATATAAACTCGGTGAACTACTCTTACTTACTATCATCAATTGGTTTTACGATGAAACTTCACTATACCAACTACTTAGAGAGTTGGCGAACTAACCTATTTATAAAATTAAATAAATAAAGTTTTTCTCCTCTTTCATTATCTCTTCTTCTACTAAAAAGATCTTTCATAAACTATCATCGTGAAGTTGGATTTGATTTTCGATTGAGCGTCTTCTCCTTCAAAATTTTTCTATGTACACAGCAAATAAACGTGAGATAGATCGTACACAAGCAGTTTCAGGAAGAAAAAAAACTCATAGGAAGAATGTGTTATCATTTACTCAAAACAATTACACACGCAGTTTTTTTTGGAGACCTAAAGACTGCAACTTCTTCTGTAACAATCGAGTCTGACGCCCCATAAGGGATTCAACTGAAGTAACTTCTTTTAATAAGAAAATGGAACTAGACCTAATGGAATGGCCTAGCTTTGGCTCTTCATCTTTCTCAGGTTCGAGTTTTGGGTATTATTATCTGTAAGGGTGAGTTAGAATTCACAACTCAATTTTTTTTTGAAATTTTACAATTAGTCTATACGAAAACAAATCACTAAACAAATATGAAATTCTAGTGTGCCTAAATTTTAAGTCTCAACCTAACAATAATAACTACATAAAAAATATCAAGTATTTTAGGTTCTTGGATGGTAGCTATATACTAAGATGCAGTAAAGTGAGATTATGATTAAATTGATACATAACTTAATATCTAAAACCAAACACGACATCCTATGGTTGTATGTTAATTGGAGGTTGCAAGAAGATGAAGAAGTGACAAATAGTGAAAGGGACAACACCTAATTGTTTACATTGTATATGACAGCACAACCCTTGCTAGCTACCATTACAATTCGAATACATGATGTATCTTATCATATATTGTCGACAAAGGAACGACCTATGTCTCACTATTTACAAATATGTAACCTAGTATACATATTACTTGTTATCTTGTTAAATAATATATTTTACAATAAAATCTCATTTAGCGAATTTATGTTAAGTTGTTAGTACATAACACACTCCAATTAACATACAACCATAGGACCTCGCTCTCTCGCTATTCTTCATGGGCCGAAGAGCTCGTCTCGCTCGATCCTGACCCATAATATCAGTATATCTAGATTTATTGTCTTATTATAACAATATTATTTTATAATATTTGTGTATGGTGGTTCCCCACCATTTGGTTGGGTTCCTTTGTTTGATCCACTATAATCTATCTTTGATATACTTCGGTTTCAATCCTCGAAGATAACACGGGCCCAAACATGAAAACTCCTTTTCTTGTAAATCCAAACAAACATTTAAGTCTTACAATCCATTTTGTTTCTGGTATCTCTCAAATGTCCTTTTCATATATATGAACCAATTGCATGTGTTTTCACTCTATAGTGCAATTACTTTGGTTACGTATAATATACATCCAATATAGACTGCCCAATGTTTCTTATTGCAAGTTTTATATATGTTCTCGGCTTCGATATTAACTAGGTACGTTCAATAAATAAATAAATGAACTCCTATTGTATATAGGAACATCAATTTTATGGGTCTTGAACTCTGGTTGATAGCTTCACCTTCCTTCTTAAAAAGATATAACAGAATACATATATTTTTTTTTCTCAATTATAAGTATTTGTAAATTTTGAAGTATCGATTTATGAAAGTTAAACTGCATTACTTAACCCATCACAAGATAATTAGATAAGTATTTGTAATACACAATATCTTAAAAACTCAATATCTTAGAAAGATATTGAGTATTTGTAATACTCAATATCATTGTAAGACCCCAGTTTTTCGCCTTCACCGAAGCGGCGGTGAAGAAGGCCGCCCCAGTGGCAAGCATTGACTGTCACCGTCCCCGCGGTGACAGTGAGTCACCCCTGCGGCAGGGCAATCCGCCCCTGCGGATTCACCATAGACGATCTGTTTTTGTTCGTTTTATATTCCTTCCATCAGATAGAATAACCGATCTTCTATCTTATGGGCCGACCTTCCTATCTTATTTCTAACCCTAAAACGTCCTTCCTTCTATCTTTCCACCCTTTTCCTATATAATCCCGCCTTCTTCCCGTTTTTTCCGCCTCTTGCATACATTTTTTTCATCCTTGAGAGTTGTAGTTGTTACCCTTGCTTCTTGTGATCTTGCTGAACGTGTAAGTTCATCTACTTTTGCTTCTTCCTCACGTTCATACGTTGCTTCATGCAGTCTCCTTCTATTTCGTTTTCTCATTTCTTCTTCTCCAAGAATCAAGTTTGAGTCTTGATTCTCGTGGAACGTTCCGTCGTTGATCCTTTGATGTTCACAGGCTCCCTTGGTTGAGTTGTGACGTGTGTGAAGTGTTGAGAGAAGCAAGTCTTAGCCTTGCTGTGTTACTTGCTGTCGAAGGAGTCGTTAGTGCTTCTGCACCAAAACCCGCCCCCGCGCCTGCTCAGTGCCGCCCCTGCAGCCACCTATTATGCCGCCTCCGCGCCTCTGTCTGCCGTCCTGCGGTTTGTCTGCACTAGCTCCCGTCTTTGGTGAGTTGCTTCCTTCTTTGCTTTCCTCGTTCCTTTTCTTGCCTCTTGTTGTTGTTGTTGACCCTTATTGTTCTGTAAGACTAAGGTTGAGACCTTAACTTGTAGAGATCTCTTAGAGATCACGGAGACTTGAAATTATAGACTTATAGCAATCGTTTCGGTTCTTGATTCGTGATGCCTTGTGTGAACAGGCTTCCCGCTCTTCTTTCCTGAAGTTATCTGAGTTGTTCTTTGATCGTTTGAGTTACCTTCGAGTGAGGTAAGTCTCTTGGACTTACTTAGCTTCATTCCGTATATTAGTTTGATTGTTTTGGTTGTGTTGTTGTTTGTTGTTATAACTGATAACCGGAACTAGGTTTGACCTTTATAACCGTAATTGGCTCAAGTGTGTTATAACCGGGCGGTTACCGCTTGTCCAGTTTAGAATGGGAAACTGGGAGGTGCTCTCGCGACCAGTCCAACAGGTGACAGAAGGATGCATACGCTCTATTCCTGTTGGTGAAAGGGGACGAAGGCGAGGTCGTAGCGACTCTCGTGTAACAACCATAAGTTGAATTAGTAATTGGATAACATAATGAAAGATAATAACCGGCTTAGTGTGAGCATGATTATGTGTTTTACCTTACCTTATGTGTGTTTGTACCTTTATAGTCTTTTTGATATCTAGAATGTTAGCTAACGGTTTTATACCGATGTTGTAGATGCTTTGTAGGATATAGGTGTTGCTGAGTGATCCGGACGGTGTGGTCAACCGGGGTTCCCGTACATTATAAGACGGGACTGGATTTACATTTCAATTGTTGTTTCCCTTGTTTTGAACTCGGCTGCGAGTCTTTTTCGTTTTCCTTTGTTATAACCTTTGGTTTTATATTGAGTTTTGATTTTAATTTGTATGTACCTTGTTGTAAGATCCATTGTGTTGTTGTTACTCTGAGGTTCGGGACCCATTGTGAGGTCATAGCCCGTAACACTTCGAGTTCCCATAACTTGGGGTGTTACAGTTTTTATAATCCAATATTAATTGTATACCTAATTTTAATACTCAATATTCATATTTCAATACTCAATCTTAATATCCATAGTTAATACCCGACTTTTGGACCATGAAAGTATCACTTTGTTCAAAAATTGGGACGACGAGGCAATCCCGATCAATGAGAAGCGGAGACCACTCCTAGCAAGAAGTAGCGACAAAGCCTGCGAGATTCTCTCGATCAATTGATCTCGATGAATCTCACGGTGTATACATAAATCTGGGAGAGGAGAAGGAAGAAACGGGAAGGAAAAAAAGATAGAGAATGACGTGAAGAGTTAATTTAGGTATATGGGTTGTTAAATAATATTCTACGTACTATTTATAGTAACTAATTATAAATATATTAATCAAGGATAAATCTAGCGTTATTAACTCATTTATCCCATATTATTTTTGTCATTTTGGCTTGTGTATGTGGTATGCTTCATTTAACAGACGGTCTCTCTATCATTTTATACGATCTTTTGATACATTAAAATATATATACCTAGTTTATTGAATTGTTTATCATTGTAAAAAAAATGGTTATAAATTAAGCCGGACAAAACTTAATGATTATTGTTTGGTGAAGGTCCAAAATCCTAACCCTAGCTAGATATGTAGCACGTAAAACATCCATATACAATGTCTTATAGGAACCTCTTTAATTACCATAAAGTGTTGCATGAAAATGGAGAAGATTGATTGCACCAAATGGGTAAGTAGTCCTTCATCTTTTTTGACCATTCAAAGCTTAAAACAAATTTGGAGTGTTCTCTACGGCTAAAACCTAAATGTGGAATTGAACTTTGAAGTAAAAGGTAGAAATCATCATTCTTGAAATCAACCATGCACAACGTACTTAAGTGCATCGTCCCACACGCATGCTTTCCCTTTCCTCAAGAGAAACGGGAGGGAAAAAACGTACATTTTTTTTACTATTGGTTATTACTACCAATTTTTTTAATATTGGTTTCTTACCGACTCATATGAGGTCGATACAGTAATTCTCTTATATTATTGTCAATTCTCATTGAACTTATGTGTTTCACTTATCAGATTTCGTCGTAATATTAGAACGGTTCGAATCTTGATTTATTGAATTTGTCTTTATGACATTGATAACATACATGAACATGCTCAAATACTAACCGAAACCATATCGATTATAAACAAGCTTATAGTTTAGCATATAAGATCGGTCAACTAATTCAAATATGTATTGTGAATATTATTTCTAACAAATCTAAACTCCTTAGTTGTAAATCGACTAAAGACACTAACAAATGAGCACACAAGCAATTTGTTGACGCAGTTCGGTGCTATAAAAATAACCCCTACTCTGCGAGACCTCAAGAGGGGAGATACGGTCCCGGATTTCACTAGGTTTTCAAGAATAAGGTTACAAACACAGGACATACGAGAGACTAGCACTTTCCTACGATCTAGCAAAGAAAGCAACAAAGAAGAACTCAAGAGATACAAAGAAGCAAAGGTGAAGAAAAGCCCCCTCAAAGGCACCTCGACGAAGATCTGAGATTGATCTTCGTCTCTATTGCAAACCAACGAAGCAATAGTGAGAAGATAACCAAGAGATAACAGATCTCTCTTCTCCTTCTTTTCTCATACGGATCCTTCTTGCTCAAAGCAAGATTTGGAAGATCCACCTTCTTCTCTATCTCTCTGTTCTCTCTTTTGCTCTTTGTGAACGAAGAACACTCAAGCTCTCGATCTAGGGTTTCAGAAGCTGCAACCAAGAGTTTAAGTATCAAGCTGAATCCTTAGTTAAACGCCTCGTTTTGCTACGAGCATAAGTGAACCAATGAACCGGGTTAACAAAATCAAGCGGCCGGTTCACCAACACATCATCAAGCATGCCTCTCAACATCAGATCAAGGAGATGGGCTTCCATTTTTGGGCCGCCAAGCCCAATCTTCAACTTTAGCCGGAGAAGTACACAACACACTAATACACACACATTACCACTAAGTATCTCCTAAGTCACATAATAGCATACACATGTATATGAATCTTGTCACCATATTAATCACCAAGCTACATCACTTAGGTTAACTAAGTGGCAACTTTGGATCATGATAGACATCAAGATCAAACACATAGCAAACTATCATATGAACATCTTACAACTCTCTACTTAGACCATAAAGAAAAGTGCTAGATTTATTCTCATGTCCTATGTTACATGATCAATACAAGAATCAAAAAACATAACAAATGCCCTCTTGATTCTTGTAACTATGTAACCAAGTTCTGTCCCCCAATAGTGTGCCTGGAACCATCCATCCCGTCCGTCATCAGTCCATAACCTGCATTCAACACTCAAGGAACATAAAAAATCTGCAGAAAATTTCTACAGAAAGCAAATTTATCAGCAGTTACAATTTTAGTTTCAAAGTCAGCAAGATTCAAGTCACCCTTAATTTTCTTTACTAAGAAGTGCTTCTTTTTAACCCTATCTCGAATGAAATGATTTCTAACATCAATATGTTTAGACCTTTCATGATAAACAAGATCTTTACACAAATATAATGCACTTTGACTGTCCATATGAATTACAGGAATACAAGGTTTATGAGATATTTCACTAACAAGACCCTTAAGCCAAATAGCATCCTTAGAAGCTTCAACAACAGCAATATATTCAGCTTCGGTAGAGGATAAAGCAATCACAGATTGTTGTTGAGATTTCCATGAAACACAATTACCAGTCCAAGTGTAAAAATAAGCAGTGGTAGATTTTCTATTATCCTTATTGCTAGCATAATCAGAATCTACATAACCAAACACTTCACCAATATTATCATGCTCAGAAAACATCAAACATAAGTCTTTAGTTCAACTGATATATCTAAGAATATAATTCATAGCAGTCCAATGTAATTCACCACGATTAGACATGTATCTACTCAACACACTTATATCAAAAGCAAGATCAGGTCTAGTGCATAACATAGCATACATGATAGAACCAACAACCACATCATAGGGAATTTTTGCCATTTTATCAATTTCAGCTTGATTACTAGGACAGTGTTGCTTAGTTAAATCAAGGTGCCCTCCTAAGGGTATAGAAGTGGGTTTAGCATGCTTCATATTGAACTTTTCTAAAACTTTTTCAATATAATCAACTTGAGATAACCACATCTTTTTATGATTTCTATCCCTTATGATTTTAAAACCTAATATTTTCTGTGCAGGACCCATATCTTTCATGTCAAAATTAGATTTTAAATCCCTTTTAGCACCAGCAATCAACACAGCAGATTTACTAATGAGCAATATATCATCAACATATAACATCACAAACAAGGGATTCATGGAAGATATGCCTTTAAAGTACAAACAGTAATCATAATTGCTTCTTAAAAAACCTAAGTTTTTCATGCATTCATCAAACTTAAGATTCCATTGTCTAGGTGACTGTTTTAAGCCATAGATGGATTTTTTAAGCAAGCAAACATGCTCAGGTTTAGATTTATCTACAAAACCCTCAGGTTGTTTCATATAGATAGTTTCATCCAGATTACCATGTAAAAAGGCAGTTTTTACATCCATTTATTCTATATCTCAATCATACGCAGTAGCAAAAGCAAGCAACAATCTCATGGTTTTATATTTAACAACAGGGGCAAATATATCAGTGTAATCAATTCCTTCTCTTTGAGTAAAACCTTTAGTAACTAGCCTAGCTTTGTATCTAGGTGGTTCATTCAGTTTGGTAGCTTCCTTTAGTTTATAAATCCATTTACAAGGCACAAGTTTAGCATTTTCAGGTTTAGCTATTAACACCCAAGTTTTGTTAACAATCATAGAATCTATTTCATCTTGCATGGCTAGTTTCCAATTTTTCGATTGAGAACAATTCATAGCTTGATTATATGTGTCAGGAGTATATGGATTATCAACAACATCACCAGTCAAGAAAGCATACTCAACAAAATTGAAATCATTTGTAAACAGAACATATTCAGAACCATTATATCTCCTATTAGGTATTCTAACCCTAAGATTTCTATCTCTAGTCAACTGATAGTTATGATCATCATTATCATGCAAGTAATCATCATTCTCATGCAAGGAATTGTCATCATTATCATGCAAAGCATTATCAGAGTGAGATGAAGGAGTAGCAGAGATATCACCAATATTTTCTACCCCCCTTGATTCTGACCTATGGTTCTCACTGCTTATAGCAGTATTTTCATCAACATTTTCATCATTGTTAGGATGATTATCAACATCATAGTTCTCTTCACTAGTACTAGGTGTTTGATAATATCCTATGTCAAACTCTTCATCTATGATTTGATTTTCTCTATTATGGTCATTTATGTAGAAGTGAAAGTTTCTAGCAGATTCAATCTCATTTTCAGTGCTACTAGAATTATCAACAGTGTTTCTAGTTTTAAAATATAATTCTCTTTCATTAAAGGTCACATTTCTAGATGTTATCACTTTATATCCTTGTGGTTGTATGAGTAAAAGTTTATAGCCCTTAACACCTTCACGATAGCCTAGCATTACACACTTTTGTGCTCTTCGGTGCAACTTCCCTTGTATTATATGGGAATATGCACCCAAAGGGCCTTATGTGGGTAATACTAGGCTTCCTTCTAGTCCATAATTCTTGGGGTGTCCTAAAGTCTATTACAGAGGAGGGAGACCTATTAATGAGGTAAGCTGTTGTAGTTACAGCTTCATCCCATAGACTATGTTTCATACCAGCACTTATAAGCATACATCTAGCCTTTTCTAAGAGAGTTCTATTCATCCTTTCAGTTGTACCATTTAGTTGAGGAGTGTAAGAGACAGTTAGATGTCTTTTAATGCCATTAGTTTTACATTATTCATTAAAACTAGCATTACAAAACTCTAAGCCATTATCAGTTCTAAGGCATTTAATCTTTAAGTCAATTTCATTTTCAACTGCAATTTCCAGTTTTTAAAACTTTCAAAGGCTTCATCTTTTGTTCTTAACAGGTATATTCAATCTTTTCTAGAATAGTGGTCGATAAAAGAAATAAAATATTTCTTTCCACCTACAGTTTCTATATGAGCAGGGCCCCATAGGTCTGAGTGTATATATTCTAGAGGTTTATTAGTCTTATATGAAGATTTATTGAAACTGTTTTTATTAGCTTTACCAAACACACAGTTTTCACAAAAGCTAAGATTAGTCAGTTGATTAGTTAAGATGCCTTATTTATGTAACTGAAGCAAGTCATTGTTTCCTATATGCCCTAATCTGCTATGCAACAAAGTAGTTTGTTCTAGGTTGTTTTTATTAATATCAGTAGTGGAGAGATTTAATTCAGGTGATTGTTCTACAAAGTACAAACCACCCTTATTAGAGCTCCTAATAAGAGTAAGACCATTTTTGACAACTTCTCTTATACCATTACTAGTATTTATATTACAACCTAGGTTATCAAACATAGATTCAGATATCAGGTTTCTCATGATTACCCGATAAGTTTGTTCTCATGGGAACCACACTATATATATATAGTGTGGTTCCCAACAATAACTACGAATAATCCACTCAACCAACAATAACTACGAATAATACATTAAACGATATGACATCTTCGTAACAAAACTAATAATAATTACGAATTTGTTCTCATGATTACACGATAAGCCTATTCTCATATGATCTAATATATATATATATATATATATATATATATATATATATATATATATATATATGCGCCTTTTGTAACTACATTATATGGCTTGATCAATTATTCAAATGTGTGTTGGAATCACGTGTTGCTACACAAGCAATATTGAGTAGAATAAGATGTCATTAATCTTAACTGTTTTGTACAGTCCAATTTACGGAATCCTATAAATTAGAATCTTACATGCACAACTATAAATAAGTATGTGCATTATTACTACCATATAACTAATCAAAAAATCGCACTAAACGAGCCTATATTATATCCATCTTCTAACAACTATTTTATCATAATGTGTTACATGATCATTTAGGGTACGCTTGGATACTCGATATTCCAACATAATTTTACCATATCAAAATTTAATATTGAACCATATAATTTCATTATAAAATATAAAAATAGTACAAATAGTATATACATTGTTTGTAAGCAATATTTGTACGTTACTAAAAATGGTTTATATACAAAATTTACATTACACATCCAAACATCACTTATATAGTCTTGTTATTTTGTTTAAGAAGCATAATGAAAGATGACAGCAACTAAAAAACAATTGATGATTAAGCAACTTGTCTTTGTTGGATAACTTTTTGGTATATTTAAATTTAATAAGGATAGTGTTAGCTGTTATTCCACAGGCAAGAATAAATAACAAGAGAAACAACAAAAAATTGAAGTGTATAGTGTTTGTCATGGTGGTACCTCCTTATAAGATGCATATATTTTTATGCCAAGTTCTAATGGCGACGTCTCCTTTGCCCGCCCATCTGCATATGGGTCACAATTGGACACTTATTGGGCCACTATTGAATCGTTATCAAGTTCAAGTCTTCGTAATTGCTTTGGTAAATTCATTGTTAGGATGATTTATCCCTTTGATTGAGTGAGAATGTATAGGATTTGCATATATTACCAAGTTTAATCTAGGGTAAATTCAATGGGTAGGAGACTCCTCGTCCGTAGGATGTGTTTAGTAAAATTCGATTTGTAGTTTGTAGTAGTGGTTGTGATTTAGGGTTGTCGTTTTCGAGTAGATTTTTTCATATTTGGGTTTCTTAGGAAAACAATGTAGTTAAATATAGGACGTGTTTAGTAAAACTAGATTTATAGGATTCGAAAATAACAAATTACCTAAATACCCGACACAGTTTCTGATGTAAATAAAAAATCGGGGTTGCTATTCGATCAGACACGGGAGACAACACGGGCGCATTCTGGATGTGTCTCCCGAGCGCATTGGGCCTATGGGGCGCATCTAGAGTGTGCATTTGGGGCGCATCCAGTGTGCATTTGGGGCGCATCCAGAATGCGCCTCTGGGGCGGATTCAGGATGTGCCCCAGATGCACACTCCGGATGTGCCCCATTGCATGCTTTTCACTGCGCCCGATACTTATTCTTGCGATAGAAGTAATGTATATTTTTTAAATTAAAAATTCTTGAAGAGTTAATTTAAATCTACTTTTTATTTTTTGGATAAAAATAAATGTTATAAATTTTTATTTATTTTCAAATTAAAATATAGAAATTAAGTTAAAACTAATAAAAAATAATGGTTATATAAGTCTTTTTATGTTTTAAATTTAAAACTTTTTGATTTTAAAAGTTTAGAAAAGTATATTTAAATCTAATTATACACCATTGTTTACAATAAAAGCAGAGTAAATTTTTATTTATTTTTGATTTAGTTTTAAATTTAGTTTTTTAAAAAAAATTTTAATTTGAAAATATTAAAAAAATTACTATAATATTTATTTTAGTTCAAAAATAAATTAAAAAACTTTAGATTTACTTAATTTTTTCAGAATTTTAAAATTAAAAAAAGGAAATAGTACAATTAATTTTTTTAATTAGATTTAGACATGTTAGAATATAGAAACGTGATTCTATAATTAATAGTTTATTTCCTTTTTTTATTAGTTTTAGACATGTTACATTAGAGAGCCGGAATTTTAAAATTAATATTTTATTTTGTTTATAATAGAATCTTATGGAATATTCTCGTGTGACCGGTACCGATTTTTCATCAAAGTTTGAGCTTCATGGATATTTTTGGATACAGATAACTTAGTGTGTTGGACTTGTTTTGTGGGGTACTCGAAGAATATGGTGTTGTCATAAATAAATCATGGTTGAATAGACGGGGTTCCGTATCTTTTCAGTTTGGCTCAAGGAGAATGCCCCATTACCCGAGGTGGATATTATGTGGACTAACCATCACGATTCGAGCGTTGATGGATGAGATGCGTCGTTCATTGAAAGGATATTTCATTACACAAAGCTTCGTCGTAAGGAGTGTCTTCCAGTACCCGGGTCATGGATAGACGTTCCGGATAAGTAGTTTAGATTCATTACATTTGAAATCGTTGATGGATAGAATGTCTCGTTCATTGAAAGGATATTTTTTTTATAGGTTTTGTTATATGACATTAAAGTTTTAAATAATTTATATAGTATCCATAAAATAAAACTCAATATACATACAATCCAAATTATCCATAAAATAGAATTCAATATCCATACATACAAAAATATCTAGAAAATAGAACTCAATATCCATACAAAAGAACTAAATAAAAACATATACTCAAGAATGTTGTGATGCCCAGACTTGAGAAGGAGCCTGGTGTCCAACTAGTTCCTCAAGCATGAAGACTAGCTCCTTTGTAGTATATGGTGGACCATGAGCTAGAATATCTCGTACACGACCGATCATGATACGAAGACGCTGTAATAAATATAACATGTTAGAAACTCAAACTACAATTCAACAAAAGGTACATAGTATAAAAATATAGATAGTAGAAAAACACTTATTCTGGTATCTGAAACTGGAACAGGTGGGGGACGGTTAATATGGATGTCCTCGAGCAATGTACCATGGCATGTGCGCATCATCGACAAGCCATGGGGAGGAAGCCTGGACCAACCTATCAAACGACACTCTGGTCTCCTCTAAATGGCGGGAGGCCCAACAATGACGGTTCTTATGTTTTAAAGTTAGAGCGAGATTTTCTACAACGTCAACAATGACGGTTGTTATTCTGAAAAATTAAACAAAAAATCTAATATATTTAACGTTAAATTCCGCACCTTCCAATTTCGATTCTTCATAATCTAACCATTTATAATCTACTTAGTATCAATTATTAAACGAGAAAACACACCTCGAGTGGCGATAATCGACGTTTCCAGGTAGGTTTGCATCCGATCGTTGTGGATCTACAATATTCGAGTCCCGATCCATGTCTAAAATAGCATTTGGAGGAAGTGAAATTATTTACACATGTTGTATCTTGGAAGGTGTTCAAATTTAACCAACTAACAACAAACTGTTTACACACAATGATCATATATCATATATGCGTTCACAATGTTTGTTTACACACACTGTTCATATATTATATATGTGTTCACAACTATGTATGTAGTTCAATATAGCGTTAAATATATTAACCAACTAACAACAAACAGTTTGACTAAAATAGTCTTGCAAGTTTAATCAACTAACAACAAACATCATAAAGGTTGATCAATGTAATATGTATGTAATAGGTAGATGAGAATAAGTTGATTTGAACAGGGCACAAGCATTCATACATTTGCATTCATAAATTCAATAGATTGATTGATAAGACTTACCATATGAGAGGATCAACATATATCAGGGACGAAAACTGAACTATCCATTAGTTCTTGAGTAGTCTTCGGTTCATTTAGCTCAAATATAGTGGTTCCTTTTGCCACTTGCGGTACAATCCAGGCAATGTATGGCTATGGCATATGGTTGAGGCATTTTCTAGATCCAAGGTTTCTTCAGAAGATAACGCAATAGAGGAGGAATCAGAACCTCCAAATTTGCCATTGCCAACCTTTGATGATTTATGATCAGCATATTGAAAATTGTGGTTGAATTCGTTAAGTCTAGCAGAATCATCTACGTGCCAACGTGGCAAGCATTCAGAAACAAACAACACAATAATTAAAAAGTATACAACAGTGCACAAGCATTCAACAGGCACAAGCATTGATAAATCCATTCTGAACTACACAAGAATCCAAATTCGCATCACTTCACATACATTCAGAAAGAAATTGATTTGAAAATTTTGTTGATTAAATCCAAAAACAAACAATACCAACCTGTAGATGAAAAACAACCACGAAGAAGAAGAAGACGGAGAAGAAGGTGCGAGGCGAGGCGGCGGCTAGTGCGGTGAGGTGGCGGCTACCGGAGGCAGAGGCAATTGGTGCGAGGCAAGGCTGCGGTGGCGACTGGTGCAGGCGCGAGAGAACATCAACGAAGAAGACGAAGAGATGGAGCTTGCGGCTGCTGTGCTTGAGGTGGATGGACTATATTAACCCTCGTCTGAGGCGTAGGAGCAATGCGCCCGGGAATCATAAACAGATTCCATCCGCGCCTCACCAACCCAATTGGGCTCCGCCCCGTTTGCATATTCGGGCCCCGCTTCATTAGCGTAATTTCGATCCGACTCGTAATTCCAATCCGATTACACTGTCCCGTAAGTAATTTTATGTCTGATCGGATAAAATCACTCTAAAAAATAAACCCCTTTGCCACTCTACCACCATGACATTCATCCATTCTTCCATCCCATTTTCACGCAGTCAAAAGAAGTTTCTAGGGTTTTCTTTTCCACCGTCGACGACACAATATACATCTCACAATCGATCGACATTCGGATTTTTCAGAAAAACAAGGTCTTTATTTTTAAGATCTAAATCCGAAACCTCATATAATTTTCATTTTCAAAGATTCCTAAAATCTGCTTTTAAAAGCTGATAAACTATGTTATAAAACTCCAATCTATATTACAGATCTGATACTAAACACACATAAAAATGATAAGCTTATTTGTATTATGAAAAGTTCCTTGTTAAGAAATACGGGGCAAGGGCAACGTACTCTACCCTGTTGTCAAACAAAATGGTTAGTATAGGATGTTGGAAGCTAGTGTATTTCGACTAGGCTTTAAAGCAACCAAATCGCCAAGCCGAATTCGAAACATATTCGGCCCTTATTGTGAAGTTTCTTTAAAAAGGTGTCAACCATTCACATCCTTGTGCATCCTTGTGCGAGTCTGATGGCGCGCTGTCAAGGCTTCCTGCGTAGGAGTTGGTCCGTACGACTCCGCCACATTTACCGCGAGGCTAATACCGTTGCGGATTGTGTTTTTGAGTTGATCGCCTATGGGGGTGCTCCGTTTTCTTTCAAATGATTGTATGGGTCTCGTTCTACCCGTACTATTTCTGATTAAGTTTATATAGTAGCATCTTTATTTAGTAGCTAAAGTACTAGAATCGTAGGGTCAAACTGAAATTCCGGTCCTAGACCTATCTCAGATCCAGATCACTAAAAATTCCGGTCCGAAATGGACCGGTTCTTGTAGTCGGCGATTTCACAAGAACTACTTTTACCCATCAAAACCACATATATGGCATGATCTTACTTAAAAAGTTTATTTGTTATTACATAAAGTAGGCTAGGCTAGGCTATATAGAGAGAGAGAGAGTAGATCTATGAGAACAGGCTTATCGTGTTATCATGAAAACAAATTCGTAATTATTATTAGTTTTGTTACGAAGGTGTCATATCGTTTAATGTATTATTCGTAGTTATTGTTGGTTGAGTGGATTATTCGTAGTTATTGTTGGTTGAATGGATTATTTTAAGATAACGTTTCAAACATATGTCACATAATGTGTCTACTTAGCTTGTACAAATGTCAACCATTTTATATGACAAGTGTTTAGAGATAGAAACCTTGTCAAAATCACTACAGCGTTGCTCATAGGCGGAAGAGAGGGTCTTGATCAAACAGGCCCAACACTACATAAACATGGTACGTAACCGCCTATGTAGAGATGGCAAAGTTCGTCTTTCAGTTGTTTGAAATGACCATAAAAAGGGTGTGTAAAAGTTTTAGTAAGGAGATCACGTGCAACATCAACATCATTCTAAATACAACTTATTATGTTAAGTCTAGCATAAATATTCTGAAAGATTAATCATTAATAAAATAATATAAATGCCGTAGATTTTTATAAATTGTTGACGTACTCCATTATTCCAAAGAAATAATAAAAAATCAAAAAATAGAAAATATGTGGCTGCTGGGATTCGAGCCCAGGTCTCCACGGCCACAACGTGGAATTCTAACCACTAAACTACAGCCACTTAATGTTTAATTTAGAAAAGTGTAAATATTTGTTTCGTAAAATTTAGAGGCTTGGGATATAAATTATTATACTGATTATTAACGAAATAACAAATTGAGTTGCTACAGCAGTCACAACGTAAGATTTAAAATTAATACTTTATAAATATAAAGAAAAAAAATGTAAAAACCAGATTTTTGTCAGATATAAATTTTATTTCGTGAGAGAAGAGTTTACTCAAAGAATTAAAATCTAATGATAAAACATTATTTTTACTGTAAATTCTAAAAAAAATTATATTTGATTTATTTTATAAAAACTATAAAATAAAAAAATTGAGAATGTGAGGTGTAGATGCTGTTTGTATAAAAGCTTGAAAGAAAAAAGAAAATTAAAAAAAAAACATTACGTGACACCCTTTTCCTATATCGGTCACAAAACTAGTCAATCACATGATTAGGCTCAATTAATTTTTTCATCAGGTAGCAACCACGACTTAACTTCAACACTTGTGTTGAAGTTAAGTCATCAGAACGTTCAGTCAGGTAACCATTCTATTAGAATTGCCTAAAATTGGTGTACTATTCTATGATCTAAATGAAATCTGACTCAGAGTAGTCTCATACTCGTCTATTAGATTGGTCACTCGGTGATTACGGTCGCTGTGGAAACCGCAGCCATAGTAACCATTCTATTAGGGATTGCCTAAAATTGGTGTTAGCGTCCAAAGTCTCAATCAAGAAACCAAAGTTTGGCGTGCAAGATTGACATGAAGTTGTTTTCTTCTACAATTTCATAAATGCAGGAAAGAACAAGTTACGTGTGAACAGGTCCTGCGAATTCATCAGAACGTTCAGTCATTGTGAAAACCAAACTCATATAGCTATCATAATCCAACATTCAAATAAAATCATAACAATCCCATTATATAATAATGGTAAGACGCGAGTTCAAGGAACACTCATGGACACGATAAAACGACTCTAGGAAGTTCGACATCAGCAGGCTCATCGCCTGATGAATTTATTTAAAACATAGACTCAAAGCAAATAGTAATGAAAGAGTACTACTACTAATACTCTTCTTCTTCCTCCTCTTTCCTGTAAGACTTCAGAGACGAAACAAGAGGCTCGATGTCGACAGCAGTCTTGCAGAACTTCTGATAGACAATGGAGCCGCCATGTTCAAGCTCCTTCAAGCTCCCCTCTTCACGAAGATAGCCATTCACACCCAGGGAACAGTTGAGCTCCAGACACTTGGAAGCAACATCAGCGTGCACCGCAACAGAAAACTCACTCGGCTTGAAACAAGCCAGAACCCTTTCGACCAGCTGGTTCAGATTGACAGTCCTGAGATCGTACCCCACAGCTTCAAAGCTAGCGTAGCTGAACCCATCTTCTGGGGTAATATGGATGGTGGAGATTGCACCGCCTTCAATAGAGTTCATGGAATACCCACAGGGTTCAAACTCAAAGTCACATATCTGAGATTCAGGGAGAATTTTTCTGATGCCAGAGTCCTTAGTCATGGAGGCAGCTGAGCTTGTTTCAGTTTTGTAGAACACGCCTGCCTTTTCTCTGTCCAAGCCAGTCATACACATTTCAACGGTAAAAACAGGAGCATCGTAGCAACTGAAGGCTGGCTGTGCTGAAGCAGAGTAAACATGCCATTTTTGAGGTTTTCCGGAACCTCCCATCACGTAAGCCTCGCTCGAGAGGCCCAGCTTTGCAAAGTAAGCATCAAGGACAACAACTTCTTCTGAGAAGCTCCGGTGGGGGAATGATTGTGCTCCGGGGAAGATGAAGCTCCCGCGAGTGTACCGGACAGATTTGACCTTGAGATCAAGGCTGGACGCTAGCCTGAGGATAGGTGGGATAGCAAGGAGCAGTTTCGTAGTCCCACAAGTTTTAATGATGATCTTGTAAGGGTGGACAAATAGGCTGGACTCAGACAAGACATAGGAGTCAAGATCAGCATTCGAGAGTGAGTCAACAATGGTGCATTCAGCGGGGCCAAGAATCTCATCAAGTTGAGCTTTGGAGAGTGCACGGAGGCCCCTGCCTTGTGGGTCAACAAAAATACCGGGCTCGAAGAAAGTGATCTCGAGCCTCTTTTCGTACCCCTCAAAACCAATAGCAGATGCCGTAGTCATGGCTTAACTTTTCCTAAATGGGGTGACTTTAATCGCAAAGAGGAGAGCACAGGTAGAGGAGGGAGGAAGAAGGCTAAAAGGAAAAACTGCAGCTGAAATTGAAAAAGAAAAATGACAGTAAAGAAGACCACCGCTTAGGGGTAGTCGAGTTCGCTACACGAGAATATCAGGATGGCTTGCGGATGCACTGCAAAGGAAACAAAGAATCAACAATTGAACAAAACATTTAAATGTTATGAATGTGAACAGACAAGCAATAGAATTAGAGCTTACGTTGGAGTAAGCAGCAGATCTGAATTTCTTGATTCCTCCGTTTGGTCGAACGTCTTCAATGCTGTATCCTAGGGGAGCTTCATAAAACGAGGAACTACTACTACTACTAGAATCGTTTTCACCACCTTTAGATTCCATTAGATCATTCAATCTTCAACTGCAAAGGCATAACAAACACAATTATCAGTTGCTGGTATTCAATATATTAACTTTATATCCCATGGAACTATACTGCAATACATCATGTATCATGTAGCAATATGTCGAATTTACAACACATCAACACAGTAACCTTTGGAAAAAAAGTTTCAACATAAAATTGCAAGAGCGGGTTGAATCACGAACATGAGTAGAATAATTTGTATGTTCATTCATAACCCCCAAACCTTCCAGTTGCATTATCATCTATGTACAAGGTTGTCCTTAAAACTATTCGTTTCCCAAAACAACAAGCAAATAGAAATAAAAATAAATAAACACCCAGAGCTACTCGATATAAACCACAGATTAAACAGGAAATCTTCCTCATCTTGAAATAGTCGATTTGAATAATTCGTTTTCAAGAAACACGAGAGAATATATCTGATCTTGCAAAAGATATCAAAAACGATTCTTTTCGTGTGAACGAAAACAAACCAGATTAGGGGATAATCAATCAAACACCGAACCCTAAATTCACAAGTCAAGAAACAACCGATAAACCTATCATCTATCATTCGTCCAAACCCGAAGAAATTAATAAAAAAAAGCACATTCACGAACAAGAACCGAAACTACGAAACTGGAAAAGAGAAAAGAGAAAATCGATGGATCTAAAACAACGAAAGCAAAAGACAACAAGAGAGGAAGATTGAACTTACAAATATTTGATTTTCCACCAGAGAAGTGGTTTGATGCGACTTGCGAGCGATTGTTAACCAGGAACAAGGATTGAGAAAAGAAAGGAGAACAATTTGTGTGAACGAAAGGGAATAATAGGGATTTGTATGAGAAAATTGAGTGTCTGCCTTTTCTAGGTTAGAATGGAAGAGGATACTTATATAGAGGATCGTGGGGTAGGCTACGCAAGACCTAGAAAGATTGTGAGGAAAAGGCCCCTGATATTTCGTAGATATTACAATTTTACCACGCCTCGATTTCGTGCGGGACTCAGCAGCCGTTTTGAAATGACGATATTGCCCTTGCTATATAAAGATTTTCCGTGATTGTTTTACTTTCGAAGACCTGCGATCTCTTCCGTTACGATATGCGTTGTCCTTTTTTAAAGGAGCCAATCGAAAAACTTCATGACCTAGGGTCTGTTTGGATGTCAAGAAAAATATATATAAAAAATATATATATAAACACACTCTCCAATATAACCATAAATCTATATATTATATACGAGCAAAATCACTGAAATTCTAAGTCTTATTTATAAATTAGATGACCCGTGTTATTTTATCATGATTTTTTTTTAATTATTTTATTTATTTATTTTTATTATATTTTTTATTAGTAAAATCTAACTACTTACCTTATGATTCAAGATAAAATAAAATATTTGTTGATATAAAAGAAATATCTATTGATAGTTTTACCTTCTAAATACATTTTAGTTTTGTTAAATAAATTGTTTCTCATGTACTCATTTTCTAATTTACTCGATTGGATAGATTTTTTTCAAACTTAACTTTTATATTACTAAAATTATAATATATTACGTTATAATAAACCAAAAAATACACTTTTAATTATAATTCTTAGAAAATATAATTATGAAAATGTATTTCACATTAAATTTTTAAAAAAAAAATCGTGCAAAGCCTGAGAATTCACTAGTTACTTGACTAATGGTAGTTGGTCCCCATATATATAAGAAGGGACATTAATTGTTTCACATTCAATATGAGACAATTTAAGTTCTCAAAATAAGACTATCACCAACAATCTCTTTCGCACACAAAGTTTTGCAAACAAAGCTTATGTGAAATTCTAGAACCAAACAAAGCTTGTTAGTCTCGATGAAAAAAATATATATTTGCAAACAAAGCTTACGGGGGGAGGGGATTATTCAATGACAAAAAACAACTCAATTTCAATGGATCTAAACTTGATTCAAAAGTGACTTTCATCGAAATATGTGATTCGAAATCACAAGGGAGAGGTTGTTAGTCTTGATGAACAAAAAAATAACTTCAATTGGGCAATAAAAATGGAGGCATATGCTCTTAAAATGGGCCTATAAGAAATTATTAGAATGCAAATTAAAAAATATTTGAAAATTGAAAGTGTCAACCTATGTGTAATTGCACTCCAAGATATTTGAAGTTGTATGTGGAAGGTTGAGATGATCATATACGACTTCATGTTGGATCTTTGATTTTTTTATAAAGTTCATATTAGACATATCTTCAAAGAAATTAACGGTATGCTCCTATGTCACGTCTCCTAGTTTATACTCCCTCTTGTATATTTTAGATTATGCACCTCACAATCGTGCATCCCTTTACACATGCATGACACACAATTGTTCCCCTATAAACCACAGGCAAGCACGTAGACAAATATAGAACATTGTTGTGTAAGATTGAAAGTGTCTTAGAAGTTCTCACTTCACCTGTAAGGATGGTTATCATTAGATTATAATCCTTATTTTTCTTATATTCTAGGTATCTTATATCTATTAAAGCAGAAGCCTCTATTGTCACATGTCAACGCCAGGTTTATCGAAGCCTAAAAAATTATTTTAAAAAGTGATTTCTAAATGTTAATATAAATTGAAAATTGATTTCTAAATTTTTTAAATAAAAATAGTTTTTAAAATTTTATGATTTTTTTTACCAACAAGCATATCTTAACAAATCAATTTAAAAATATAATTAATTAGGAGAGATAAATACTTAAACGAGAATTAAAAATTATGATTATAATTTCATTTTTTGGATTTTTATTTTACAAAAATATACATAATAAATTTCTAAGTATTAAATCTTATATCTATTAAAGCAGAAGCCTCTATTGCCACGTGTCAACGCCATGTTTCTCGAAGCTTAAAAAATTATTTTAAAAAGTAATTTCTAAATGTTAATATAAATTGGAAATTGATCTCTAAATTTTTTAAAAAATATTTAAATAAATATTTTTATAAAAATAGTTTTTAAACTTTTACGGATTTTTTTACCAACAAGCATATCTTACAAATCAATTTTAAAAATATAATTAATTAGAAGAGATAAATGCTTAAAAGAGAATTAAAATCATAATAGTGATTATAATTTCATTCTCCGAATTTTTATTTTACAAAAATATACATATAAAGTTCTAAGTATTAAATAATTATTATAACTCAACCCGCACAAAGTGCGGGTAATACACTAGTATTTATTAAAACTGAAGCCGCACAAAGTGCGGGTAATACACTAGTTCTAGAGTGATTTAAGAAAAACATAATAAATACAGAAGTAAAATATATAAATATATAAGAGAAGATTGGTCTAATTAAGTCTTTTTTGTATTGCTGATACAAATTAAGCTCTTGTCAATTTAAAATTAGATTTTAATTCCAAAAACAGGTGGTGAAAAGAATTTACTTTGTTTCCTAATAAACAAAAAAAAAAAAAGCTTGTTTGACGCTATGTTAGACAATATATAACACTAAGTTGAGTTGAAGCGGTTCGACCGCATCGTATAATGGATTGTGGTGGGTGGAGCCGACGTGAATGTAAAATATATCAAATGGATTGAGTTGGAGCTAAGATAAAAACGTTTAGAGATCGTCTTAATTCTATGGAAATTATTATACGCCTTTTGAATATTATTTAAAATTTTATTAGTTTTTGAATAAACTTACACTTTATAACTTTTTAAAAATATAATAATAATATTAATTGTGAGACGTGGATAAAAAAAATAATACCAAATTTGTAGAATACTAATATATTATCTATTATACTTATTAAAATAGAGCACATGATTGTTGGCGTGACGCGTTGTGAAAGTAATATTTTAAAATAGAGTTCTCTCAATTAATGCCAATAAATCTTTTGTTTTTAAATCCGTTAATTTTTTGGTAAACAATTTTTGTTGCATATTTTGTTAAACAATTCTTACAATTTTTTTTGTTTAGTAAAATTAAATAATTAGCTTCCCTAAAATATATATTAATTAAATGTAACCCTAAAGTTTTTTTTGGACGACTTTTTCTAAAGAATTATTAGCCCGATCTATTTACGTTAAATTTTTTCAAGGATTTTGTTATCTCTCATCGATTAACTACAAATGTTGATGGTTTTAGAATTTGCATAAATAGAGAATCTAAAAATTATACAAATAATACATCTATTGGTCTTTTGGTTAATTTCAAGTATAATTATTATTCATATCTGATTAATTAATATATGTTATGTAAGATCGTTAACCAATAATTATCCGGATCGTTAATATTAAAGTTTTATTTTTTGAGATGATTTTTTCTTTTTGTAGAGGATTATTATCCCAATTTATTTACGTTAAATATATACAGAAATTTTGTTATCCCACATCAATTAGCAACTAAAGTTGACAAATAGGAAGTCCAAAGATAGTACACATAATATATATTTTTTTTGCTTGTTGTTAAACGATTCTTTTGTTAAACAAACTTTAAATAACTAGCTTCTCTAAAATATATATTAAGTAATGGTGCCCCTTAAGTTTTTTTTACGATCTGTTTTTTTTGAAGGATTATCAACCCGATATATTTACGTTAAATATTTTCAGGAATTTTGTTATTCCACATCAATTATCTATTGAGGTTGATGGTTTTAGAACTTGTATAAATAGAGAGTTCAAGTATAATTCTTTGCTATTTGAAAGTTCAAGTGTATTTCTTATTCATATCTGATTAATTTATGTTATGTGGCATCATTAACATACAATTATCTAGGGTCGTAATGTTTTATGTTAACGTCGTTTGTATAATTTTAAATAAATTCCTAAATTAGTTTAATTTAATTTTATTTTATTTAGTAAAATCAAATAATTAGTTTTCCTAAAGTATATAGTAAGTAATCATGTAAATAAAGTTTTATTTTTTGAGATAATTTGTTCTTATTTTTTAAAGAATTATCAGCCTGATTTATTTATTTAAATATTTTGAGGGATTTTGTTATCCCACGTAGATTACCAACTAAATGACGACTTTAGAACTTGTATAAATTGAGATTATGAAGATTATACAAATAATACATTGACGTATAAATATAATGGTCTAACAATAATCTTTTTAATAGATTTTTTAATTGAGGGATTTTTAATCATGTCCTTTCATTTATAAAAAAAAATTTATAATTTATATTCACAAATGTTAGCCATATTAGTTAATATAAAACGACTAAGTTTAAATAAATTATCTAATAGATGATGCATAAAAGTTAAAATATAATATTTTATTGAAAAAATATTTAATACATTATACATAAAAGTAAAAATATAATATTTTTAATTTAGACAAAATTCATGTAAGGTGCGAGCATTAAACTAGTTAATATACAAATTATTTTACATTACTAGTTTTAAAACTGGTCAACTTCTTCAAAATTTATCCCAAAAACAACATATAAATATTTTAAATTATACGAATCACAGTTATATTATATTTTCTTTCAAAAATCTATTTTTTATATACTCAAGTTCCGGTTGAACACTGACGTAAAATTCATGGAAATTTCACAAGTGAATATAACGTTATCTACTTGTTGGTTGCTCTTGCACTCGAAAGAATTATGATATTAAATAAAGCCATTACATGAATGACTAAGACTCGGTATATATCCCAAACAAACATTATTGGGAAGAAACAAAGCCCACTACAAGAAATCAATTCTTTATTTCATTAGATATGTCGACGAGGCACAACTTGGGGAAGGCATATTGGAACACTATGAAGGGTATTTTGGAGATATGAAATATGGATAGGGTATAATTGGAATTTATAGAAAGAAAGGGCTAGAAAAAGGGAGCACTTATTGAAAGAGGGTGATGATTCATGAATTAGTTGGATGTGGAGCGACCCTGTTCAAAGATTCGGTAGGGGACAGCGATGACTCATTGCCTGTTGGCTATTTGCTTCTTTCTTCCATTTTCAACCCTATCTTTTTTTTATTTTCTTTTTTTTTTTTATATCTATATACTCTATATGGCGATAGCCGACAAGACTAGGGTTTTGGCCTCCCTTGGAATGCTCAATGGGTGTATTTTTTTTGATTTTTTTATTGTTAATTTGAATTGTATAAGCTTAGCTGGGCCGCTGTGAGCCACCCGTGTAGTGTGTACTGCACCAATTATTAGGCGATCTATTCCACATATTCTACTGGTTCGTCCACGATCTCATTTGTTTAATATTTATTTTTATTAAATGCCTCAATTATTAGGAATCCTTTATTTGTTCCGATATTCTAATTTAGTACAACCTCCTATGATCTTATCCTATTGCTAGATGTGTAGAGTATAAAAATGATTACATTTAAATCTCGTTTTTAGAATTTTAATTTAAATGATTGTTTCCTACTATATTTACTCCAATAGAAAATGCCCACCATAACTAAATTAAATTTTACATATCTTTTCAAGTTTCAATTCTAGGAATTATACCCATTTTTATTTGAAACAGTGAACTTTAAATCAACATTTGAGGACCCAACCTATCAGTTTGACCAAATTGTCCTTCTTTATGGAGCCAAAACAGCATAATGATTAAAAATGATGATTAACGCTAATAATGGAGTATTTCTTCTGTGTGTGATTGACGTACAATATCAAATTTCACATAATAATTAGATTAGATTCACTGTCCGTGTGACTCTGTTTCAGCGAATCACCTTTTTAGAACTTTACAAAAAGGCCCTGGCCTCAATTATAGACGAGCAACAAGTGGGTAACTATTCATAAAGCGAATAATAAAGTGTATAAATAAAACGTATTAGAAACGCAAAATGTAATCCTACAAAGAAAATCAACATGATGATGAACATAACGGACACCCAAACCTTTTAACACAAATTTCAACTGCAAATCAATAGCTCAAGGAGCAAATAAAGAACACTTTAACCTTCTATTTGAATTTTCTTACCGTACCATTTCCAAACCCTTCAAATCCTTTACACAGTTTTGATACAAACAAAGCCACCGAGCTGACCTACTCGATGAGCGAATGAACCCAAATGTAACATAGTCGTAATTGACGCCTTTGTATCCTGGAAACTGATTTTCTGTTGTTGAAAGTGTCGACTAGTCATTACTTGCAGCTGCAATGCAAGAGAGTGGAAATTT
Source organism: Fagopyrum esculentum (assembly GCA_033239045.1). Lineage (NCBI taxonomy): Eukaryota > Viridiplantae > Streptophyta > Magnoliopsida > Caryophyllales > Polygonaceae > Fagopyrum > Fagopyrum esculentum. The sequence continues at coordinate 11,673,044 of BSUD01000002.1, read as the reverse complement.
TATGTAGCCGAGTATGATCCAAAATGCAAGCTTCGTTTTATACTATGGTGGAAGGAACTTTGGTCCAAATAATGATGGATTATACATTTCGTCTGATTGAAAGGAAAACAATGACACCTACCTCTTCAATCTGCATCATGCTTCCTTCCTAGTAATCCTGTCATCCAACAATTATAAACAAGTCTTAGAAAACAAAATCTGGATTGTTAAGGGATAGTTTCCATGTTGGTCAGATTATGAGCAATTGAGTATCAGCTAGTTTTTTGAAAGGGTTCTAATCTATAAACAAAAAATTTAGCATCTGCACCAAGCAAATTAAGTCAAGGATAGAATCTGTTGTCGTAAGTGAATGGAAAACATTTCTTACCTGAAGCAATAGATCCCCAAAGCTGTGGTGATCTCATGTGTTACTGAAGTCGCAAGGTGCAAGTACAGTGAAGCTAATAATCATCAAAAGAGTAGAAGAATCGGGTATAGATGTCAGATGCTAACATTAGAGAGAGAATCATAAGGATTATCCTGAACTCCAACTGAAATTCATGTGAGGTGGGAAATTTGCAGAAATCAAATAGCCGAGGATAACAAACCTGTGAAAGCACAGTAACCAAGAAGAACTAGAAACTCGTCAACCAGAGGAACTCTGCGGGAAGCGAAGAAAATGAAGTAATAAGCAGTTTAACTAGTTAATCAGATATAAAGACAAGAAAAGCAGTTTAAGAGAACAATACTAACCCGTCATTCAAACGGGCTGTCAATGCATTTGCAATGGCAAGGGGAAGATATAGGAGAGACTGCAAAAGGAACGCTAGCAATCAGCAGGTGAGACAAATTATCACAGTTATCAATTGTCAGTTAGTGACTAGCTGTCAGGGTTAAACAACTATCAGCAATCAACTTAAAAACTATGACAATGATTTCTAAGCTTTGAAAAGTTCTGCCTACAATGACAATGGATAACAACCGTCATAACAATCCATTTATCAATAGTTTGCAGATCAAACTCATCCCTTCTCATTGAGGTAAAAAAAAAAGGAGAAGAAACCATGAGATGGAAATGCTGTCTACAAGCATAAAGTTATGCAATTCATCTAGAACTAATTAATACCGAGCAACCATGAATCCATGGTCAATATGATGTTGCTGTATGGAAGCTGGAGCTCCCAGTCAAAATGTCAAATTATCAAGGTAGAAAATTTGGATTAAGGTGAAACTTTCAAATGATACCACGGCAGGAGATTAACTAGGTGTGATGGACACAAACTTTAAGTACTCCTTCCTAGTTAAAGAGTGTCAGACGGAAAGTTATAAGAGAACACCGGTGGTACAAATTGTATAGAGGAGAAGAAGACCAAATAGATTTCGTGATACAAAAACTACTCAATAGACCTGATAAACCCGTCAGCGGGAAACAACAACATTAACCTAGCTAACTCCAGCACAATATACTTATATGCAGATCATAATATGCTCGAATCCTAACACATAAATTTTAACTAGGTCCATTTCAAAGCATACCATGCACATGCCAGTTTTCAGGCCTTTTGGTTCATCACACAAGTGAGCAAGAATCAATCTCCCCTGCAAAAAAATGATTTCATCAGCAAAATCGATTGAAATATTAAAAAAGATAGGCTGTTAAAATATGCCAGTGGCAAGTGATGCAATTTCAATCCCAGAGGGATGAATATGGTTGAAGTACAGACATTCAGGAACCTGTAGCAGATTGTGAGGGGATTTCAGAAGAAAACTCAGTTCATGGGTAACTTACCACCAGAAAACCAAACGCAAGTCCAGTTCCCATCACGACAAAGTGAGGATAGCTACCAATTAAGTCCGAAGGCGACAGGTAATTCCTATATCACATCAAAAAGTGAATGAGAATGCCTATATACTTCCAAAATACAACATTCTAAGCAAAGTAGATAACTAAATATTTCTTCTAAAAAACTAAATATTGTAGCATACCAAATTAAAACCCCTCCAACAAGTACAACAAAGGGATAAAGCTGCAATGGACAACAACCAACATCATTAGAAAATTAAATTATCAGGGGAAAACTTCACAATCAAAATCCTACCATAGCTAGAGCCAGAAGCATGTTCCCTTTTCTTGACTTCACTACATTGTACACATTGTATATGCTGCACAAACCAGAATATAGATGAAGCTACTCAGTAAGGATTTTGTAATTTACAAACACCAACAAAATAGTAATGTCTATTTCCTTCCCTTAGGAGGACAGTTATGTAATTGGAACTGTTTACGCATCTTGTCACATGACTCCGGCATGTGCCCAACTGCCCACTAGGCCTCAACTTTTTTTAATGTAAGATGAAACTTATCTGGATCTTCTAGATGTTGGAGTTTGTCTGGATTAATGTTAAGAAGGGTTGTGACGATACCATCTCATTTTTGCATTCTATGTCCTATGGTGAACTGGTGATGGTTCTCCGAGCATTCAATTTCCAGACTCACTCATTTAGGATTCTATTGTAGGCATAGTGGTACTATAGTTATCTCCTATATTTAACAGAGGCAGTATCACAGAACCTTCAAATTGGAGAAATTTGCTATACAAGGCTGCTATGAGGAAGAGAGAGGAGCAGTTCAAAGTAAGATGGAAGCTTCTTATTACTGAAGATAAACAGTTTAAGGACTCGAAACAAAAGCTTGATTTTTATGGATGAATGTCTTAACCTACAGCTTCAAGGCCCTTCGCAGAGATTCAACTTGAGAAGCAGAGGCAAAAAAAACCCTTAAAATCATCTTATGAGGAGTTGCAAAATACTAGTGGCCCTGTAGAAATATTGTTTTCAATCATGAACATCTGAAAGGCAATCTGAGTGCTAGCTAATTGAATTGCAAGGTTTTTGGATGGTGTGGATAATCTAGCGGCCTAATTCTTCTTCTGGATGCTTTTTAACATCTTTAAAGAGAAGAACCCAAAACCTTAGTCAGATGCTCCTCCAATTCACGTATTGATGATGTTTGCTGACGACTATATTTAGCTGCTTTTTTCCCTATCCTTCATTTGGCTCTAGCCCCGAAAAAGAATCTTTATATAAAGACAATTTATTGTTCTAAATTTACCCCCAGCATGCATAGTCAAGCCATTGATCAATTAGCTTGTACAATCCATCACTAAATAGATGCAACTTTAATCAAAAAATAGAAGTAGAACATCATTGCTTCATATGAGAAAACTACTCACTTGAATGCAACTGTAGGTATCACAGCAAAAGCTACCATGAAATATAACACAGTTTCATTTACTAGGATTCCTGAAAACAAAATAGAAGGGAAAAAGGAATGAAACATAGCACATAGTAATAAATAATACATAAGAATCATATATTTCAGGTTAGATTAAAAAAGTTAGTCTTTCGGAAAAAAATTAATGAAGTTATAGTACACTACTGAAGCAACCAAAAGGTCAGAATATACAATGGCCTACTTAAATGTAGTGGGCATTGTGACATGAAACAAATCAGAATCTGAAGGGTATAAGAGAACTATGGAACTTTAAGACGTGTTCTATCTCACAACCAAGCGAGTTCCATAAGTTACAAGCATGGATACACTGAGGAAAGATGTTGAGGGGTCTAGCTTAGCCTGAAAAGAAGGGTACTCTGTTGTTAGAGAAGCTGTTAGGCTGTGGGGGGAAATGTACTCTGGCATTGAGCAGGTCATGTTAGTATCAACGGACAGTCACATTAGCATTTGGGCTGTGTTTGCTAAGCCATTGAGATAAACTAGTGCTCAGTGTTTTCTAGTGTTTTTGGGAGTGTTTGATAAGTAGTTAAAAAGATTGCTTATCCTAATCAGACACCAGATAATATTTTATGCAAAGGCTTGCCTTGAGGGCAGTTTAAAGCATAGGCTTGACTGGTGGCTTCCTAAAAGATTTGTCTAGGAGAGTTCTTCTAAATGGTTTTCTCTAAGTTTGTGTTAGCATTTAGTGTTTTGTTATTGTTTTCCTATTTTACTCTATCAATAGTCCACTCAGGTTCTCCACTCTCCAGTGAAAATTGTAAGGAACAAAGGAAGTCATTCTCATATGTTATTCCCACCACCACAAAAAAAAAAATTTTCTCATATGTTATTTATCTCTGGAAGCGTACCATTAATAAATGGCACCCAACTGAAGAAAGGCAAAGATTTCCCCAATGGCTGAGCCCACCACTCCGCACCTGAAAAGGGAAGATACAATTACACAAACAATTTCTATCAAGGTAAAATACAACTATTGTTTCTAAAATTTGCTTGTCCTAGATAGATAGCCTTTCCCAATTAAAAAAAAAAGCTATCATGGAATAAGCATAGTCCTTAAGGTCACTTTCTCCAGTTCAAAGTTATCTACACTACAGATAAGTATATTTGTCTGTTTTTCCCAAGGAAAAAGAAATAGGGAAGTGAAACAAAAGTTCTGGTACACATTAAATCATATATTGCTGTACACTTGGTCTACACACAATACTTGAAAATTATAAATAACATTTACTTATGACACTACAATAGCAACCAGTAACATTAAAGGCAACTAGAGAACCCACATCCATACCTGTGCTAGAAGTTACATCAATAAATTTGGCCCATATATCAATTAACTTTGGCCTCCTCTACAAATGCTTTTATAATCATGTAATTGTTCATTGTATGGATTTTACAAGGACATACCAACAAAAGTTGTGAAGAAGTGGGCAAGGTAAATTAGCATGAGACCCTCTGTAGGCCCATTGATAACAGGAAGGATCAGAGTATTGGTGAAATAGCTGCATACAGCAAACACATAACACATCAGTTCATCTGACAAATAACTTAACACCGATGCTATAGGCTATAACTTGACACAAGAAAAGGAGTTTTTTTGCAGCAAGCTGTTACACAATGTAGGAAGAAGACCAAAAGTGAAAAATTCCACAATGCACTCCTATATTTTAGAGTGATTGCAAACAAATATACAATCGCATAACACAGATATATCCCCAAATCTACCCATCTGTCCAAATCGTATGTATTGAAAGCAATTCAAAAGAACATGTTTATCGGTTCATATGATCCAGGTAGAGCTTTAAAACGAACATTTATGTTTTCACAAGTTCTGTATTCAAATCTTATGGCTGGTGGGCTCAAACTCGTGTATATATATGAGAAAGGAATCAAACTGAATTCCAATACATATAAAGATAATCAAATATCACGCTTCTGTTGGAAAAATATGCATTATAGGATGTTAGGACAACATACGATTCCCATGTTGCAAAATAAAATGGAATGGCTGCAATCGCCCACAACCAGAAAGTGTTCCTTCCGCACATAATGCTACTTCCAAGAGCCAATGCTTCCAGCTGAATCCAAAAGAATATCCAATATAAAATACTTTATTTAGAGATGGTCAAAGATAAAGCATTCTGAAGGTACTCACTGCACAAGCTAGAGCATCACAACCTGCATGGAAACATGAAGCAAAAAAATGAATTTAATGCTGAAGGAAATAAAACACATATTAGAGCACACGCAGAGGCACTAATCCAGGCCTTCAGCTTTTAGAACTTCTAAAAAAAGAATTACTCAAGAAATTTACCATGGTCAAAAAGCTCTCCCAATGGACTTGATGAATTAGTTCGTCTTGCTTGCTTCCCATCAACAGCATCGAAAGTCTGTTGATTACAAGAAAGTCAGTGACATAAGCTATAGGGAAGATGCTGACTCGGCTGCCACATGCAACGACACAGTTTGCAGCAAAAGTTTCAACTGCAAACACCTAAAAGCTACCAAGTTCTTCAAAACAATGGACAGGCAGCAGTACCTGTGCACTCAAAACCACTTCCCGTTATGGGGTAATCCAGTATAATTGTTAGCTCTTACAGAAAATAATTGGAGCCAAAATCAACGACTTATCCATAATATTACTTCACCCATTATGCAAAAGCAAATCATAAGAAAACCCCTAGCATATTGCTTATTACAAAAGATATTTCGATCTTACAAGTGGCGCAACAAAACAAAAGAGATATACAAACTCGCACATAAGCTACGCATTTTCTCTAACATAAAAATAAAAAATCAAAGTACACATGTGATAAGTCATACATGTACAGGACATTTTGCACAAGTATAAACACAGGTGGAATTAGAGTGCTTTTACCTTATTAAAAACAATGCAATACATCAGCAGTTTTTCTAAAAAAGAAAGTTGCCGATGATAAACTAAATAGATAATAGTAAAAAGATAGAAATAAACTTTTTGTCAAGGTAAACAAATCAACCCACCAAATTAACAGCTTTACCAAGGAAAAAAAAAATGTAGCAATCATAAAGTTGGAATAACCTGGTAAAGAAAAAGGAGTAATCCATGCACAAAATGCACCCATCTTGGTGGCGGCGAATCGAGATGAGGTGAATATATCTGGATATAAACACATGTGTAAGCACAGAATCTATGAAACAAAGATTTTTACTCAAGCAGCATCCAACAATATAAGGCAAAAATGAATAAGATTGATGTTCTTCTGTAAACATTTTTCCTATTGAATATGTGACAACTGACAAGCCAACAACTACGAACATTGTCATCCTCAACATTTTACAACTTCAAAATAAAAAGATAGAAAATGGGATTCTATTCTACAGAATGAAGTGCATAAATCCAAAATTATTCTTGAGGGTTCTTTATTGGATGCACAGGTGAAGTAACTCTTAAGTCTTAACCCTTAAGGGCTTGAAGAGTCTGAACAGCTTATTTTGCATAAGAAGTTACAAGCAGAGTTTTGGAACTGAAAATTCAAAGGTCAATATAACAATCAATTTATAACGTAAAGTTATTAGGTTCAACTTACATAGCCAAGAAGCGCCGATACTCCCAAGAACAGGAAACCTGTAAGAGTTATCTGCAAAGATGAGAACTCTAGCATCAGAACAAAGCATCAAAGCAGAATCAACAGTAATAGCAGCTTGTATGATAACTCACCATGTTCGGACTGAAGGAACATCCAGGTTCATGACATGCACACAAATAACAAGCATAGCTTAGCAAATTTCATTCAAGAGCTAATTAGCAACACAAGACTTGCAAACAATCTCCAATAAACCCTAATTTGGTGGAATGTCAACCAACGAAAATCTCACTTTCTATCATTAAAACCGCATCCATTACTTAGAAAACATGAACAAATCAATCTCCAAAGCAGAACAGAGGAGCAATCAAAATGAAATTAACGCAATAATTGAAAAAAAGCTTACGGCATCCAAAGAGGGAAGAAAGTGACGACTCGAGTCCAGAAAGGTTGCAAGATGTATTTAGCAACATAGGAGTGATCTACTCCGCTGTACTTGTATCTTTTCAGAGACGCAACACCATGAGCACCGATATACCCCATCACGTTACTCTTGTTCGCCTTCTCCTTCCCCTTCTTCCAAGTTCAACGAGTAGCTAAGCTTTTGAGCTAAAGAATAGTATTGTGCAGGAAACGCAAAGAGCAGATGAAGATTCAAGCACGAAGATAAAACCCCTTCGTTTATTTTTCTTTCAGATCGCCATTGAAAAAAGCTTCGAGTTTGCCGTTCTTCTGGAGGAAGAAACAAGAGTCATGAAAGTCCGGAAGAAAATTTCTCTCTGTTGCATTCTTAACAAAAATATTTGCACTAAATATTTAAATAATACATCCTCTCTTTTACAGTAATTACCATTTTGATCCACTTAACACATTATAATAAGAAAATTGCATAACAGTTTTCTGATTACTATAATTTGATTGATTATCGTAAATATAATTTTATAATAAAATAATACCTATTTTAGAACTTTATAAACTAACCTATTATAAAAATGGAGGGAACGGAATATTTGGCCTTTGGACAAAGTTGCTACATAATGTAGTTTAATAAATTTTTATTCGATCATTAACTTTGATGGATGATAAGAGAGAGAGGCTTATGTTATATTATTTATAAAGCATCTTAAGGGTTCGTTTGGTGCGATTTCCATGGAATTAGGAATCGGAATCGGAATGAGTCATATCAATACCTAGTGTTTGGTAAGACTTGGAATCGGAATTAGATTGATTCCACGTAATAGCTCATTCTAACTCTAGAGAAGAAGTTGATTCCATAAATTAAAGGTGGATATCTCATTCCAACATAAACTCATTTTAAATTTAAAATTACATTTATATATTTTTATTAAATATATATATTTGTTTATTTAGTTTCACAAAATAAAATTAATATTTTTTATAAATTTTTTTATATTCCATCAATTAATTTAAATTATATAATTATTTTGTAGAAAAACATAATTTTTTACACAAATTTTTTATAACTATAATACGAATAGTTCATTCAAGATGTAGTGTAACCGGAAAATGCTCGAAAATAATATAAATTTTTCAATTAGAAAAAATATATTTGATAGAAGAAATATATACCTGTTTATTTAGGTTGACGATTGTTTAGTTTTTACAAAAATAGCATATATTTACATGATAAACATGCATACATGTATCATCAAATATGATACGATTTCTCGTTGCATAACTCATATAAAATAAAAAACATGTGTCAAAATATTTCGTTCCAATGTCATACCAAACACCAAGTATCAGGAATGACTTATTTCAATTCCTTATTCCATTTCGATTCCTGATTTCAACCCCATTCCTACAATCATACCAAACGAGCCCTAAATGATATTAGCCTTTGATATAGTGATTTAATTGTTGTGTGGTTCATTGATTTGTTTTATTCTACCTTTGGTGTTTATTTTCAGTTTTATTAACTACTTGTATCATTCAATTATGAAAATTTCATATCATCTTGTTTATAGATGTGTTTACATAAGATTTAATAAATTAAATATTTTTTATATTTATAGTGATCTGATTTAGACTCCGTTTGACAAAGTTTTAAAGATTGTTTGGCAATATAATGTCACAATAATTTCATAATTTAATTGGTGAGGATGAAAAAAAAGAGGCAAGAAGAATGTTTAAGAATAATCTCTAAGTTGATCGAAATATCAACTTCACTTCACGCTTTTTACAGAATATGACTCAAGAGTTAAGACATATTTGTACAACACGGTCTTGATGAAGTTATAGAAAAGGAGATGCCCGAGCCCATGAGCAGGGAGAAGTAAAGAAGCATTTAGAGGAAGGCCGTGAGAATATTTTCGGTTGGTGCTTGTTCCCAAGATCAAGTACAACGTGTGGTGGAGACAACACCATTACACCAAAAGGTGTCATGTGACAAGCTCAAGAGCATCTATATGTCGAAGTCGTTGACCGACCGGTTGTACTTGAAGATAAAGTATACTCTCTCTAGATGGAGGAAAGAGAAGATCTTCACGACCACAACAAATTCAATCAACTAGTATATATGTCAGCTAATGAAGATGGACGATAACATTAAAGACGAGGATCCTGCATTGTTATTGTTGGGTCTCACTGCAGCATTCTTACAAGCAATTGGTGTGGATGTAGCTTATAGGAAGGAAGACTCTCACACTAGACGGCATAATGACTTCTTTGCATGAGAATGTGCGGATAATGAGGAATGACGCCACAACACAAGAGGAGATGACCCACTCGTTGCAAAGGAGAGAGAACATAAGGGACGATGTGACCCGATATATAGAACAAAATCACGTTGGCATGAAGATTTTAGTGACATGGAGTGTTTATTCTTAGGGAGAAGAGTCATGTGCAATTGAGGTATCATAAGAGAGAAAAACTTATTAAAATTAGGAGAAACCTCATCATTATAGCAAAATCAGAATAAGTGTGCCTATACATTTTGATAACATATTTAAAAAACTCAAGTCTGGATTTTGACTCATGTAAAGTCTAAACACTAACAAGAGCTACACCAACCCAAATAACAACACAAGTATTTTTGTAAGAGAAAAAAAAATCATTCTTATGCAGATATATCACCGCCGAAAGGAAAACAGAATGTGTCACCGCTGCAAATGCCACAACAAAGGCGGAATCGAAAACTCTTTACATATGGAATAACCACCGTTATCGATTCATCGTTGTTTCGTGGGTTTCAATCCACCAGACCCATCACCCCTTCCTCACCAGACCGGTGCCGGTGGATATGAGCCGCCACCTCCAAATCCGCCGTAAATGTAGCCTTTGGATGCCGTTGCAGTTAGAGCAATCTTTGGATGTCGTTGCCACCATGGGAGATACGTCTCTTGATCCCCTGACACACCACCAAGGCCACTTTCTCACCAGCCACCGCCAACTTTCGCCCTACACTTGGACTAGTGATTTCGCCGTTCATCATTTCTTCGTTTTCTCCTTTTTCGTGATTATGTAGATGAGAAGCAAAACACTACAAATTAGGTTTAGATAGAATCCAAGTCACCCTATTTATCTCTCAATTATTTGGACAATTTTATTAACATTTTTATCCCTTAATACGTACATAAATTACCCATTAAAACTACCGAATAAGGTCGGCTTTGTATCCTATATACAAAATAGGCTCTATAGGTCAATCTTCTCATCTTCTTTTTTTGGGTGTATTCATAGTCTCAAATCACCGTGATATGTGATCTTTTTACGAGAACCATCAATCATGCCATTTAGTTCAAATTATTGCGAGAACCATCAATCATGTCATTTAGTTCAATCATTTGATGGAGCATCTAGTTCTTCAGAATGAAAATTATATTCGGCAATGAACCTATTGGGTCATGCAATAAGGTTACCATCTTCATAAGAGAACAAATATGTATGTGGAAAGTCAATACTCTTGATGAGGGCAACTTTGACATAAAACAAGATAAGGAAGTGAACCATACTACAAGGAAAAAAAACATAATATTAAAAGGGATAAACCAAAATATGGCTTTCATAAACTAAACTTCGATGGGTCAAAACTAGATTCTGGAATTACATCAATTGGTTAAGTGATTCGGGACCATAATGGAAAAGTCGTAAGTCTTGATGCAAAAAAAAAACAACAACTTTAACTCCGTTTTAAAAGCGGAATCTTTTTCCCATAAATCATGCCTTCACGAGGCGATAATATTACAAATCTAAAAGATTGAAATTAAAGGGGATGACCTTTGTCTGATTACGACACTCCAAGAATGTTGAAATTGTCCTTGGGAGATCAAGGTGATTATTTCCGACTCCAGACTGTATCTCCGTTTCTTTGACGAAGTCTAGATTAGGCATGCCTTTAGAGAAGTAAACTGTGTTGCTGACCAATTAACCCATATGAGAACTTCGACACCCACCACCAACTTTTCTGATGATCTTGAATTTTTTGTTTTCATTTGCAAGGATGCTTTGAGATGGACTACCTCTAGGAGATAGTCCTAACTAACCGCTTTTCGTCGTAAGAAAAAATAAAAATCATCTCATCTAGTTTATTTTCTAAAGAAAATTTTAATTTAGATCTAAGGTCTGCTTTTGATTTGTTTGAAATTCTATTTTGCAATCAAATTGCATGCCTTACACATGTTTATACTAAATTGAAAGTGTATATATATATAAAAAAAGAGTTTACATCGTAAATAAAACTTGATCTCGACCGGATTTGAATATCCAATTCAATAGAAGCTTTTCGGTTAAGTTCAGGTCCAGTCATGGACTGAATGATCCTAGGTACGAAGGTGACTCTTTTCATAAGTTGATTAAGGGAATGAAATGAGGAATCATAATAAAATAATGAGTAACCTAATCCGATTTTGAATTATGTTGTTCAATTAAGATTTAACTTATAAAATTTGAGTTAAAAACACATTGATTTTATAAATAATTAATTTTACAAAATAATGATTGATATTCCATGTGTCCACGATGAATCAATATCATAAAACACTATATTTAAAAGGCAATTATGAATAGTCAAAATTTACGGAAAAATATAAAGGAATCGAGGATAAGAGAATATTGAAATCACTTATTCTCTAAAATGACTCATTCGGTACTTTTTGCTACCAAATACATGAGCCAATTTGTATGGTTTCAAAATCGAATCACGATTTCATGAAAATCGTATCAAATGAACCCCGACGGGTTAGGGTTATTTTAGATACTTTAATGTAGCATGCATGTCTAAGAATCTGTTTAGTTGTAGTTTATTTATGTTTCATAAAGCTTATTACCTTTGGGTTTAATTTTTGTGAGTTTTTATGGATTTATTTCTTCACGAGTTTATTTGAGTTTATAAACAACTCATAAACAAACGTCTCAGACCAATATTATTTTTGCTTGGATGAGTTTAATTTTGTTTAAAATCCGATTTTGACCTTGTACTTTTCCATCCCGATATTCTCTATTCATCCCTGCGCATTCAACATTATTCTTCAATTTTTTGGGGGAGCTTAAATGTCTTTTGAAATAAAATAAAATCCAAGTAAACAAGCTTATATGATTTATTTATATAAATCCGTTGAAAAAAAAATCCCTAAAATTAATCTTAAACTCATTTATTTTATAATTTTGAAAAAAAAAATAACTTGCAAGTAAGCAAGTCCTAAATGTTAAAAGACGGAATATATTATTAATCGGACATAAAGTGAGAAACACCAAAAGATAATAAAATTAGAAATATTATTTGTAACAATGTCCTAAGTTTATTTTTCTTCAATAGTTATATGAATAAAAAAGATTAGTTGGGGGAACCAAACTCAAACAAATGATACAAATATGGGCTTCATTTGTGTATATATTACATGGATGAGGATTAAGAAAAGAACATCGATTAAGTTACGTGCCCATAAGTGGAGAATAAATACTCTCCTTTGGACTGAGGGTGATGTGCTTTATTAGTGGTGGTGTACAAGGCATATGCTGTTGTGTCATTCAACTATTCAAGCATCTTCTTTTTTTTTTTCTTTTTTTTTT
>BSUD01000002.1:11605283-11652641 GCA_033239045.1 Fagopyrum esculentum | reverse complement strand
TAATTCAAAACAATATAGATTGATTGAATACCGAATAGAGAAGGGGGATCTGCAACGACAATAAAAAACTATAAAGAAATCGAATAGAGAAGGGGAAAATATTCAATACCGAACTCAATATATATTGATTTAACTAATAATATGAATTGAGAGGAGGAACAAGGATGAATAATACAACTGAATTAGGCAAGACACAAATTTTTCAAAACAAAATGATGTTTATATTGATAGTGTGGCTAATTGAATAATATTGACAACACATGTATACTAATATAGTACTATTCAATTCTAAGCTAATTCAAAACAATATAGATTGATTGAATACCGAATAGAGAAGGGGGATCTGCAACGACAATAAAAAACTATAAAGAAATCGAATAGAGAAGGGGGAAATATTTAATACCGAACTCAATATAGATTGATTGAACTAAGAATATGAATTGAGAGGAGGAACAAGGATGAATAATACGGCTGAATTAGGCAAGACATAAATTTTCAAAACAAAATGATGTTTATATTGATAGTGTGGCTAATCGAATAATATTGACAACACATGTATACTAATATAATACTATTCAATTCTAAGCTAATTCAAAACAATATAAGATGATCTCTATTGATAGACTAGTACGAGGTCATAACTATTTTAAAATATAAAGGGAAAATAAGTCTTAAAATAAAGTTTTGCAAAAATGAGACATTGAAAGGGTAAAATTTTAACTAAGCTAACTAATTTACTAAATGGATAAACATGAACTAAGATCATCCTCGAAGAGCAAGCATGTTGGGCATGTATGAGCAACAAGTGCACATGTGGAATCATCATGGACATCCTTCTCCATGTTTGGATCATGCTTCCTTTATTCAATAGAAAACATGCGTGAGTTAAGAAAGTTTGGGCTTAAGCTTCTTATTTTCTTTTGTATTAATTTAATAAATAGATCATCTAGATCATAAATCAATAATAAAAAGAGAATATTATTAGTTTTAAATCTGAAAACATCATTAAGTTATTTCTCCCAAAATGTTCCAAATGTGATTCTTAGCTTCATTGACAACAATTCTAAATCTAGTACCAAGCTTCTTATTTTCTGCTTGTTTATGCGAAAAATCCATTGTTTACTTTTTTTATAGATTTTATCCTAGAGAAGAGAAAGAGATTTATAGGGTTTGACAATTGTGATTGCTTCAAAGATGTTTATGTGCTAGAAGATAATTTTTTCCACTCACTGAGAGAGATTACACAAGAGAGAGTCCTAATCTTCTTACTCTATTCTTGTTTTTGAAGTTTTCGTGCTTATGCTTCTCTCTTCCCATTATATAGTTCTTACACTTATTTTTCATACCCTTTATAAGTTCGTAATCGCTTGATTGTTTAGTGGATTCTAGATTGAATCTCCCTTTTGAGATACACAAATATAACTTTTTCTCAAACTACGTCATCATTTTTTGTGTTGTTACTCATCTTCTATTTTTTTTCAACTTTGATCAATCAAAACTAAGTCTCATATTAAACTTTTTATTCGAGGTTTAAAACTTCAACTTGTTATATTCATATTAACTTGATCATAATCATTGAGGGGTTGGTTCACCCCTAACTTTGCAGCAAAGGCAAGGAGTATTCTTATGGTGTAACATGTATATAATTGTAGACACACACTAACTTCAACCCTAATATATTAGCATTAGGAATTTGGGACTGAGGTTTTATCCAATAGTATTTATAATTATCAGAATCCAATTCGCCTAACCCCAAACCAACCTCCTTTTAATGTATATTATAAAGTACAATTTATAGTTACATTTTTATTTTTTACTTTTTACGGTAACATAATTTATCATAAACTTATTTATTTTATAACAAATATCTAAAAAAAATTATGCACTTAAATTGAAAATTTATTCACATAATTATATATTATTTACATCATTCAAGACAATTTACAAGTAGCTACACCTCTAAACAACAATTTGTTAGGTCACATTCAAGATTCAAACCTTGTGAGAATTTGTGGACCAAAGAAATAAGGGAGAACCCTTTACACAAGGCCACAACCCACAAGGGAATAACTAGATACAAGCATGCTTTCAAAGTGCTCTTACTTCAAGTCGGTGAATACAAAGAGAGTTACAAGTCAATTTTCTCCACTTAGTTTTCATCCATGTTGTTTATTTCCCTTTCCTTATAAGATGCTAAAAACGTCAATGCTTTACACATGTTTGACACATATATGAAACTTTGAAGAAAGAATTTTTTTTTACACAATCGATTATAAACAATTAAGTATATCTTAATTTTTCAATTTCAACTGAGATTAAACATTATTATCTTATTTTATCAGAATAAAATAAATAACTAACGTAAACAAAATGAACAAAGTTTATCTTCACTCATCTTTTTAAAGGAGCCTCCTCACTAGAGTCAATATATATATAGGATTTGGATCATATATGAAGGAGTCTTAGGGTTAAAAGTACGAAGAACTCACAACCCTTGGATCAAAATAATCTAGCGTTGTGATTTGTCCAAATTAATTAACATTTGTCATATACTTGAGCAAAGGTTTAGTTTAACAATTGGACATATAAATTAACATTTGAACAATTAGTTATATAGTCAAACAATTTTGAGTATAGCTGAACACTTGGTCATATAGTTGAACTGTTGACATATTTGAACAATTTTGAATATATTTGAATAATTTTGATTTGAACAAATACATGTTATATTTGAAAATTTGATATTTGATCCAATGGATATACATTCGTACGTGTGTACGTACGTACGTACATACATACATACAAAGTAGGAACTTCTTATAGTCGTTTTATTAATAAATCAATGTTCAAGATATTTCCCCACTATAAGTGTTCATGGATGCGAAATACTAGATTAAAACTGATAAACATGTATGGTAATAGAACTATATACTTTAACGGTGATTTTGGATATTGACGATTTACGTTGTTCATTGGTTATACTATGCATTGCAACCTCTAGCATCCGTTTGACTATTGTACTGATATTCTGATTCTGAATGAATCTTGTATTTCGATCGACATTATTCTATTTTGATCAAATTATACTAAAATAGTTGAAAATTGTTCAATTCAAATGAATTTAAAGCTCGTAAATTATACTATACTGATCTTGTATTTTGATCGAAATTATACTATTTCGGTCGAAATAGTTGAAAGTTGTACAATTCGAATGAATCTAAAGCTCGTAAATTATACTATATATTTTTGATATTGTATTCCGATCGAAATGGTTTTGCTATTATAAAGCTCGTAAAATTAAGAAAGAATCTTGTATTTAGATCAAATTTATACTACTTCGATCGAAATAGTTGAAAATTGTTCAATTCAGCTACTCTCTAAATAATAATGACTAAAATAAACGCGTACCGCTCGATATACAAAGAAGGATGTTACTATGTATTTTGATCGAAATTATACTATTTCACTCGACATAGTTAAAAATTCTTCAATTCGACTACTTCGATCGAGTATGAAACGTATACTACTTAGGATGACAATACAAATTTCGACCGAGTATGAAACTTATACTAGTGAGGGCCTGTTTGGTATCCATACCTAGATATGAGATATGAGTATCAACGTAAACAAACTCATATCTAGTGCCTGATATATAAATATATGGATATTGGATTGATATTATGATATACTCATATTACACTTTTTCTCCCCATATACTCAAAAAAGGGAGATATCACATATCTCATATTTATCCTTCCTCTTTCATATACTAAAACTCACCGAACAAAAATAACAGTATCAATATCATACTCATATATTAATATTAATACCAATATCTAATATATTAATATCTAGATATGAATATAAAACATGTCATCATATTATTTAGATGGTCAATGTAAGTTATCTAAGTCTCTTTCCAAACCCAAATACTTCCCACACCTAATTTCGAAATTGATTTATATTTCTTTATTATTTAGAAAAAATAATGGTTACACGCGTGCACATTGGCCAGCATAAAATTGGTGGGGCCAAAGGGTGTAGGGTCATGATTATGTCCTCTCACACGTGGCTTTTTGGATCCTGTGGGGAGGAAAATGACCTCACACCAAGTCTGACAAATGTTACTCCATTCTGCTTACAAAAATTATATTTTTAAAGGATTTATAAATAAGATTTAGTACTATTATTAAATGTAAATCAAAAGTGATTGTTATAAAATCAGAAAAGTTAAATCCTCTGTCCTCGCCCCTTCGAAAGGAATGTTAATTAAGTGTAAATAAGTTAGTACTATTAGTTATCTATAAAAAAAATAGTACAAACAATATATTATTATTAGAAATGTATTAAAATATGAAATTACAAATTATTAATATTTTTAGTACTATTAATTCAGGGGTGCTATTTCGGTAAGACACATTATTCCGGTACGGCCGTGCGGCCGACACGTGTCTCGAAATTTTTTTTTTTCTTTTTTTTCTTTTCAGAAACGAGTGAAAGTAATAGTTCAAAATTTATTAAGAAATAGTTCATAATTATAAAAGGATAGTTCATGAATTATAATAGAATAGTTCATAGTGCAAAATTTATAAAGGAGTGAAAGTAATAGTTCAAAACTTATTATGGGATACTTCATGAATTATAATAGAATAGTTCATGAATTATAATAGAATAGTTCAAAGTGCAAAATTTATAAAGGATAGTGCATAACTTATAAAATGATAGTTCATGAATTACAATTGAATAGTTCATAACATATAAACGATTAATTTATGAATAATTTGATAAAATATATTAAAAAGTAATAGTTTATGGATTATATGAGAATAGTTCAAAGTTTATAGAAGAATAGTGCAAAATCAAATTTCCATTCGTTTCTGGGAATTTTTTTTTTTTCGGAACACGTATCGGCCGTACGGGGCGACCGCACGGCCGTACCACATTAATTGAACCGCTGAACAAAAGCCATTAATTCAGTTAATAAAAAAACATTTTCAACTAAAACCTAAAACCTGAGCTACCCTACTCAATCGAGGAGCCTAATTCTACCAACCCTAAGGGTATGATTTGTAAAGGATCCAACGTTACCAAGAGTAATTATTTTTGAAATATAGAATCCAAGTGTTCTTGATGATAAAAAAAAAACAATTACCCAAAAGTGCTTTTTACCATGATATGTTATTTTCACACCCACCGATCTACACTATGTAAAAGCAAACCATGCATGAACAAATCAAACAGACGAAAAAAGCTTAGCCCAACATCATGCTATTCCTCAAACATCTTCTTCCTCGACAATTACCATATGGGTGGGGTCCAATGTCCAATCTTGCATATTAAAGCACATCTCCTTACCAACATACTGTTTACAATCGCTTCATCATAGTGGAATACAACTCAATTAACATCAATTTTGAATTACCAGTTCAGTAACTGACTAATTGAAGAAAACCCTCTTTGTTAAAAGAACAGTGTGCAGTTAGAATGATTGAGTTTTATGTGGTGAGCACCAAAACAATGAAAAATGGCTACAAAGTGTGAGGTTTGGTGATATGATTAAGAGGCTGAGCATGCAAATAGTGGGAAAGTGGAGGGAAGCATACATCATTTTCTCTATTACATTTTTCATTCTTTCTAACACTCAATTTTGCCTCTTAACATACATGATACATTCACTCTCTCCCCTACACAATAATGTCTGTATTCTTCCCCCTCTTTTCCTTTTCACTGGAGGCCTGATGGATTACTTAAACCTAAAGCTATGTCCTTTTGTCTTAAAGTCAACACCACCCTACAAATTTCACATCCATTTATTCTTATACAAGAAACCCACTTCATATTTTTCATTACCCACAAAAATCTAGGCCAATTTCAGTGAGTTTTACTACAGGGGTCATCAGCCATGAAAGACAGGGGAAAAGCATTGGAGACCTTCAATGGAGATACCAATTTCCTAGAAAACTTCTCAAGTTCATCAGACATGCCTTGTAGGAAACACCCATCTTCTTCTTCTTCCTCGTCGGGTGGGGGGATTTGTGCTTTCTGTCTTAGAGATAGGCTTGTGGAGCTAGTTTGCCCTAATTGTGGTGAGCAGCGTCTGTCTTCATGTTCTTGCTCTGAAAACTCATCTGATCCGAACTCAAACCCTGAAACTAGTAGTTTTGGTAGGATTTCCTTCCTTTTAGAGAATGAAAATTTTGATCTTTCTAAGAATCTCAAGAAAACAGTGGAGCCTGAGATTCTCAAAAGGAGCAATAGTAGTTGTGTGGCTATTGATGTGAACTCAAAAGGAGGGTTTTGGAGAATTGGTAGGCTTTTTAGGAAGAAGAAGCAAAAGGGTGGGATTGTAATGGACGATGATTCCAAGAGTGAAATGTGGGTTTCTGATTTAGTTGGTGTTCCAAGATCAAGATCACTATGTAGTTTCAGAAATGGTGTTAATGGTAACAATGGTGGTGGTACTGGTAGTTCTTTGTTCTATGATACTGAAGAAAGTGGTGGTGTGATTCATTCTGCAGCTAGGGTTTCAAGTGTTAGTGGTGGGTTTATGATGGATTCTGCTAAGAGGAGTTGTTTTAGCGAATCCGAGGCCCGGATTAGTAACTTTGATGGAAGGATTAGTAACTTTGAATATGAGAAAGATTTGATTGCAAAGGGGATTTTTACAATGAGAGAAGGCTGTGAGTTTAGTTCTAGTGAAGATCCTAAATTCATTGATCTTAAGCTTGATTTGTCATCTTCATCATCATCAGAGATTAGAACAGAACATCCATTTTTGAAGAGAGGTGGTTTATTGGCAACTAAGGAGTTTGGTTATGGTAGCATGAGACCAAATGAGTATTATGGTATGTTTAAGAATGGTGGAGGTTCTTGCAGATTCAGTGGTAGTGAGAGAGACCTCAAGAAATGTCGAAGAAGTCGCAAAGTATGGAGGTGGTTCTTCAGGGCTTCATCTAAGTCGGGATAGTGTAACAGTTCAAATTTAAGAAGAATGAAATTTATATTTTCAGTTCCAATTATGTAAATTTATATAAGATCAAATGTTTTGTTTAGAGTTTTAGGTTGTTTGAACAAGGAGTAAGAGTTTCTGTCTGTCTTCACTATTCAGTATCCAGTATTTGAATCTAGATGCATTCTCTAAGAAGATCAAAAAATGTAACTCAATCATTACAATCGAAGGCATGTTTCTATGATTGCAGATCAAGGTGGAAAACACCATCTGAAAAGATATTACGCCTGTGTTTTGTTCTTGTCCATTATGGTTTTGATTGTGTTAGAAGATAACATACAAAAACAAACAAGAACAGATACAAAGATTTAAAATTAAGTTATGCAAAACCAAGGCCACTGGACCCAAAGACCATATATCAACAGTTTGAGATTTTCCCTTCTAAAAGACATCCAATGTTAGTTGAAGCTAAAGGGCTTGATTCAGCTCTTCGTGGTTGTCTCCCGGGTTTAGACTTCTCGATATCACACCAAAGTTCCGAGTCAGTGGTTGTGGGGAATTGGTATTGCCCTTTTATGTTTGTTAAAGAAGGGACAGTTAAAGAGCAGATAAGAACCTCGACGTTTTATCAGCTGTCACTTGAACAACGATGGGAGAAGATATGGGCGTGTGAAAATGATGGTGCCGGAGAAAACAGTACAGTGGATGTGAATGCTGTGATTGGTAGGAAATCAGTGGAATTGTATGGCATTGAAGGCGAGGAGGATGAAAGCGAAACAGATGACAATAAAGATTTGGATGGTTTGATGGGAATGAGAAACAAGTATGTTTTGGAATGTCTCTTGGAAAGCAAACATGGGCTAGATTTGCTTGTTATCTGCTCGTCGAACGGTTTTGTTTGAAAAGACTTGATGGAAGCATGGTGATAAGCTTTGATTTCAACCATACACATCAATTAAGGAGCAAATGGGAGTGCATTCTCAAAGCATATACTGACTGTGATTGATGTTCCTCTTGTGCAATATCTTTGGATATTTATTATTTGTATTTAGTTATCTGTTATAATATTCTTGCAGCAAACTCACCTGAACTGTTTTTTACTGCAAGGAAATTTTCTGCATCATTTTTTCACAGATGTCGTAGATTTATCTGTTTATTTTGTTTGATTATTCTTCAAATTAACCTCAAAAGAGTAGTCAAGCAAAGCAATCACATATTTTAGCATCGTCGTAGATGACAATGTCATGACTCAGGACTGCGTCCAAGTACCTATTTGGCTTGGTTGCACGATATTTGAACATGCATGGCAATCCTTTTCATTTCATCACATCCTGTACAAGTGTTCGATTGTTACAAATGTTATGCATTTTTATTCTTTATTTTAAGAAATATATATTCCAATTTTCTAACCAGTACAAGACAATGACATCAAACAAAATTGCTTACACAAAGATGTGAAGAATTCCTAGTGCCTCCTTCGACATTGTCAAAGTCTCTAATCTTAGAGGATCTGAATACACAAAACGAAGCACTATGAAAATTACAGTTTATTAAATTATCAGTAAAATATGTTATCCATGTCTGATTTTTGAAGTCTTCTAACACTTTGCGGGTTCATGGCAATTTCATGCCTATTTAATAAGCAATTTATCCTTCTTCTGACAGATTTACTTTGATTTTCTGAACTCATTTCTTCTTGGAAACTTCCTTTCTCTTTCACTAGTGATTCATTTTTCAAACTTTCCTGGTTATATAAATCAAGAAGCATATCATATGAGAAGACTTGGGATGATAAGGGCATAAAAAGAAATGTATGTCACAAGACCCTTATCTTTGTATAGGCGTTCGCCTGAACTCCTATCTGTGCCACCACCGGAAGGTCCAAACTCCGGTATATTAGTTATTCAAGACGAAGAGTCCACACCCAAATGTTGTTTTGGTTTGTCTAAAATTTGCGGAGTTGTGGACTTACCTTTTCCTCAAAACAAGCTTCTTAATGTTCATTACCAGGCAGGTCAGGTAGTATTGTGCGACGACGTCTACTTGATTCCAATCCTCAATCAGCCATTGTCATCTAATCGGTATTACGCCATCAAGCCACATGGTAGTCATAAAGGGTAAGGACTTTTAGTTACTTGTCATGTTCATTTGATTTGTTGTGATCACATCTAACAGTTGAAAGTGCAGGGAAGCATTGACAAGCTCAAAAGAGGAAGATGTTGGTACCTGCTTTTTTTGCTTTAGCTGTGTTAAAGATGCAAAACCAAGACCATTGGACCCTGATGATGTCTATCAACAATTTGAAATCTTTCCATATCATCATTGTTTTCCACATACCACTTTCATATGTTGTAGCCGTTTCTCGACAAGATCCATTGCTTCAGATGGTTACCCTCCGCGGTTCTTGAGAAGATGTGGATGGACCATGTTTTCAAAGGAGCCCAAGAACTTCTCTCTTGGTGAGGCATCAGGACTAGACTCAGCTCTCCGTGCTCGTCTCCCAGAAGAAACTTCTGAACCATCAGTTGTGGGAAAATGGTACTGCCCTTTTATGTTTATCAAAGATGGGGAGATTAAGGATCAAATGAAGAAGTCAATGTTTTATGAGATGACACTAGAACAAAGATGGGAGCCGGTTTTCACTTCCGAGAACAGCTATGGTGCAGGAAAGAGGTCTGTGGACATTGACATTGTTGTCCCAACACAAGTAGTCAAAGTTGGAGGGAAAGATGCAGTGCAGGATGAAAGAGATGGATTTGTGTGGTGTCAAAGCCTTACGAGTACTGCAAGTGACGAGTTAGCATCCGTAGGAGTGAGCTCGTTGATTGTTGAAAGAATGGTGTGGGAAGAAGAAAGGGTAGGCTGGGTTAAGAAGGATAAGCAGGAAAGAGTGTTGAGAAGTGAAGAATATGGAGGATCAGGTGTTTGGGGACGATTCGGTTGCTATGTTCTGGTTGAAAGATTTGTTCTTAAGAGGATGGATGGATCTGTGGTGTTGACATATGATTTCAAACACACTCATCAAATCAAGATAAAGTGGGAGTGACATACATATTACTGTTTGCATTGCATATGTTGTATGGAGTGTGTTTGCTGTAAAATTGTGTGTATTATTGTCTTTTGATAATAAAATTGCTTGTTAATAGGAAATCAGTTGATTGAAGACATGATTGCATAGTACTTATGGATGAGTTCTATGTTGTTGACAGGTTGAATCTTGGAATTACAGGCTTCCAAGCAAACAATGAGAGGAAGAATGAGGAAATATTGCTGTTAATCAAGGCAATAACAGCATTTACTGACAAGCATAAGAAATCATATTATTAACAGAGAGCTATGTTAAACAGCGAGTGAGAGCCAAAAAAGGCTCATCCGGGGACTTCTTGATCTGCAGTCAAATGCTCTACCACTTAGCTATGAACCTCGCTGATTTTATATTACGTGAATAAATTAACTGTTACTATAACTTAAATGGATAGAGATATTTAGAGATGTTATGGTTCAATCAAATCTGAAATAAGAGAGAACAATATTTAATTAAGTGTAAATTAAATTAGTCTCAAAATATATTTGAGAATTTAAGAATATTTTATAATAGATTAAATACGGGAGACACGTTCTAAATTCCTATTATCATCTTAGGTCACATAGTTAGGGTAGGGAGTGAGTTGAGTTTTGGTATGCTCATATTCACTCGGTTTATGATTGTATCGAGCTCGATCCGAGTCTAGATTTCCAAATTTAAAAATTAGTTCCTATTCGGCTTGTGTTAGCTAAGGGAACGATCTCATGCCTAGCATTTTTTTGAGTTGATTCCGAACCGAGCTTGTGCAGATCGACTTGTATAACAACCTTACTAAAGATCGACTTTAGGCTTGTTATTCAAGCCGAACAAACCGAGCTTTGATATCTCATGTTCAACTTGTTTATAATCGAGATAAACCTATGTTTTAAAGAGCATA
Source organism: Fagopyrum esculentum (assembly GCA_033239045.1). Taxonomy (NCBI): domain Eukaryota; kingdom Viridiplantae; phylum Streptophyta; class Magnoliopsida; order Caryophyllales; family Polygonaceae; genus Fagopyrum; species Fagopyrum esculentum. The sequence goes on along the minus strand of BSUD01000002.1, from coordinate 11,641,730 downwards.
AAATATGCTCATACTCAACTAGTTTTTTTTAGCGGAGTGGACGAGCTCAAGCCAAACTCGAGCAACTCGACTTCATATAACATCCCTTTAAGGAACTTTCCGAATACCAAGTATTTATAAGATGTGCTCATGTTCAACTTGTTTATAATTGGAACAACTTGGTTATAATCGGAAGCATGACATATATATTGATATTTGGATGTAAATATAAATATAAAAAATATTGTAACATACACGTACTATGCATATGCATACTACATTTTACTCAAATACCATGTATTTTAATTTTAAATAAAAACCCTCACATTATGTGACCATGGCACATCGGTAAGGAACTTTCCGAATGATCAATGAATATCTTCATTTGCTTGTGTGCAGAGTCGTGCAGTAGTTGATCGCTGCATTATATACAAGAGAATTCAAGAATGTATATTACGATATTGAATGACTTAAATATTAAGATTCAAATGGTTGTAAAATTCAAACCTAGACTTCAATTCAAACTTGACAGTCTGTGATGTTCCATTGACAATTCCAAGGGATAATACATGTAGCAGCTGGACCATCCCTACCATACCCTTCTTTATAAATAAATCATTATGAGAATGGTTTGACAGAGAATAAAAGAAGCATGTATGTAACAAGACCTCTTTCTCTATACAAAACCAACCCTGATGCTCTGTTTTCACCATCCCCAGAAGGTCCAAATGGCGGCTACCTAGTACTCCAAGATGAGGCATCAACTCCAACGAACTTCTTTGGGTTGATTAAGGGTAATCATATTAAGGATTTCCCTTTCCCTCAAAACAAGCTCCACGTTGTTACTCATGGATCAGGAGATGACAAGACTCATTACCCTATATACTTCATCCCAGCAATCAATCGACCACTCTCTTCAAATACCTATTATGCAATCAAGTCCAAGGGAAGGAATAAAGGGTATGAATTCTGTAGATCCATGATTTGATTACGAGTTCCAGTGGGTCAATCTTTATATGCTTAATTGTTGTTTCGAAATTTCCCTAGGAATGCATGTAAATGTTCAACTGATGAAGATATGGTAACATGTTGCTTAGGCAACTGCGTAAATGACGTCGAACCAACAACGTTAGACCCGACTAATATGTATCAAGAGTTCAGGATGTCAATACATACAATTTGGCACAGCTCAGGGTTCAGAGCCACATCAATTGCTGTTGATGGTCATCCTCCATCGTTTCTTAGAAGGAAAGGATGGCGTCTCGAATCAAAGACACCGAAGAATTTCTCACTAAGAGAAGCAGCAGGCATTGATCCAACACTTCGTGCTCGTCTTCCAGACTTCAACTTTCCTCTATCTAACCCGGTCGTTGTGGGCAAGTGGTATTGTCCTTTCATGTTCATCAAGGACTTCCTCACACCAAGAGATCAATTCAAGACATCTATGTTTTATCAGATGACACTCGAGCAACAATGGGTGCGGATCTTTACAGCATCATCGAGTCAAGGCAATAACACGGTGCTTGTGGATATTAGAGTTCCAACTGAATCAGTGAAAGTTGCAGAGAAAGATGCCTATCAAGAAAATGATGGAAATAAAGTTGTGTGGTTCAATAGCAATGACGGAGGAGCAAGGGCGGGGCTAAGTTCATTGGTGATTGAAAGGATGATGTGGGAGGAAGAAAGAGCAGGATGGGTTCCCAAGGAGGATAAACAAGATAAAGTGTTGAAAATAGAAGAATTTGAAGGAGTAGGGAAATGGAGAAGCTATGAATGTTATATGCTTGTTGAAAGATTTGTTTTGAGAAGAATGGATACAACTGTGGTCTTAACTTACAGCTTCAATCACACAAATCAAATCAGGAGCAAGTGGGATTAGTATTAGTTTTTAATCTTAAATATGGCTTTTTATGGATGATAAACTGAAAAAAGTTCAAGATAAGTTTTTCTTTTTTACTTTTGTGTGAGTATTGTAATTACTTTGCCTGTATATTGCTCTATATATGTACTGGGATTATTTGTTTTCAGTCAGTAAAGGGTGTGTATGATCCAAGATTTGTTTTCTACAGATTTGTCAAATTTAGTAGATGGCAATAGCAGGCAATTTAAGCTGTCAAACTTAAATTGCTTGATAATAAGGTTTATAAAATTCAAGAAAGGATTTAGTTGACCTTTTAAGGTTCAATTAAACTGTCAAACTTAGATTTGTCAAATTAGTAGATGGCAATAGCAGGCAAATTACTCTGTCAAACTTAAATTGCTTGATAATAAGGTTTATAAAATTCAAGAAAGGCTTTAGTTGACCTTTTAAGGTTCAATTAAACTGTCAAACTTAGATTTGTCAAATTAATAGATGGCAATAGCAGGCAAATTACTCTGTCAAACTTAAATTGCTTGATAATAAGGTTTATAAAATTCAAGAAAGGATTTAGTTGACCTTTTAAGGTTCAATTAAACTGTCAAACTTAGATTTTTCAAATTAGTAGATGGCAATAGCAGGCAAATTACTCTGTCAAACTTAAATTGCTTGATAATAAGGTTTATAAAATTCAAGAAAGGCTTTAGTTGACCTTTTAAGGTTCAATTAAACTGTCAAACTTAGATTTGTCAAATTAATAGATGGCAATAGCAGGCAAATTAAACTGTCAAACTTAAATTGCTTGATAATAAGGTTTATAAAATTCAAGAAAGGAGTTAGTTGACCTTTTAAGGTTCAATGATCATACATCTTTCTGCATAAACTTCTCTATACTCTTGGCACAAATCACCTGCTCTACAACAAAACCCTGAAGCCAAATGGGAGCAAGGATATAAGAGTGAAAATGCAAAACACTTAACAAACCCAAGGTTGCTAATCTTTTTATTTATTTAATATTATTAAGCTAAAAATTACAAGATACACACTACTTAATGTTGTATAAGTATAACTGTAATCTCTAGAGCACAACAATAATTCAAATAATAAGCAAAAACAAGTCTACAGGAGGATTATTTGGGCAGAAAATGAGTCTGCGAGCATTTGTTTATTAGTTAGGGCATAACTAAATTAACAAAAAAACGTCTGATTACAACATGGAAAAACAAAACCCTGTAAATGAATTTTGAAATTTAGAAGCTGCATATAAGGCTTGGATTTTGTAATTAATGAGCAAACAGACATAGGAGTAAGGAAGTATTTACTTGATGGAATGGAGGGACTTGTTGTGAATACTAGTGTGCTCTGTGGCCTAGATCTACAGAGGATTCTCCTTCACATACATCGTCATTCCCCTTTAGAAGCTTTTTACCATCAGTCCTCCTTCCTACTTCTCCATTCACCTACAAACAAAAACTGTAATAATTCTGAACTTGAATTTCTTAACAAACCAAAAACGCAATCCTACTATGATTCAGGAATCAGGATATGATCACTTGAGAGAAAATGAAACCACAAAATATAATTTGTTAGATCCAAGAAGGAAAGAAATTACCTTCACAAGGTGGAGATTAGACATGTTATATTCTGAAGACTACTCATTTTCCTCATCTTCAATCTTCCACACACCCAAGAAATTTACAGGAAACGCCGAGATGGGTACATTTTCACATGACATTGTGTGACCAGCTCACATCAGTAAGGAACTTTCTGAATGATCAATGAACTTTTTCATTTGCTCGTGTCAGGTAGTTGATCGCTGCATGATATATAAGAATATTCAAATTCGCATTTACGATATTGAAAATGACTTAAATATTAAGATTCACATGATTGATGATATCTTTGTAAAATTCAAACCTAGAGTCGGTTCAAATTTGACAGCCTGGGATGACCTACACGTATCATGATAATAAATTCCTTTGACAATTCCAAATTTCCAAGGAATGATAAATAGAAGCTGGCTTATTCCGAGCATATAATTCTGTATAAATAAATCCTGATGAGAATGGATTGATAGAGAATAAAGAAGCATGTATGTAACAAGACCTCTTTCTCTATACAAAACCAACCCTGATGCTCTGTATTCACCATCCCCAGAAGGTCCAAATGGTGGCTACCTAGTACTCCAAGATGAGGCATCAACTCCAACGCACTTCTTTGGGTTGATTAAGGGTAGGAGGATTAAGGATTTCCCTTTCCCTCAAAACAAGCTCCACATTGTTACTCATGGATCAGGAAAGCACGAGACTCATTACCCTATCTACTTTATCCCAGCAATCAATCGCCCACTCTCTTCGAATACCTATTATGCAATCAAGTCCAAGGGAAGGAATAAAGGGTAAGAATATATAATATATTCCACTTTTTCTATACTTTCATGATTTGATTACAGATTCCAGTGGGTCAATCTTTATACGCTTAATTGTTGTTTGAAAATTTCCCCAGGAATGCATGTAAATGCTCAACTGATGAAGATATGGTAGCATGTTGCTTAGGCAACTGTATAAACGATGTGGAACCTAGACCGTTAGACCCGAATAATATATATCAAGAGTTCAAGATGTCATTACATACAAGTTGGCACAGCTCAGGGTTCAGAGCCACATCAATTGTTGTTGATGGTCATCCTCCATCGTTTCTTAGAAGGAAAGGATGGCGTCTCGAATCAAAGACACCGAAGAATTTTTCACTCAGAGCAGCAGCAGGCATAGATCCAACACTTCGTGCTCGTCTTCCAGACTTCAACTTTCCTCTATCTAACCCGGTCGTTGTGGGCAAGTGGTATTGTCCTTTCATGTTCATCAAGGACGCCCTCACACCAAGAGAACAAGTCAAGAAGTCTATGTTTTATCAGATGACACTTGAGCAACAATGGGAGCGGATCTTTACAACATCATCGAGTCAAGGCAATAACACGGTGCTAGTGGATATTACAATTCCAACTGAATCTGTGAAAGTTGCAGAGAAAGATGCTTATCAAGAAAATGATGGAAATAAAGTTGTGTGGTTCAATAGCAATGACGGAGGAGCAAGGGCAGGGCTAAGTTCATTGGTGATTGAAAGGATGATGTGGGAGGAAGAAAGAGCAGGATGGGTTCTCAAGGAGGATAAACAAGATAAAGTGTTGAAAATAGAAGAGTTTGAAGGAGTTGGGAAATGGAGAAGCTATGAATGTTATATGCTTGTCGAAAGATTTGTTTTGAGAAGAATGGATACAACTGTGATTCTAACTTACAGCTTCAATCACACAAATCAAATCAGGAGCAAGTGGGATTAGTATTATTTGGCCTTCTGTGGATGGTTTGCTATAAGAAAAACTGAAAAAAAAAGTTCAAGATATTATTTTTTTTGCCTTTGTATGTGTGTTGTAAATACTTCGACTGTATAGTGTTCCATATATGTAATGAAAATCATTTGTTTTCAGTCAGTTAAAGGTGTGTATGATCCTAAATTTATTTTCCAAAGATTTGTCAAATAAGTTAGATGGCAATAGCAGGCAAATCAAAAGATTCAAAACTGCTTCAGATCATACCAAAAGGAGTATCAGTACACCGTATTGACATAGCCAATAATGGAACTGTCAAACTTAAATTGCTTGATAATAAGGTTTTATAAAAGTCAAACCCAGACTTCAATTATAAAATTGAGAAGAATTCCTTTGACATTTCCAAGATAAGGATCCAGTTGACCTTTCAATGTTCAATGATTATACATCTTTCTGTATGAACTTCTCTGTACAAAATTGACAAGTAGGCTGTTTTAGTGGGTATAAATAGAAAGATACAATTGCTGGAAAGTATTTTTATTATCTGTCTTGGCAACTTATGATAAAGAATTCTTTGTGTTTTTCCACTCAGATCTAGCGAACCATAGCCTAATTACTGTGTGGAGTAATTCACTAAGTATAGCGCTTATGATAAACCTATATCGCTCTTTGTGTTTTTCCCACTCTCTCAACAGAATAGAAACTAGAATAATTGAGAGTAAAAAATCGATGTAGTGAAGAATGCTTTACTTTGAGCAATGCGTGAGTTCTCTATCTTCTTCATTGCTTTTACGCTGCTTTTATAAGCTGCTATAGGGACAAATTTCTTTGCTATTGAACATTCCAAAAATTTTCAACAAAATCTGCATATATCCTCATATATATATATATATATATATATATATATATATATATATATATATATATATATATATATATATATATATATATATATATAATAGATCATATGAGAACAGACCTTATCGTGTAATCATGAGAACATGCCTTATTGTTTAATATAGAAATAATGAGAGAAAGAGGATCCAAAAAAATTTCATTTTGTGAAATGGGCCTCTAATAAACTAACTACATAAAATAGGTCTGAAAAGTATAAACTAGGCTACTGTTGACATTGAATTGAAAAGAGAGGGGTGCAGGCTTTTTTTTAGATGATTTGATGTTAATTTTTTGGGGAAAAAAAACACTACTTACACACAAATAGATTACCCAGAATAGATTACCCTGAAATACATTACCCAGAAATTTTGAGATTACCCAAGAAGTTTGACATTACCCGAAGTTTGACTGTTTTAGATTACCCCGAAATACATTACCCAAAAAGATGAGAAGTTTCAGCTTACCCCGAAATACATTACCCAGGAAGATGAGAAGTTGGAGATTATCCATGGATACAAACAAACACTGCTTACCCACAAATAGATTACCCCGAAATACATTATCCAGAAATTTTGAGATTACCCAGAAATAGATTACCAAGAAGTTTGACATTACCCAAGAAATTTGACTGTTTTAGATTACCCAAAATACATTACCCAAGAATATGAGAAGTTTCAGCTTACCCCGAAATACATTACCCAGGAAGATGAGAAGTTGGAGATTATCCATGAATACAAACAAACGCTGCTTACCCACAAATAGAAAATGTAAACAAACACTGCTTACCCATAAATAGAACAAGAAGTTTCAGTGTTTTAGATTCACAAAAAGAAGAGATGAGAAGTTTCAGATTACCCACAAATACATTACCCAAGAAGTTTGAGATTACCCAGAAATAGAAACAAACACTGCTTACCCAGAAATAGGAACAAACACTGCTTACCCAGAAATAGGAACAAACACTGCTTACCCACAAATACATTCCGGTGAAGAAGAAGCTCAACAAGTAGTCCAGATTCCTGCGTTTCAATGGGAAGAAGAAAAGAGCTGCATATGGATACCCAGAAATAAATTTATGTTTGAAAGGAGGGAAGAAGAAGGGACAAAGGAGGGAAAAAGATGGGTAGGCTGAATTGATTGGGTTATTTTCTGATTTTTTCTACATGTCACCCATCAAATCAGATGGAACTTTTGTCTCTTCCTTTTCTGATTTTTTCTACAATAGTAGCCCATTTTCTAAATGAAATGATGAGAGAGCCTAAATCCAAACTCTACATTGTAAAAGGCCCACATTGCAAATTCAGCCTTTAATATATTATTCGTAGTTATTATTGGTTTTGTTACGAAGGTGTCATATCGTTTAATGTATTGTTCGTAGTTATTGTTGATTGAATGAATTATTCGTAGTTATTATTAATTATGATATCTTCCATGAATCTCGATCCTTAATACTCACCATACGACGGTCTAACATTGTTTTCAGAAAAAATGAGGGAAATAGGGCTCCTAAAATTTTACTTTTGCAAAGTGGGCTCCTAGTATAATTTAGGTCTGCAAAAAAATTAATAGCTGTATTTGTGGGCCTCTTAAGAAAAGATGGATGGATGGGCTGTCAAAAAAATTGAATATTAAATGACTGTTGGTATTATTTGCAGAGAAGAAAGAGAAAACGTTCATTCTCTTTGTAAAGAGAGAGAAAACAGATCTAGAAAAGAAAGAGAAGAAGGAGAAATAGAGGATGAAACGGAGATCCGCCGGAGTTTCAACGACAGGGAGCACTGTTTCGCCGCCAGGACATTTGGCCACCAAGCCGACACCGAAGGGTGAGCGAGAGATCTAGGGTTTCGCCGTCAAGGTTGACATGAGGAGGGGCTACGCCACTGGTACCACAAAGCCGGCGCCCACTTCTCCTTTCTTTACCCTCTCCCTCCGGTGAAGCCGGCGCACTTCTTCTGAAGCCGGCACACTCCTTCTTCGTCCGCTAAAGGCGGCGCCCACTTCCCCTTCATTTGCACCCTATTCTTCAACCTTACCCAAACCGCGCCCACTTCTCCTTTCTTTGCCCTCTTCTTCCTCCCCTGAAACCGCTTGGGAACGTTGTTTTAGTGGCGGATCTCCCTTCCTTTTCGGCTCAAATTCCGGCGCCCTCTTACAGTCTAGGGTTTACGCACACTGTTATTGAAGTAGAGGAGCGTAGGATGACCGGCGAGACTTCGATGGCGGATGAAGCTAGGGTTTCCGCTGATACTATGGTTACCCAATTGTATGCATACATAGTTACTTTTTGGGTATGATAATGTTCACTTATTTAGATTATATCAATATCTGTTGGAGTATATGATACGTGCTTACCCAAAAAATGCATACCCAATTCCAATTATTTAGATTATATGGATATGAATATGTGTATATTAGTGTTGGAGTATATGGATATGTGCTTACCCAATTGTATGCTTACCCAATCGTATGTTTACCCAAGTTCAGTTATTTAGATTATATAGATATGTGTATATTAGTGTTGGAGTATATGGATACCCAAGAAGTTTGACATTACCCAAGAAGATGAGAAGTTTCAGATTATCCTGAAATACATTACCCAAGAATTTTGAGATTACCCAGAAATAGATTACCCAAGAAGTTTGACTGGTTTAGATTACCCCGAAATACATTACCCAGGAAGATGGGAATTTTCAGGCTTTCAGCTTACCCCGAAATACATTACTCAGGAAGATGACAAGTTGGAGATTATCCATGGATACAAACAAATACTACTTACCCACAAATAGAAAATGTAAACAAACACTACTTACCCACAAATAAAACATGAAGTTTCAGTGTTTTAGATTCACAAAAACAAAAGATGAGAAGTTTCAGATTACCCACAAATACATTACCCAGAAAGTTTGAGATTACCCATAAATAGGAACAAACACTGCTTACCAGAAATAAAAGTTAAACAAGCAGTCCAGATTCCTGCGTTTCAATTGGAAGAAGAAAAGAGCTGCATATGGATACCCAGATATAATTTACGTTTGAAAGGAGGGAAGAAGAAGGGACAATGGAGGGAAGAAGATGGGCTGGCTGAATTGATTGGTCTATTTTTTGATTTTTTCTACATGTCACCCATCAAATCAGTCTAGATACCTATGTACCTTACTTTTCTGATTTTTTCTACAATAGGAGCCCATTTTCTAAATGAAGTTATGAGAGACCCAAAATCCAAACTCTACATTGTAAAAGGCCTACATTGCAAATTCAGCCTTGTTTTCATGATACACAATAATAATAGTTATTGTTGTTTGAATGAATTATTCGTAGTTATTATTAATTATGATATCTTCCCTGAATCTCGACCCTTAATACTCACCATCAGTGGCGGCCGCAGGATTTTAATGTAACACCCCGAATCCGCGGGACTCGGGATGCTACGGGTTGGGACCTCACAATGGGTCCCGACCCTTAGCCTGACAACAATTTCACCGGATCTTTCAACATGGCACAAATAAAGGCAAAACCGAAATACATTTTATGCAATGTAAGAAAACCCAAAAGAAAACAAACAACGGACTTCAGCCGATAAACAACATCAAAGACCAAAACGCCATACACGCGGCATACCAACATAATAAACAAAGAATAAAATACAACCCGACTCTAACCCAAACTCACTCCTAAAATGTACGGAACCCCGGCTGCCCACTCTTCCGGATCTCTCGGCCGCATTCCTAACCTGCAATGCAATCTACAACAATATCGGTATAAAACCGTTAGCTAGCATTCAAGGCATTAGAATCATGGTATTGGCACACACACACACATAAGGCATCATAAACACACAACATGTTCCAAAATACACAATCCGGTTTATTATCTTTTTATTATTAGGTCATATCCCGTTCTAATTCACTTCTTTTGTGACACGAGAATCTTAAAGATCTCGCCCTTGTCCCCTTTCACCATACGGATTTGTACTTGATGCGGATCAGCATCACCCGATGGACTGGTCGCAAGGCACCTCCCAGTCATCCCCATTTTGGACCGGACATAGCGGTCACCGCCCGTTATCATACACTTGGGCCAAATATAAACATATAAAGTCGGTGGTCCTATTACCGGTTTAGATGTTATAACATAAGCAATAAACACGCACATAAACAATAAACACACACCACCAAACATGCATTGAAACTAATACAGAGAATACGAGCTAAGTAAGTCCGAAGACTTACCTGTACCAAGTCCAATCCCGTCAACAATAAAACTCGAATCAAATGGAGTATAACCTCTCTTGCCTGATCACGACATGAAACTTGGATCAATATAACTTATCCATTGTCTAGAAGTTTTCAACTTCTAGGTTACCAAAAATATCCGAAAAGCGTAATAAACCGACCCTCATGAAAGAAAACCACTTTAACTCTGGATCCGGAAAACCCTTAAAAGTCTAGATTGTCTCAAGAACTTTCATTGAAACCCCAATACATAAGGTCCAACTTTTAAAAGAAAGATCTAGTTAGTTGGAAAGATTTCTGACTTTCACACTTCTTGAGAAAAGACAGAAAGACTTTGACTCAACTAAGACGTTTCACTAAATCCCAAAGAATTTCGAGGAACACCTAAGAGTGTCAATTTCTAACTAGATAACCAATAGTCCAAAATACGTATCACTAAGATCTGCCGATATATATATATATACCTACAAGGTTATAAACAGGAGAAAAGGAAAACTCATTCTAAGTATAAGCTACCAAACTCCATGTATGACGGAAAGAATCCTCACATAAGAACTTATGTAGTTTTAGAAACTCACAAGTCTATCATCCATCACTATCACTGAAGCTAACGCAGGTCATTCATATAACGTATTAATATCCTCAACATTATCCAAAAAGCATACATCTATTCCCTCCATATTATTTTTATTTACAGTATACATCTTCCAACATCTCATAAAATTCACCAACACACATACCATAAGTATTCTTCACAAACACTTGAGTTACAAACCTCTCAACTTTCAAACTATTCCGTTTAACCACTTATCTATTCTTCCTCTAACCTAAGTTCCAAATGCTAAACTTCCATATAGCTTAGGTTACAACACATAGCCACAACATCTCAGTAAAACCTTCAAACCAAACCGATTTCATATAACTACATATACATCAATGCACACAAGATTAAACTTACAAAAGCCCCAAATCCTCCAAATTAGGGTTATAGAATTTCTGCAATCTCACCTAAAATCCGTCCACTGTACTGCAAGGGAGGGAAGAGATGGTATGGCGGTCTGGAGTAGAGATGTGGTGGACGGCGGCTCAGCAATGACAACAGCAAGGAGTCCCTCGGCGGAGGTCTGCAGCGACGACACCAGAGGGCCCTTGGCGGCCGGTCTGCAGCAGCGACAAGGGAAGGCCCTCCGAGGAGACCCCCTGTGCAACAGACTTGTAGCAGACGGCGGCCGGTGCTTGCGGTTTTAGGGCGCTTCTTGCCGGCGTGTGCGTGAGACGAAGGAAAGGAGGCTGGCGTGAGAGTCATCTGGAGCCAGACGAGGTTCGTCTGAGGCCGGCTTGAGGGTCGTCTGGGGCGGCACGATAGAAGGTAAGAGAGGGAGAAAGACTACCCGAGAAGGCCGAAGGGTGGAGGCGATAGGTGCTCCGGCGACGGCAACAACTAGTACAAGAAAGAAGGGGAAGCAGGTGCGGGGAATGAGAGCGGGGAAGGGCTGGTTGTCGGCTCTCCATGGACGCTGCGTGAGAGGAGGTGAGGGGAAGGGAAGGAGGGTGGCGGCTCTTCAAAATAAAGAGCCAAGCAGGGAGGGCTGTTAATGAGAAGGGGATTAGGGTTTTCAAGAGTAGGGGAGAATAAATTAATATAAATAAAATTAAGGGTTAATTTATTTAAAAATGAAAAACAAATAAGGTTTAAAAGGTAAAATAAATTTGAGTAAAAGTGTGTCTAAAGAAATATAATGTCCTCTAAAAATTTTACTATCACATAAAATGATAAAAAGGTGGATCATCTAGAATGTCGGTCCTGGTAGTATCACTCATGGCCGGAAATTAAAATGAAAGAAATCTAAACCGGTCAACATCCAATTCAAATCAAAATTTATTAGAAATGAAATTTCCGGGCGTTACATCAGTTCCCCCTAAAAATAAGTTTCGTCCCGAAACTTAAAGTAAGACAAACGTAAAGTTAGCTCCCAAGGCATATGTTCCGTGTATCTAACTACTAAGCACAAGTCTGGTCTTCCATCTAAGTGACTCTCACAGCATAAATCGTAAATGTAACACACATCAAAGTTTAAACACTCAAGCTTGAAAGCGACAAGAATCCAACGATATCACGCAAATACAAGTCCAAGTATTAACTTGTCAACCTTGAGGTTGCAGCTCACTCTATATCGATCTCCGGATGATTAACCCCGAAACTACCATCGGTCGCCCATGTAGCCTCATCGGCACCCTATCTCGTCACAATAACCGTAATATTTGCACATACTTAGACCGTAAGCATATGGTACTTTGCTCTAGATTGGCTACTGGATACTCCATGAAAGTAGGATCAGGCTCAACGGTCACATCCTAGTAGCCGGCAACATATCTCGGATCTGGTATATGGTTTCTCAACTAAGACACGTGGGAACTAGGGTGGTCTTTACCTAATCCACCAATTTACTTATGACTCTTCGGAACTTACTTTGATGCAACTCAGTAGTAGAAATTGATGTGGTTATCATCCTACAAACACCTGACATCATCATAATGTGGTATAGCGTCCTATCAAGATTGATCATTAACATGACATTGAACTTCATATTTATCTACTGGTCTCTCGAGGTGCGGTAGCAAATCTACATCGGAACAATTGATCATTATCAGGAATGGCCTCACTATCATCAGTTGATCATTATTCATTTTCCAATGTTGAATTATCGGCCTTATAATACTCCTAAATAAATCCCCAAGGGTATCATTTTTATCATTATTCCACCTTATATACTCTAGTAGTAAGACCGACTCCTGATACTTGGTGTTCTCTCTTTACTAGTTGATTTGTCCTTCTAATGTTGCACGTTGTCCATAACGGATATATTAACATGATAATATAACTTTACTCACCACATTTGTTGTTTGAATAGGATTCCCCCGATATCTTCTCCCAAGATCCGATTTCTCGACTCACAGTCTATTGGTTGCAAGTATAAGCTTGCCGTTTTACCCCTTATAAGTCCTTATCCTAAGTAAAATGGTTACTCTCTTTGAGCTTTCTCGTGCAACTTCACGGACCACGTTGAATAAATTGGTCACCTTCCTCAACTCTTCTCTAATCAATCGGAGAATGACTCTAGGCCACTCCATTTATGTATGCGGTTCCAATAACTACCTCTCTGTATCAAACTTGTCGGAGTGACACAAGCTCCGTATGAAAGTCTTCAGTCACTCACCATAACATATCTCTTGTCCGTTTCAATCAAGGTGTATACTCCAACTAGCTTCGCCTTAAACTCGACACGTCACTCTCCCAAGGTGCTAACGCCATAATTTGTACTCTTGCATCACCGCTATGAATCCGTCTATTATGTTGTCCCCATTAATTACAACGGTTTCCTCCGTGAGTCTGGAAGATTGACCCGTCTCTACTTTGTGAGAACACACCATTAGTCTCACTTGGATGGAATATTATGCCCCTCTCTTTACTTGCCTTTATTGTAGTAAGACAATCATTGAAAACCAACCTCTTCCTCATATTTCTCTAGTTCTTCTTTTACAGATCCACTCATACTAACTCCAGTCGATGTCTTATAACAATCAATCTTATTTTCTTCGCTTCCCTGACATCCCAACATATGGGAGGAGCTCTTCGTATTCTACATAAGCTTTCACCATAGACATCCTTTCTTCAATTAGGCATTGAAATTTACACTTCATTTCCTTATGTAACGTCAAACCCACCGTAGAGGCCCAAACCTTAATCTTTCATGTACTTCTTGTACATCTCATATCGACAACAAACTTCAAAACTTCGGTCTTTTCTTACTCTTGTTGGTCACCTTAAGTATCTCTTGGTATTCCATGAACAATCTTCACAACCGTACTAGTATGCCCCGGGGAGAACGCTAGGCGAAATTCCCCAACCATAATCACTGAAAGATCCACTCACTACTTCACCAAGTACTAATATCACAACTCTAAGCTTGCAGCTTTGCCCTAATCTAGGTCCTCCCTTTCACGTCATAGCCACCATGGCTCTACCGTGCAAGTCTGAAGCATATGACTCATCTTTTTCTTGTGACAACATACCATCCATTTCGTTAGAACAAACACGTCATGCATCCTCTTTCCCTATATATATGTATGTTCCCATTGCGTAAAGAAACAAAGGAAGCTTCACTTCCCTCCTACTTCTCTATTCCTTTCACTCTTATCAAACCTTAACAGTTTTTATCCGTGTCGTTCTCCCATATGTCAATCTCCTAACCAAAGAAGGTCGCATATGTTCGTTATAATCCCTCCCTAGGAGGTCTATTATAGTTACATGCTTTGACCTCATTCCATGCTACTGGATCAAAACACTTGCACTTCTGTTGATACACCTCCTTACTACTGACATTGAACCGCCAAGAATACTCCAAGCTCTTGTTACCGTTATGTTATAATCTCATAGTTCGGGTTACTCTTCTTATCAACACTCGCTATTAGACAACCCGCACATGTGCTTTTTGGTTGTCACCGATTAGCTTATAGATTACCTTCTCCAAGATCAACGACTTACCCTCTTCTATACTTCATGTTACCATACAAATGAAGGATACTCTCTCAGGGTACTCTGTCTTAAACTTCGCTAGCTAATTTTACTCTATCTCAAACTCCGTTAGTCCCCTCTACATTCTACGCTTCCTTTCCTTATAAGGTAACCATATCTTCTTGGCCTTGTTGTTTCGTATCTCTCCCTTTCATAGGCTTAACCATTATTCCATGTTGTCTTTTAAGTACACCTTCACCAAAATTCTAGCCTCATATATCGTCCGTTCATGTTCCTCTTGATTGGTATCTTAAGTCTTTCGATCAAAGTTCCTTGTTTCGGCTTTCATCTTCTGAGGATCATCATTTATACACACTTCCTCCTTCTTGGTGCTTCTTAGTCTTATGATCATAATGAAAATCGGTCAACTCCACGTGACTCCCACCATGCCCTTCTTCTTATAGCTCTAGTAGTGTTGTAACTTTACTTTTTTGGTACCTCGTAACTTGACTTACGGAATTTTAAATCCTTCTCACATGTTTCGTTCACTTCTCTCATCTTAACTCCAATGCTTAGAAACGTCTAAGGAAAGCTTTGCATCTTAATGGAATGTCACCTTTAACCTTGTTAGAATATACTCATCTTCTCCTTGATTCGCATCTTTAGTTGTCCATGTGTCTTCTCGAAGAATTTATACTCGTTATATCTATTGGTCACGTTTTCGTTCAATCCCGGTTTCTTTATAACCACTTCTACACTTTAATGTTGCTTCTTTTTCTTGTATTGCTTCCATCTTGATTCTCTTAAGTCGTCTCGAGTTCTTCTTTCTACTCGTTTGTCCTTTGTTTATGTCATCTCTAATCCTCCTCTTCGACATCCTTTTAAAGGAATCCGAGAACGTCATGGTGGTTGTTAACACGAAATGCTCAACTCGATAATTGAGTGTACTCCTCCACATATGAACGCTATCTCAAGCCAACCACATTGTCCTTAAAGGTGATGATACTATACTTATCATCTTTTCTATTAGGTCCCGTAACTCCATATGCTACTATTATATATAATAAGAATACGTATACGTAACTATATAAATCCTATGTCCATATCACTACCAATATAATACATCCAACATTTCATCCACAATATAAGGTCCCAAAACATATAGCCGTCCACATATATAACAATAACATATATCCAGTTCATCATGCAACATACAATCACAAAGATACACATCAATTCTATCATGCATAACTACAAACCTCATACAATATACCTATATACATACATACATATACCTATCAAGTCCAATAAACTATGCTGCCGAGATCAGCGGAAGAAGTGGTGGTCCGTACATTCTACCCCGACTCATGCATGTGATTTTGAAAACGAAAACTCAGAACCCGCGGGGTTCTGTTTATTCCTTATTCGGCCTTTAGAAGATTGCGAGTGCCATTGTTGTCAACCTAGGGCTCTGATACCACTTTTGTAACACCCCGAATCCGCGGGACTCGGGATGCTACGGGTTGGGACCTCACAATGGGTCCCGACCCTTAGCCTGACAACAATTTCACCGGATCTTTCAACATGGCACAAATAAAGGCAAAACCGAAATACATTTTATGCAATGTAAGAAAACCCAAAAGAAAACAAACAACGGACTTCAGCCGATAAACAACATCAAAGACCAAAACGCCATACACGCGGCATACCAACATAATAAACAAAGAATAAAATACAACCCGACTCTAACCCAAACTCACTCCTAAAATGTACGGAACCCCGGGTGCCCACTCTTCCGGATCTCTCGGCCGCATTCCTAACCTGCAATGCAATCTACAACAATATCGGTATAAAACCGTTAGCTAGCATTCAAGGCATTAGAATCATGGTATTGGCACACACACACACACATAAGGCATCATAAACACACAACATGTTCCAAAATACACAATCCGGTTTATTATCTTTTTATTATTAGGTCATATCCCGTTCTAATTCACTTCTTTTGTGACACGAGAATCTTAAAGATCTCGCCCTTGTCCCCTTTCACCATACGGATTTGTACTTGATGCGGATCAGCATCACCCGATGGACTGGTCGCAAGGCACCTCCCAGTCATCCCCATTTTGGACCGGACATAGCGGTCACCGCCCGTTATCATACACTTGGGCCAAATATAAACATATAAAGTCGGTGGTCCTATTACCGGTTTAGATGTTATAACATAAGCAATAAACACGCACATAAACAATAAACACACACCACCAAACATGCATTGAAACTAATACAGAGAATACGAGCTAAGTAAGTCCGAAGACTTACCTGTACCAAGTCCAATCCCGTCAACAATAAAACTCGAATCAAATGGAGTATAACCTCTCTTGCCTGATCACGACATGAAACTTGGATCAATATAACTTATCCATTGTCTAGAAGTTTTCAACTTCTAGGTTACCAAAAATATCCGAAAAGCGTAATAAACCGACCCTCATGAAAGAAAACCACTTTAACTCTGGATCCGGAAAACCCTTAAAAGTCTAGATTGTCTCAAGAACTTTCATTGAAACCCCAATACATAAGGTCCAACTTTTAAAAGAAAGATCTAGTTAGTTGGAAAGATTTCTGACTTTCACACTTCTTGAGAAAAGACAGAAAGACTTTGACTCAACTAAGACGTTTCACTAAATCCCAAAGAATTTCGAGGAACACCTAAGAGTGTCAATTTCTAACTAGATAACCAATAGTCCAAAATACGTATCACTAAGATCTGCCGATATATATATATATACCTACAAGGTTATAAACAGGAGAAAAGGAAAACTCATTCTAAGTATAAGCTACCAAACTCCATGTATGACGGAAAGAATCCTCACATAAGAACTTATGTAGTTTTAGAAACTCACAAGTCTATCATCCATCACTATCACTGAAGCTAACGCAGGTCATTCATATAACGTATTAATATCCTCAACATTATCCAAAAAGCATACATCTATTCCCTCCATATTATTTTTATTTACAGTATACATCTTCCAACATCTCATAAAATTCACCAACACACATACCATAAGTATTCTTCACAAACACTTGAGTTACAAACCTCTCAACTTTCAAACTATTCCGTTTAACCACTTATCTATTCTTCCTCTAACCTAAGTTCCAAATGCTAAACTTCCATATAGCTTAGGTTACAACACATAGCCACAACATCTCAGTAAAACCTTCAAACCAAACCGATTTCATATAACTACATATACATCAATGCACACAAGATTAAACTTACAAAAGCCCCAAATCCTCCAAATTAGGGTTATAGAATTTCTGCAATCTCACCTAAAATCCGTCCACTGTACTGCAAGGGAGGGAAGAGATGGTATGGCGGTCTGGAGTAGAGATGTGGTGGACGGCGGCTCAGCAATGACAACAGCAAGGAGTCCCTCGGCGGAGGTCTGCAGCGACGACACCAGAGGGCCCTTGGCGGCCGGTCTGCAGCAGCGACAAGGGAAGGCCCTCCGAGGAGACCCCCTGTGCAACAGACTTGTAGCAGACGGCGGCCGGTGCTTGCGGTTTTAGGGCGCTTCTTGCCGGCGTGTGCGTGAGACGAAGGAAAGGAGGCTGGCGTGAGAGTCATCTGGAGCCAGACGAGGTTCGTCTGAGGCCGGCTTGAGGGTCGTCTGGGGCGGCACGATAGAAGGTAAGAGAGGGAGACGAAGGGTGGAGGCGATAGGTGCTCCGGCGACGGCAACAACTAGTACAAGAAAGAAGGGGAAGCAGGTGCGGGGAATGAGAGCGGGGAAGGGCTGGTTGTCGGCTCTCCATGGACGCTGCGTGAGAGGAGGTGAGGGGAAGGGAAGGAGGGTGGCGGCTCTTCAAAATAAAGAGCCAAGCAGGGAGGACTGTTAATGAGAAGGGGATTAGGGTTTTCAAGAGTAGGGGAGAATAAATTAATATAAATAAAATTAAGGGTTAATTTATTTAAAAATGAAAAACAAATAAGGTTTAAAAGGTAAAATAAATTTGAGTAAAAGTGTGTCTACAGAAATATAATGTCCTCTAAAAATTTTACTATCACATAAAATGATAAAAAGGTGGATCATCTAGAATGTCGGTCCTGGTAGTATCACTCATGGCCGGAAATTAAAATGAAAGAAATCTAAACCGGTCAACATCCAATTCAAATCAAAATTTATTAGAAATGAAATTTCCGGGCGTTACATCAGTTCCCCCTAAAAATAAGTTTCGTCCCGAAACTTAAAGTAAGACAAACGTAAAGTTAGCTCCCAAGGCATATGTTCCGTGTATCTAACTACTAAGCACAAGTCTGGTCTTCCATCTAAGTGACTCTCACAGCATAAATCGTAAATGTAACACACATCAAAGTTTAAACACTCAAGCTTGAAAGCGACAAGAATCCAACGATATCACGCAAATACAAGTCCAAGTATTAACTTGTCAACCTTGAGGTTGCAGCTCACTCTATATCGATCTCCGGATGATTAACCCCGAAACTACCATCGGTCGCCCATGTAGCCTCATCGGCACCCTATCTCGTCACAATAACCGTAATATTTGCACATACTTAGACCGTAAGCATATGGTACTTTGCTCTAGATTGGCTACTGGATACTCCATGAAAGTAGGATCAGGCTCAACGGTCACATCCTAGTAGCCGGCAACATATCTCGGATCTGGTATATGGTTTCTCAACTAAGACACGTGGGAACTAGGGTGGTCTTTACCTAATCCACCAATTTACTTATGACTCTTCGGAACTTACTTTGATGCAACTCAGTAGTAGAAATTGATGTGGTTATCATCCTACAAACACCTGACATCATCATAATGTGGTATAGCGTCCTATCAAGATTGATCATTAACATGACATTGAACTTCATATTTATCTACTGGTCTCTCGAGGTGCGGTAGCAAATCTACATCGGAACAATTGATCATTATCAGGAATGGCCTCACTATCATCAGTTGATCATTATTCATTTTCCAATGTTGAATTATCGGCCTTATAATACTCCTAAATAAATCCCCAAGGGTATCATTTTTATCATTATTCCACCTTATATACTCTAGTAGTAAGACCGACTCCTGATACTTGGTGTTCTCTCTTTACTAGTTGATTTGTCCTTCTAATGTTGCACGTTGTCCATAACGGATATATTAACATGATAATATAACTTTACTCACCACATTTGTTGTTTGAATAGGATTCCCCCGATATCTTCTCCCAAGATCCGATTTCTCGACTCACAGTCTATTGGTTGCAAGTATAAGCTTGCCGTTTTACCCCTTATAAGTCCTTATCCTAAGTAAAATGGTTACTCTCTTTGAGCTTTCTCGTGCAACTTCACGGACCACGTTGAATAAATTGGTCACCTTCCTCAACTCTTCTCTAATCAATCGGAGAATGACTCTAGGCCACTCCATTTATGTATGCGGTTCCAATAACTACCTCTCTGTATCAAACTTGTCGGAGTGACACAAGCTCCGTATGAAAGTCTTCAGTCACTCACCATAACATATCTCTTGTCCGTTTCAATCAAGGTGTATACTCCAACTAGCTTCGCCTTAAACTCGACACGTCACTCTCCCAAGGTGCTAACGCCATAATTTGTACTCTTGCATCACCGCTATGAATCCGTCTATTATGTTGTGGGTGTATACTCCAACTAGCTTCGCCTTAAACTCGACACGTCACTCTCCCAAGGTGCTAACGCCATAATTTGTACTCTTGCATCACCGCTATGAATCCGTCTATTATGTTGTCCCCATTAATTACAACGGTTTCCTCCGTGAGTCTGGAAGATTGACCCGTCTCTACTTTGTGAGAACACACCATTAGTCTCACTTGGATGGAATATTATGCCCCTCTCTTTACTTGCCTTTATTGTAGTAAGACAATCATTGAAAACCAACCTCTTCCTCATATTTCTCTAGTTCTTCTTTTACAGATCCACTCATACTAACTCCAGTCGATGTCTTATAACAATCAATCTTATTTTCTTCGCTTCCCTGACATCCCAACATATGGGAGGAGCTCTTCGTATTCTACATAAGCTTTCACCATAGACATCCTTTCTTCAATTAGGCATTGAAATTTACACTTCATTTCCTTATGTAACGTCAAACCCACCGTAGAGGCCCAAACCTTAATCTTTCATGTACTTCTTGTACATCTCATATCGACAACAAACTTCAAAACTTCGGTCTTTTCTTACTCTTGTTGGTCACCTTAAGTATCTCTTGGTATTCCATGAACAATCTTCACAACCGTACTAGTATGCCCCGGGGAGAACGCTAGGCGAAATTCCCCAACCATAATCACTGAAAGATCCACTCACTACTTCACCAAGTACTAATATCACAACTCTAAGCTTGCAGCTTTGCCCTAATCTAGGTCCTCCCTTTCACGTCATAGCCACCATGGCTCTACCGTGCAAGTCTGAAGCATATGACTCATCTTTTTCTTGTGACAACATACCATCCATTTCGTTAGAACAAACACGTCATGCATCCTCTTTCCCTATATATATGTATGTTCCCATTGCGTAAAGAAACAAAGGAAGCTTCACTTCCCTCCTACTTCTCTATTCCTTTCACTCTTATCAAACCTTAACAGTTTTTATCCGTGTCGTTCTCCCATATGTCAATCTCCTAACCAAAGAAGGTCGCATATGTTCGTTATAATCCCTCCCTAGGAGGTCTATTATAGTTACATGCTTTGACCTCATTCCATGCTACTGGATCAAAACACTTGCACTTCTGTTGATACACCTCCTTACTACTGACATTGAACCGCCAAGAATACTCCAAGCTCTTGTTACCGTTATGTTATAATCTCATAGTTCGGGTTACTCTTCTTATCAACACTCGCTATTAGACAACCCGCACATGTGCTTTTTGGTTGTCACCGATTAGCTTATAGATTACCTTCTCCAAGATCAACGACTTACCCTCTTCTATACTTCATGTTACCATACAAATGAAGGATACTCTCTCAGGGTACTCTGTCTTAAACTTCGCTAGCTAATTTTACTCTATCTCAAACTCCGTTAGTCCCCTCTACATTCTACGCTTCCTTTCCTTATAAGGTAACCATATCTTCTTGGCCTTGTTGTTTCGTATCTCTCCCTTTCATAGGCTTAACCATTATTCCATGTTGTCTTTTAAGTACACCTTCACCAAAATTCTAGCCTCATATATCGTCCGTTCATGTTCCTCTTGATTGGTATCTTAAGTCTTTCGATCAAAGTTCCTTGTTTCGGCTTTCATCTTCTGAGGATCATCATTTATACACACTTCCTCCTTCTTGGTGCTTCTTAGTCTTATGATCATAATGAAAATCGGTCAACTCCACGTGACTCCCACCATGCCCTTCTTCTTATAGCTCTAGTAGTGTTGTAACTTTACTTTTTTGGTACCTCGTAACTTGACTTACGGAATTTTAAATCCTTCTCACATGTTTCGTTCACTTCTCTCATCTTAACTCCAATGCTTAGAAACGTCTAAGGAAAGCTTTGCATCTTAATGGAATGTCACCTTTAACCTTGTTAGAATATACTCATCTTCTCCTTGATTCGCATCTTTAGTTGTCCATGTGTCTTCTCGAAGAATTTATACTCGTTATATCTATTGGTCACGTTTTCGTTCAATCCCGGTTTCTTTATAACCACTTCTACACTTTAATGTTGCTTCTTTTTCTTGTATTGCTTCCATCTTGATTCTCTTAAGTCGTCTCGAGTTCTTCTTTCTACTCGTTTGTCCTTTGTTTATGTCATCTCTAATCCTCCTCTTCGACATCCTTTTAAAGGAATCCGAGAACGTCATGGTGGTTGTTAACACGAAATGCTC
Source organism: Fagopyrum esculentum (assembly GCA_033239045.1). Lineage (NCBI taxonomy): Eukaryota > Viridiplantae > Streptophyta > Magnoliopsida > Caryophyllales > Polygonaceae > Fagopyrum > Fagopyrum esculentum. Next base: position 11,619,060 of record BSUD01000002.1, on the reverse strand, counting down.
AACTCGATAATTGAGTGTACTCCTCCACATATGAACGCTATCTCAAGCCAACCACATTGTCCTTAAAGGTGATGATACTATACTTATCATCTTTTCTATTAGGTCCCGTAACTCCATATGCTACTATTATATATAATAAGAATACGTATACGTAACTATATAAATCCTATGTCCATATCACTACCAATATAATACATCCAACATTTCATCCACAATATAAGGTCCCAAAACATATAGCCGTCCACATATATAACAATAACATATATCCAGTTCATCATGCAACATACAATCACAAAGATACACATCAATTCTATCATGCATAACTACAAACCTCATACAATATACCTATATACATACATACATATACCTATCAAGTCCAATAAACTATGCTGCCGAGATCAGCGGAAGAAGTGGTGGTCCGTACATTCTACCCCGACTCATGCATGTGATTTTGAAAACGAAAACTCAGAACCCGCGGGGTTCTGTTTATTCCTTATTCGGCCTTTAGAAGATTGCGAGTGCCATTGTTGTCAACCTAGGGCTCTGATACCACTTTTGTAACACCCCGAATCCGCGGGACTCGGGATGCTACGGGTTGGGACCTCACAATGGGTCCCGACCCTTAGCCTGACAACAATTTCACCGGATCTTTCAACATGGCACAAATAAAGGCAAAACCGAAATACATTTTATGCAATGTAAGAAAACCCAAAAGAAAACAAACAACGGACTTCAGCCGATAAACAACATCAAAGACCAAAACGCCATACACGCGGCATACCAACATAATAAACAAAGAATAAAATACAACCCGACTCTAACCCAAACTCACTCCTAAAATGTACGGAACCCCGGGTGCCCACTCTTCCGGATCTCTCGGCCGCATTCCTAACCTGCAATGCAATCTACAACAATATCGGTATAAAACCGTTAGCTAGCATTCAAGGCATTAGAATCATGGTATTGGCACACACACACACACATAAGGCATCATAAACACACAACATGTTCCAAAATACACAATCCGGTTTATTATCTTTTTATTATTAGGTCATATCCCGTTCTAATTCACTTCTTTTGTGACACGAGAATCTTAAAGATCTCGCCCTTGTCCCCTTTCACCATACGGATTTGTACTTGATGCGGATCAGCATCACCCGATGGACTGGTCGCAAGGCACCTCCCAGTCATCCCCATTTTGGACCGGACATAGCGGTCACCGCCCGTTATCATACACTTGGGCCAAATATAAACATATAAAGTCGGTGGTCCTATTACCGGTTTAGATGTTATAACATAAGCAATAAACACGCACATAAACAATAAACACACACCACCAAACACGCATTGAAACTAATACAGAGAATACGAGCTAAGTAAGTCCGAAGACTTACCTGTCCCAAAGCTAAACCCGCTAAACACCGCTCTCAACTTTCCGTAGGAAGGCACTCAATGCCTGGTCAAAACAAGGCACACAATCAACATCTCTCTCACATGCTAGAAGTCCTTAGACTTCTAGTCCCAATGATCTCGCAAGATCATAAACCATAATCATGCTAGGATAACAAACTCCTAATCCTCACGATCTCACAAGGTCATAACCATCACAATATAGGCTAGGAACCTCTCGTTCTAGTCTCCACAATCTCAACATACAACTTAAATCCATAAACAATCTCACAAGACCGCAATACCACCTCAAGCTTAGAATCAACAACAATCCATCAAACAATATCAAATCCTCAAAACTCACCTAAGGTTCAAAGCCACTACTTGACATTCACTCTATGTTATGCTAGATCCAACCTAGCATGATACTAATACTAAACATGGCTAAATCGAGTAAGGTCGTAAGCTCGGAGGAGAGGGTACTCACATGACGTCAAAAGACGGAAGACGAACTTAGACTCGTTAGGCCTTTATCGGGGCGCTTCCGGACCTAAAACCAAAGCTACACAAATTTAGCTAATACGCTAAATTTGATCGTAATATATAAGATATATTATTCTAAGGTAAACTCATTTTCAAAAGCAAACGCTAAAACCTCCAATTAAACCCTTGAGTCATAATCTCGAAATTAATCCAACGAGGGTATAAAATATAAGGAAAGTCCCGATTTTAAAACAAGGATAAAACTCGCAAAAACGCTTTCCGGGACAAATAATATCATTCCAAAAACATGGGTCATAATACGTAATTAAATATTGGGCCGAGTTCCATAAATAAACCAACAAGGACACAATACGGAATATACATAAATACAAGATCAAACTTGTATATATAATCGAAGGTTAAAACTCGTAAAAACATTTTCTGGGCAACTCATGAAGTTCCATAAACTTTGGGATATATTCTGAAAATGTAAATAAGGGCCATAATTTGAAATTTTCCAGCAAAGGATATGAATGCAAGATTCCAAAACTGTGGGTCAAAACTGCAATATAAAATTCGGCAGGGGCAAAATAGATACAATCCAAAAATCTGGGTAGAGTATGCAAATACACAACATGGGTCAGTTTTGTAATTAAACAGAAAGAGAGGGGCCCCGATTCGAATGTCTAAAATTAGGGTTTCTCAACCCCCCTTCAATGGTTGCGGGACGGCGAGTGCACAGGGCGGCGGCCGCTCCGAGTCTCCAGTCGGTTGACGTTGAAGCACGGACAAGGGAGGCAGGGACTCCTTCGACTCTGGCGGCAAAGCGACCCTATCCTGGCGGTGTGGCAACAGGGAGAATGTCGTCTTCCCTGCTTCCTGATTGGGCTCGACAGGGATGGGCTGCGCAGGGGTCTCTCCGGTGTCGAGTGGGCTTCCTGGTGACAGATGCAACAACATAGAGAGGGTCGGCCCTCCGGTTGCGAGGTGGAAGGCGAAGCAGATGGAGAAGAGTTGGAGATGCCACAGGGGACTAGGGACGAGGCGGCGCTTGGGGATAACGGTTCACAGGTGTAGATTTAGGGAGAGTGCTGCTGCTAAAGGTGGTTGCAGGAAAGGTGTCGAAGGCTCGCCTCCGATGGTGTCTTCGCCTGTCGATCTTGCTGCAAGGAGAAAGACTCTTCTCCGTTGGTGTGGGCTCGATTGCAAAGTGAGAGGGAGAAGGTGCGAGGGAGAGATTGAGGCAGCGTGTGATAGAAGTGAGATGAGGGAGAGATTACAGAGAGGGAGATTGCAGAGAGATGGATGGGTAAAGTGTAAGGGAAGGTGAGAGGGGGTTGGCTGCTAGGGTCATCATCAACAGGAGGGAGGTCGAGGGGTCGCTGGGCCTGCAAGCGAGGAGGGCGAAGGGTCGGCTGCCCTAGCCCTGGCGGGAAAGCTGCAGCAGCTCTCACCAATCCGTAAAACACTCAGCAGAAGAAGACAAGAAGGGGAAAAAAAAGAAAAAGAAAAAGAAAAGGGAGTAGGGTAAACTCGATTAAAAGCAAGCATTCGGAACGGGATTTTTTTTTTGAGTCGGAAAACTTTCCCGACTTTTTCCGAAAATAACCAAAAATATAAATATACTTGGGAAAGCTATTTTACGTCGTATAATACTTTTTAATAACATATTTAATCTAATAAAATATCAATAGAAGTCGGAGAAATAAATAACCAAAACGCGCCAAAAATTTGGGGCGTTACAATAGATCCCCCTAAAAACAAGTTTCGTCCCGAAACTTGCTATGCGACGAACTTTCCGGTCTGTAAGGCCGAGGTATGAATTCTCATTCTAAGAAGGCTAAAACCCTCTAATCTATATACGCAACTACTCGAACTACCATCGCAAGATATAACAGGTTATGAAACACATTCCCGCACATGGCACAACTACACATAATATATCATATACACATACTCAACCAAGGGAAGAAATAGGTCTAACCCAACGATTCTATCGATGCTACTAACTCAGCGTAACTTTAACAAAGGATATTATCCTCCGACTTCCTATTAGCCTCATTGGTTCTACGACGCCACTTACTCATCAAGACCGGCAAAACTTCTCGCGTCATACCTATACTTCTCAGATTGATACACATGAAACACCCGGGTAAACACCCTCTACTCTCGGCGTTCAAGCCAACCGATAAACCATTTTCCCAACTTGTGCTTAAGATCTCAAAAAGGTCCAATATATCGGAACTCAACTTCCTTCTTGGGTCTTTCTCAATGCAGCATTTCCATTAGGTTTCTCTTTGATGTCTCTATCCAAGAAGATCGAACTTCCAATTTACACCATTAGCTTTGGTTCTTGTCAACCCAACTTTAAAGTTTTGTTTCCTTAAATTCTAGAAGTAAGTCCCCAATAATGGAGAAAGTACTTTACTTCTCACCGATTCCCTAACGATACACATATGTTATTACTCTTACATCGCTCGTCAACACTCGATCAAGACCTTGTCTTGAAGAATCACTTGTACCCTTCAAACCCATAATACCTCTAGGTAAACTTAAAACAGTTGCACCAATGAATCTCCTTTTTAACTCTCAACCACTCTATTGTCGACTGTTCGTCTCATTCAATGCTTCATTATCCTCCGAAGGTTACCATAATGTCGTTATATAACTTCTCTCTTCACATATCTGGTAATGCTTGGCACATTAAAAAAAAAAAACTAGTGCTTCTTTCACCTCTTTCGGGATTTGTCATCCCAAGACAACTTGTCATAACCCCTCTCTTCTTCAAGAGTAGACTCAAAAAAAAATCTTATCCAATAACTACAACTCGTAGTGACATTGATTGGTCCAAAATGCCGTGCTTGCAATATCTCAGACCCGAATTCTCAATTGGTGTCAATCAGACCTTAAATCATTCTCATAAGAGACTACCGACCCTTGTAACCGATCGAGTAGATCATCCATTCGTTGTAAGGAATGCTTGTCCTTCGACTCCACGGTAATCGATGTTCAATTGGAGAGAACTGGTTGTCTTTTTCACAACAATTCTGGTGTTCTCATAATAACTTCAATTCAAGAGTTTAAGGTATATTTCCATATAAACTTCAAATCAAGAGTTCAAGATAACTTCTGGTGTACTCTATGACAATGCATTGGTTTTAATGAACCATTATCAACAAGTCCTTGCAATTGCTCCTTGATTGCATCCTCAATTTGAGTATCCCTACGGGTATCATTTATTAATGACTTTTGTACGGTGCCTTAGAAATGGGAGTTGAGCCCAAATCAATCTTAACGATAAAATTCACATTCCGATGCATTAGAATCCGTTCTATCTCGGGTTCTATCTTTTCTCTACACATCACATATCGTATTAACCGGAACCACCTAGTCCTAACGCTTGACAAGTGGTCCAGCCCGACTGGTTAGGGTGATGTCCTTTAACACGTGTATTGTTTCTTCTGTAGCTACTATGTTGACTGTATCCTTCCAAATATTCGTCTTTTCTTGAATTGGAAAGATTTGTTTCTGTCTTCTGACTCTTGTGGTCTGATTAAAGTATTCTTTTAACTTAATCCTGTTTTCCCCTTTTTATGACATGATTATAAAAATCTTCTAAGATTTCTCACTTATGTGCAACCATAAGGGTCCAATCTACAGGACTTAACCGTGCTTCAAAACAATTGACCTTATTTTCTTCGCTTCCCTGACATCCCAACATATGGGAGGAGCTCTTCGTATTCTACATAAGCTTTCACCATAGACATCCTTTCTTCAATTAGGCATTGAAATTTACACTTCATTTCCTTATGTAACGTCAAACCCACCGTAGAGGCCCAAACCTTAATCTTTCATGTACTTCTTGTACATCTCATATCGACAACAAACTTCAAAACTTCGGTCTTTTCTTACTCTTGTTGGTCACCTTAAGTATCTCTTGGTATTCCATGAACAATCTTCACAACCGTACTAGTATGCCCTGGGGAGAACGCTAGGCGAAATTCCCCAACCATAATCACTGAAAGATCCACTCACTACTTCACCAAGTACTAATATCACAACTCTAAGCTTGCAGCTTTGCCCTAATCTAGGTTCTCCCTTTCACGTCATAGCCACCATGGTTTCACCATGCGAGTCACGGAACTTCACTTAAATTTTTCTCGCGAAAATATGACATCATCACTTAGAACAAACATACCATACATCCCCTTATATATCCTCCCTTTACGCACAATAACCATAAAAGACTCCCTTCCCTTTTTGTCCTTCTAGTTCCATTTACCCTGATCCATGTCATTCCTCCATATGACAATCTCATGACCTAAGAAGGTCGTACCAGATCGTTACAATCCCTCTCAACAAGGTACGTTACCATCACTTGTTGGAATCAGTAAATTGTTACTTGATTAAGACGTTTATGCTTCCTACAATACACCTCCTTATTACTAACATTCAACCACTACGAATGTTCCAAGTTCTTGTTACCTTCTTCATGATCCCACACTTGGATTACTCTCCCCACCTAAATTCACCAGTATACAACCCGCACATGTGCTTTTTGGTTGTCACCGATTAGCTTATAGATTACCTTCTCCAAGATCAACGACTTACCCTCTTCTATACTTCATGTTACCATACTCTTGAAGGCTACCCTCCTTGGGGTACTTCACCTTAAACTATGTTAGTTATTTCCCCGTTCCATGCTTTCTTCCTCTTCCATAAGGCAATCATACTCTTGAATGTTATCCTCCTAGTGTATTCTACTTCAACTCTACTAACTCGACCAGCACTCTACGCTTCCTTCTTCTTTTGTAAGGTAACTCTACCCCTCTCATAGGCTTAAGCACTGTTCCGTGATGTTTTGCAATGCACTTCTTCAATATTCTGACCTTAGTTAGCATCCACCCGCGTTCCTCTTGATTGGTATCTTAAGTCTTTCGATCAAAGTTCCTTGTTTCGGCTTTCATCTTCTGAGGATCATCATTTATACACACTTCCTCCTTCTTGGTGCTTCTTAGTCTTATGATCATAATGAAAATCGGTCAACTCCACGTGACTCCCACCATGCCCTTCTTCTTATAGCTCTAGTAGTGTTGACACTTCACTTATTGGTACCTCGTAACTTGACTTACGGAATTTTAAATTCTTCTCACATGTTTCGTTCACTTCTCTCATCTTAACTCCAATGCTTAGAAACGTCTAAGGAAAGCTTTGCATCTTAATGGAATGTCACCTTTAACCTTGTTAGAATATACTCATCTTCTCCTTGATTCGCATCTTTAGTTGTCCATGTGTCTTCTCGAAAAACTTAAGTTCGTTCGTCTCGTCGTTGTTTGATTATGGCCTCTTTATAACCACTTCTACACTTTAATGTTGCTTCTTTTTCTTGTATTGCTTCCATCTTGATTCTCTTAAGTCGTCTCGAGTTCTTCTTTCTACTCGTTTGTCCTTTGTCTATGTCATCTCTAATCCTCCTCTTCGACATCCTTTTAAAGGAATCCGAGAACTTAAGGTGATCTTCAGAGCGTGATACTCAACTCGATACTTGAGCATATTCATCCTCGTATGTACACTATCCTAAGTCAAATGACGTCGTCCAAGGTGATGATACTATACTTATCATCTTTTCTATTAGGTCCCGTAACTCCATATGCTACTATTATATATAATAAGAATACGTATACGTAACTATATAAATCCTATGTCCATATCACTACCAATATAATACATCCAACATTTCATCCACAATATAAGGTCCCAAAACATATAGCCGTCCACATATATAACAATAACATATATCCAGTTCATCATGCAACATACAATCACAAAGATACACATCAATTCTATCATGCATAACTACAAACCTCATACAATATACCTATATACATACATACATATACCTATCAAGTCCAATAAACTATGCTGCCGAGATCAGCGGAAGAAGTGGTGGTCCGTACATTCTACCCCGACTCATGCATGTGATTTTGAAAACGAAAACTCAGAACCCGCGGGGTTCTGTTTATTCCTTATTCGGCCTTTAGAAGATTGCGAGTGCCATTGTTGTCAACCTAGGGCTCTGATACCACTTTTGTAACACCCCGAATCCGCGGGACTCGGGATGCTACGGGTTGGGACCTCACAATGGGTCCCGACCCTTAGCCTGACAACAATTTCACCGGATCTTTCAACATGGCACAAATAAAGGCAAAACCGAAATACATTTTATGCAATGTAAGAAAACCCAAAAGAAAACAAACAACGGACTTCAGCCGATAAACAACATCAAAGACCAAAACGCCATACACGCGGCATACCAACATAATAAACAAAGAATAAAATACAACCCGACTCTAACCCAAACTCACTCCTAAAATGTACGGAACCCCGGGTGCCCACTCTTCCGGATCTCTCGGCCGCATTCCTAACCTGCAATGCAATCTACAACAATATCGGTATAAAACCGTTAGCTAGCATTCAAGGCATTAGAATCATGGTATTGGCACACACACACACACATAAGGCATCATAAACACACAACATGTTCCAAAATACACAATCCGGTTTATTATCTTTTTATTATTAGGTCATATCCCGTTCTAATTCACTTCTTTTGTGACACGAGAATCTTAAAGATCTCGCCCTTGTCCCCTTTCACCATACGGATTTGTACTTGATGCGGATCAGCATCACCCGATGGACTGGTCGCAAGGCACCTCCCAGTCATCCCCATTTTGGACCGGACATAGCGGTCACCGCCCGTTATCATACACTTGGGCCAAATATAAACATATAAAGTCGGTGGTCCTATTACCGGTTTAGATGTTATAACATAAGCAATAAACACGCACATAAACAATAAACACACACCACCAAACACGCATTGAAACTAATACAGAGAATACGAGCTAAGTAAGTCCGAAGACTTACCTGTACCAAGTCCAATCCCGTCAACAATAAAACTCGAATCAAATGGAGTATAACCTCTCTTGCCTGATCACGACATGAAACTTGGATCAATATAACTTATCCATTGTCTAGAAGTTTTCAACTTCTAGGTTACCAAAAATATCCGAAAAGCGTAATAAACCGACCCTCATGAAAGAAAACCACTTTAACTCTGGATCCGGAAAACCCTTAAAAGTCTAGATTGTCTCAAGAACTTTCATTGAAACCCCAATACATAAGGTCCAACTTTTAAAAGAAAGATCTAGTTAGTTGGAAAGATTTCTGACTTTCACACTTCTTGAGAAAAGACAGAAAGACTTTGACTCAACTAAGACGTTTCACTAAATCCCAAAGAATTTCGAGGAACACCTAAGAGTGTCAATTTCTAACTAGATAACCAATAGTCCAAAATACGTATCACTAAGATCTGCCGATATATATATATACCTACAAGGTTATAAACAGGAGAAAAGGAAAACTCATTCTAAGTATAAGCTACCAAACTCCATGTATGACGGAAAGAATCCTCACATAAGAACTTATGTAGTTTTAGAAACTCACAAGTCTATCATCCATCACTATCACTGAAGCTAACGCAGGTCATTCATATAACGTATTAATATCCTCAACATTATCCAAAAAGCATACATCTATTCCCTCCATATTATTTTTATTTACAGTATACATCTTCCAACATCTCATAAAATTCACCAACACACATACCATAAGTATTCTTCACAAACACTTGAGTTACAAACCTCTCAACTTTCAAACTATTCCGTTTAACCACTTATCTATTCTTCCTCTAACCTAAGTTCCAAATGCTAAACTTCCATATAGCTTAGGTTACAACACATAGCCACAACATCTCAGTAAAACCTTCAAACCAAACCGATTTCATATAACTACATATACATCAATGCACACAAGATTAAACTTACAAAAGCCCCAAATCCTCCAAATTAGGGTTATAGAATTTCTGCAATCTCACCTAAAATCCGTCCACTGTACTGCAAGGGAGGGAAGAGATGGTATGGCGGTCTGGAGTAGAGATGTGGTGGACGGCGGCTCAGCAATGACAACAGCAAGGAGTCCCTCGGCGGAGGTCTGCAGCGACGACACCAGAGGGCCCTTGGCGGCCGGTCTGCAGCAGCGACAAGGGAAGGCCCTCCGAGGAGACCCCCTGTGCAACAGACTTGTAGCAGACGGCGGCCGGTGCTTGCGGTTTTAGGGCGCTTCTTGCCGGCGTGTGCGTGAGACGAAGGAAAGGAGGCTGGCGTGAGAGTCATCTGGAGCCAGACGAGGTTCGTCTGAGGCCGGCTTGAGGGTCGTCTGAGGCCGGCGTGTGCGTGAGACGAAGGGTGGAGGCGATAGGTGCTCCGGCGACGGCAACAACTAGTACAAGAAAGAAGGGGAAGCAGGTGCGGGGAATGAGAGCGGGGAAGGGCTGGTTGTCGGCTCTCCATGGACGCTGCGTGAGAGGAGGTGAGGGGAAGGGAAGGAGGGTGGCGGCTCTTCAAAATAAAGAGCCAAGCAGGGAGGACTGTTAATGAGAAGGGGATTAGGGTTTTCAAGAGTAGGGGAGAATAAATTAATATAAATAAAATTAAGGGTTAATTTATTTAAAAATGAAAAACAAATAAGGTTTAAAAGGTAAAATAAATTTGAGTAAAAGTGTGTCTACAGAAATATAATGTCCTCTAAAAATTTTACTATCACATAAAATGATAAAAAGGTGGATCATCTAGAATGTCGGTCCTGGTAGTATCACTCATGGCCGGAAATTAAAATGAAAGAAATCTAAACCGGTCAACATCCAATTCAAATCAAAATTTATTAGAAATGATATTTCCGGGCGTTACATTTAAAAGGGGGGTCGAAAATTCATTTTCGATAAAAATATCTATGAAAATAAAATAGCGATAAAAACAAAGTCAATATGTCATCTACTTACGAAGTTTTGACTACAAGTCAACCAAAAATAAATAGTGAATGCTACAAATAAATAGTCAATCTGACAACAAAGGGTGTAAATCCATCTTTCGAGTTGACATATTCTGATAATAATGAATAGTTAACTGCTCGAATAATCATGTTGTCAAAAAGGGAATTTATCTACAAATGGAAAGTAGAAAAAAAAACAGAATATTTCGTCACAATAAACAAAAATGGGGAAAATTTTCCCAAATTAGCTTCGGAGAAAATTATTCCCCAAATACACGACATTTTCGGGTTGGATAACAAGCGCAGTCCTAGACCGCATCTATTGCAAAAAGAAGAGCGATTACAAACCGCGCTTTAATATTCTGATTAAACAAAATACAATAAAAAAATAAAAAAAACATTACCCTTAAAGATGCGGTCCTGGACTGCGCCTATATATATATATATTTAAAAAAACTGCCCTATAGACTCGGTCTATAACCATATCGCGCCTATTTAACTTTCTTTTTTTTTCTTTCAAAAAAGGCACACTATAGGCGTGGGCTAGGACCGCACCTCTATTTGCGTTTTTATTATCTTTATTTCGGATATTAAAACGTTGTCCTCGACAACTCGTTTTACAAATAAGAGTGCGGTCTAAAACTGCGCTTCTACTCCGAACAACAAATCTCGTGCATTTTGGTGAATTATTTCACTCCGAGCCTAAAACGGGAAATTCTTTTAAAATTTCGTTCACTTTGGTGACAGATCCAAAAAACATTTAAATATAACACAATAATAGTGATATTTAAAAATAATAATAAATCGTATGAAACAATCTTATCTTATCTTATCTATATACATATATTAAAATAGAAGCGTTTACTTCAACGTGGTTCATCCTAACAAAAAAATATGCCACATGTCATTTTCTTAGAATTTCAGTTTTTTTTAAATAATATATATAGTTACCATATTTTAATTATCCTATTATAGAACTTATATTTATCACTTACCAAACATATATGTATATATACTCTTAGTGTTAAAATATATATTTATATACTAATAATAAAGTATAAGCCTTTAATGTCATATATTTTTTTTTTGTTCTTTTTGTCAATGCAATTTAAAATGCACTCTCATTTTAAAAAATTTAACTAAAAAATTATATAAACTAACGATATATATATATACACTAATATTAAAAAAAAACCTTAATTACATAAACCATGGTTCCATATATTTTTATATTACGAGTCGTTTTAACGTTCAGTTTCAAGACCTTTTTTTTTTTATAAGAACATGTAAGCTATCATTTATTTAAAAATATCCCTTTCTGTTTTTATTATCTTTTACTTATTATCTTCCAACTCAATTTAATTAATAATTAGATTTGTGTTACAATTTATTAAAGCTAATCCCGCACACGGTGCGGGTATTAGACTAGTCTTATATATATTATGGGAGAAGCAATTTTTGCCACGTGTCCTCCCAGAAATTAACCTCAGTCCTACCAAAATTTTAATTCAATAATTAAAATACAGATTCTATAATCAGAAAATAATTTTAATTCAATAATTTTTATAATTTTTTAAAAATCCAAAATGATTAGTATCTTCTTTGATAACCGAATATCCATTAAATTCAATTTTATTTTATCTAAAAAATTTACTTGGGTAACAATATTTAAATAATTTTTTATTTTTAATTACGTAACAACTTTAAAAATTAGAAGATTTGAATAATTTATTTTTTCTTTGATAAAATTGCTAAAATCTCTCATATTCCATACACCTATAAAAGTATCAGCAAAAATATTTAAATAATTTAAATAATTTGAATGAATAATTAAAATGGCATGATACTAACCATATTAAAGTAAATAAATAAAAAACCATTTATTTTTCATAATTATTTAGCAGTAATTTTTTCAAAAAATACTTTTAAATTTATAATTAATGTATGTGAAAGTATTTTTCAGAAATTCAAAAAATTTACTTGGGTAACAATATTTAAATATTTAAATAATTTGAATAATTAAAATATATGTGAAAGTATTTTTCGGAATCTCAAAAATATTTTTAAATTTATAATTAATGTAACCGAATATTGTTAAAAAATGGCATAATACTAACAATATTAAAGTAAATAAATAAAAAATTATTTATTTTTAATAATTAGTTAGCATTAATTTTTTAACTACGTAACATCTTTATCACTAAAATCTCACCTATTCCATACACCTATAAAAATATCAGCAAATTCATTTTAAAAAAATTAGTTAGTTGTAATTATTTGAACATAGATATTTTTTTTTTAAATCTATTTTATCTTATTTTATTACATGATTATTTATGTAACCTGTTTTAATATTTATTAATAAATTAAACTTAAATTATCATCGCATAATAGTAACATAACCTAAGATATATCGTTAAAATATTTTTTTAAACAATCCCGCACAATGTGCGGGTATTACACTAGTATCTATTAAAGCAGAAGACTTTATTGCCACGTGTCAACGCCATGTTTCTTGAAGCCTAAAAAATTATTTTAAAAAGTGATTTCGAAATGTTAATAGAAATTGGAAATTGATTTCTAAATTTTTTTAAAAATATTTTAAATAAATATTTTATAAAAATAATTTTTAAACTTTTACGGATTTTTTTTACTAACAAGCATATCTTAACAAATCAATTTAAAAATATAATTAATTAGAAGAGATAAATACTTAAAAGAAAATTAAAAATCATAATGATGATTATAATTTCATTCTCCATATTTTTATTATATAAAAATATATATATAAATTTCTAAGTATTAAATGAAAACTCAACCCGCACAAAGTGCGGGTAATACACTAGTTTAATTAACGAAAGAAGCCACAACCCATCTTAAAATGATTTTTTTTCAAAAAAATTTTTTTTTTTTTTTTTTTTGGAGGCTGCCCCCCTAAGGGCCGCCCCTGCTCACCATGCGACGGTCTAATATTGTTCTCATTGTACATAATAAGAGTGTTCTCATGGAAATCACA
>BSUD01000002.1:11572086-11603722 GCA_033239045.1 Fagopyrum esculentum | reverse complement strand
TATGGAATAGTTCATAACTTATAAAAGGATAGTTCATGAATTATAATAGAATAGTTCATAGTGTAAAATTTATAAAGGATTGAAAGTAATAGTTCAAAACTTATTAAGTAATAGTTCATAACTTCTAAAAGGATAGTTCATGAATTATAATAGAATAGTTCATAGTGCAAAATTTATAAAGGAGAGAAAGTAATAGTTCAAAACTTATTATGGGATAGTTCATGAATTATAATAGAATAGTTTAAAGTGCAAAAATTTATAAAGGAGTGAAAGTAATAGTTCAAAACTTATTATGGGATAATTCATGAATTATAATAGAATAGTTCATGGATTATATTAAAAAGTAATAGTTCATGGATTATATAGGAATAGTTCAAAGTTTATAGGATAATAGTGCATAAATTATAACATGGTAGTTCAAATAAATTTTCATTAGTTTCCGTAAAAAAAAAAAAAAAAAATTTTTTTTTTTTTTTCGGGACACGTGTCGCCCTGCGGTACAGCCGTACGGCCGTACCGCAATAAAAGAGCCGTACCTGAAGAAAAACCTATATATATATTTATTTGTCTTCCATTGTATAGTTAGTGATAAAATGTTCTCTATCTTCTGTGTTGTACGTGTCCAGAAGCATGCATTAGATTGAAGTTATTGAAAACTGGGAGCAACATGCTCCTGCAGCTTATGAGCTCCATAAGGATGGACTCAATAGGAAAGTTGAATAGTTTAGATTTAGATGACAGTACCTATATTATTGCAACAATGCTCTAATGATATGCATTATTTCATCGAATGCTTCAGTGGTCTCTGTTTAGGGTTTGAATTGCAGGCCTGTTGCTCTCAACAAGTTAGCAGGTAGAGATTAACAGACAGGAACTTGACATATTAAAAAAAACTGTCTATTATATAACAAAATGATCATTGATTGATCGAGAAAAAGCAAGAAAAAATCCTAATTAAGTTTATTTATCCATCTACCTGCATAAATTGAAATTGAAATACTAAATAATCTAAGATCCTAGATAGGACAGGAAACTCCAACAACAAAATTAAAAAAAAAGATCAGCTGCACGTGCTTCATTAGTTAGCCGGTAGAACTACACAAGCAGGGGCATGGAAATCCCTGACGGTAACGAAGACGAAAGATTGAGGTTTGATGAGCAGCGGTTGACTGGCAGGGACGAGCGAGGGTTCCATGGCGGGAATCTCGAATCTACGGGCAGAAGGCTTGAGGGGCTTCCCGTTGAGAAGCACGACATCGCTCTGAATGTTGCCGTCCTGTGGAGTCAAGTGGTACTCTTCCCTGTCGGCGGAGCCTATGAATCTGGTAAGGACATCCTGGGGGCCCTGTGTTAGGCTAAGATCGTTGGTGAGGGAGACGTTGAATGTCGCCTTCTTGTCCATGTTGATGAACAGAAACGAAACGCCAGACTGCATCCATCCAGAATGTACGTGCATGTATATATGTATTAGCATAGCATACAAACAATCAATCACAAACAAACACTTATATAATATATGTTACCGTATTCTTTGAGCAGTGAGCGTATGTGCGGAGATAGGGACCGCGGTTGTGTGAGACTGCAAGCACTCCCTTGCCCATCAGCTTGTGGAACAACAAGGCCCTGATCCATCCATTCATCAACAAACAAACAATTGAGATTTTGCTGATAATTAATTAAGATTAACGTATATAATTAGTAATTAAGCAACTAGCTTACCCATAGTAGTCCGGATTGGGAAGGAAAGAAGTTGTGTTCAGCAGACCATAGTTGCCTCCAATCAAGGACTGTCTACAGTACACCTTGTGGTCAAAGGTAGATGTCATGCCCAGCTGATCCAGATACCAAAACCCGTTAGCGAAGGTGTGGGAGACGTCCTTACCCCCGCTGTTGAATGCGCCCCCTGCCTCTCCAACCCACGCCCCCGTCCACGGGGCGAATCTCTTCACGCTCTCCGCTACGTCCTTGTACGTCTCCGCTATTGTCGACAGGAACCATGGATCTTGTACCTTGTTAATAAGGTCCGGGTCTCTACCCGCGCCCAAGTTGTAGATGTGATGGGTTACGCCGTCTAGTACGTCCGGTCCGGCAACACGCAGAAACGTGTTGAACCACTCCTGGTCGAAAAACCCGGCTGGACCCAACACCTTGGGCTGCTGACTGGGGTCAGGGTAGTGTTTGAAGACTAACTGTTTGAGCCTTTGCATATCCTTTGCGTATTGAACTGCATCGATCTTTCCTGCTACTCCTTTACCGCACAGCTCGTTTCCTAGCTCATACGAGTCAATCTTGTAACCCTTCTTGACAGTATATATCATGAGATCTTCAGCATTCCGCGGGTTCCAATCTCCAAAGAAGTCGTCCTGTCCCTTGGGTTTCATCTTTCCGAAGCCGATATTAATACCGAAGGTAAACAAAGCCCTGAAAACAAAACAAACGTTATAAAGGATTTATCTTTTGATGACCGATCGAGTAGCTAAGTAATTAGTTGTGACGTAGGTACCCAGTATCATTCATGAACTCGTTGATCTCGTCCCATCTCTGCATCTCAAGACATCCGGGGGTAAACCCGAATCTGGCATCAGGTTGTTTTTGGAACTGCGGACAGCTCTCAATGGCGTCTCCGACATTGTAAAGGACTTGATCTTCGAGGGATCCTCCTAATCGTATCCTCAAAGAACTGAATGCTGTTCATATACATACATCAGTAACCACTAAACAAGTACATACACCATTAGATTAATAATGGTACTGTTACACACCCCTTTACAAAAAAATAAAGTTACAGTACTACTTACCCTTGATTGCTCTGAAGAGGATCTCATTTCGCAGATCCTGCATGCAACACATACATAAACGTACGTAAGAATCTTAACATCACAAATCATAAGTGTCCCAAAACACTACACTTACAAGATTAAGGATCCCGGCTTTGCCCCAAGGACACTGCCCGTAATCACACTTCCCCACCGGCCACCAATCGAGAGTGGCACAGATGAAGTTATCATCTGTCTTGGCAATGGTGGTGGCTCCTGCGACAGTTACTTTTACTCTGACTTCAGTTTGAGCCCTGCATAGTGAAAAACATGAAACAAGAAACAGGAGAACAAGTCTTGCTTTTAGAGCCATCGTGATCTCTACGTATTAAACTTCTCGATCAGAATTGGTTTACTTTTAATTTGACGGAGAGGATGCATGCATATATAGTACAGTGGTTAATCCCTAATGGCTATGCCTGCTGTCTTCAAGATAGAGTTTCGGAAAATATCTTATCACTACAGCATTATTTTATTTTATTTCTTCCTATCCTTTTAACTTTTAATTTATCTTTTTCTCTTTTACTCTTACTTTTATTTATTCTTCCATCTTCATAACGTGAATGCCCGTATGTCAAGTTTTATCTTTTTGGTGCATACGTATCTCTTCCAACTTACATCTAAGATATTGAATATTAATCCAGATTAGTGATTTATCCAATCAGAAGATAAGAGATTACTTGATTACAAAAATATATTTTTATTTTTTCCAGATAATTTTTTTAGAAGAATTTAAAATATTTGAAAATTTAAAATTCGAAAAACTTTCCATAAAATTAAAAAATCGACTTTTAAAAAAAAAAAATTTTAATAAGGGATTGAATTAATTAGAGAAAATTGGTGTAAAAGGGCCCTTTTTGTATTCATGATACAAAATAGGCTCCTCTATTTTTCTTCCAAAAAATAAAGCTAAAAGAAATTATAAATCATGGGTAATAAGATAACTATTTAATGGCAAATTAGTAATGTAGCATAATAACTGCCTAAAAGTTAAAGATATATTAAATTAAAAAAAAGGCAACAACATGATACGTTATCTTCTACACCAATTTGTTAAAGATATATTAAATCCATAAAAAAAAGGCAACAACATGATACGGTATCTTCGGTTCGTCTTCTTTCCTAAACATTTCATCCCAAAATTAAGCGTCATTCGGAACCTCCATTGGATCGTGAGATTCTCCATTCGCAACCTCCATCTTCAAATCGTGAACTTCGACCGTCTTCAACCTCTTGTCTTATCTATTCGTTGTGTAACAACAATCAATCCTTGTAAGTATTCCAAATTCTCTCAACAATATACCATTTTAATGGCTTCGATTTTGGTTCAAACCGAAAACAGTTAATGAACGTTTTCCCTAAAATCCATACTCAAAACCGCCATTGTTGATCTTTAACTACATGGCCTTAATTTTGAAATTATCCATTTCTGTGAAATTTATGTATTCAAATCAATAGTGATGAAAGATTATGTACATAATTTTAAGCAGATACATAAAAATCAACGCCACATAAATTTAACAACTACATAATATTAGCAGATACATAAATTATGTTCGTCACCTTCGTCATTACTGACACATAAATTTAACAACTACATAATATTAGCAGATACATAATGTTCGTCACCTTCATCATTACTGACACTCAGCACATAAAAATCAACGCCACATAAATTTAACAACTACATAATATTAGTAGATACATAAATTATGTTCGTCACCTTCGTCATTACTGACACATAAATTTAACAACTACATAATATTAGCAGATACATAAATTATGTTCGTCACCTTCATCATTACTGACACTCAGCACATAAAAATCAACGCCACATAAATTTAACAACTACATAATATTAGCAGATACATAAATTATGTTCGTCCCCTTCATCATTACCAACACTCAGCACATAAAAAACACCGACATATAAATATACGAAATACATAATATTAACTATATACATAAATTACGCAGAGCAAATTGAAGAAACAGATCATCAAAACGAAATAAATCGGCAGTAATCGCAAAAAAAATAGAGAAAATGTTTGTTATGGCTTCAGAAATGGGGAATTTCGTGATTCTGGGATCACGTTTACAAGGAAAGTATATTTGCTATCCTAACAACATCTTGATTTGTAGGGGACCACATTAAATAACCATATTTATTTAAAAAACTATCACATCATCATTTTTTATTTCCAGCAGGGGTATCAATTTATTTGAGAATTAATCTTTATCATAAAATTACTAGGGGCCTATTTTATCTACATTTTTACAAAAGAGACTAATTAATCTACATTAATACATAATTAGCCTACTTCCCCTTTTATCTCATTGAATTAAAAGATGAAATTAAAGAATTCAAATATTTTTTTAAAAAATAATTTTAAAAAAATTTAAGAAAAAATTGCTTGAGAATAAGATTTTATAAAATTCAAACCAGGCTTCAATTATAAAATTGAGAAGAATTCCTTTGACATTTCCAAGATAAGTATCCAGTTGACCTTCAAGGTTCAATGATCATACATCTTTTCTTTGTACAAAATTGACAGTAGGTTGTTTTGGTGGGTAGAAATAGAAAGATACAATTGCTGGAAAGTGTTTTTATAACAATTAGGGAATCTTATTGACAAACATTTTCCTTTCGCGCACACATCAAATTTAACAATCTGTAACCTAACCACTTATACATCAACTCTCATGTCTGTCCAGAAAACTCAAATCTAATTTACAACTTTTATTATATGTCAACATTGAAAGTTTCCCTTCTATATACTCTTTGCACAAATGAATTTTGTAATCAATAAGCAAACAGACATAGGAGTAAGGAAGTATTTACTTGGTGGCATGGAGGGATTTGGTATGAATACCAGTGTGCTCTTTGGCCGAGATCTACAACGGCTTATCTTTCGCATACCTCCTCAGTCCCCTGTAGAGGCTCTTTACCATCAGTTCTTCCTACTTCTCCATTCACCTATGAACAAAAAGTGAAATAATTCTGAACTTGAACTTCTTAGCAAACCAAAAACGCTATCCTACTATTCATGATTCAGGATTTGATAGCATTTGAGAGAATATGAAGCCATAATATATAATTTGTTAGATCCAAGAAGAAAAGAGATTACCTTCACAAGGTAAAGATTAGACATGTTATATTCCGACGACTACTCATTTTCCTCATTGTCAATCTTCCAAACACCCAAGAAATTAACAGGAAATGCCGACAGATGATAATCCGGTGCTTTCATCATATACATCATATTTGAGAAATTTTGCATTAGTAATTTCCAATCTATGTTCAGCTTTAGCACATGCTTCAAATGCAAAGTCTGTACATTCCATGTATTTTCACTAGTGCATATAGGCAATGTTTTTGAGAAGTCCTCCCTGGATGTAGAGCCTCTCAAGGTTGTGCAATTCACGTAGATGTATCCAATTTGGTGCAGTTCCTCCAGGGAAACAACACAATACCAGTTTCTTTAGATTGTCCACAAAGCCACTGCTTAAAGTCTCCTCTATATCATCTAGGTGTGCTTCCAGCATTTCAATTGCTGCCATCTAGAGTGCTTCGATGCTTCCTGTCTGACGTTATCCCGGGTTATTTCTGGCTTTCTGTAACATATGTATTCAGTAGCCATGTAATCTTTAGGTTGCAAAGATTCCTCATTTTCTTGAATACCTGCAGGCCTTCACTCTGTGTTCACAACAAGGTTTAGTTTCCTCAGATTCCCCAACTTCTAGGATGCATGATTTGTTATTTTCCCGGCCACCAGCATCGTAATTGATCACTAACTCCTTGAGCATCGTGACTTTATTGAAAACACCCTCCCTAAATTTTCCTACAAGACTACTGTTAGCATGAAATATTGTGATATTTTAGGCACGTTTTCTAAGTGTATTTGATTCATATTGATAGTCATTGATAGAGCATTGATGCATTTGTGAGCTAGTTTGTCTATAATGTCGATATAGAGATCTACACAAGCTTTATGTTGATTATAGGTGATTGCGAGCTATTTCCGAACAGAATCGAGCAAAGATGGAGTTGTTGAGCAATGTCCATGGATTGAGGACATTCTTAGGAGCAAAAGGAGTGTCAACTTGAGCAATGCACGAGGCTAGGGAAGAATCATGTTCTTGCCCTAAACCACGCTCTAAAATACGGCCGTACTACTTTCCACGTTCAAGTCCACGGCCGTGGAACCCTAGCAAGTGAAGCGTGATTCATTCCAGTAACTTCTACGGCCGTGGAATCATTGGTTCAAACCGTGTTGATTTCCACGCTCTAAATTACGGTCGTGGAACCTTCCACGACTGTGATCTTGGCGATCTTTTTCGCCATATTTTAAGCCACGATCTCGTACGCAATTGGGCCGGGCCGATATTTTATCTTACACTATAAAAGGACGGACGAAGAGAGATTCCGTCATCTCCGCTTAGAGATCTTTGCACCTCTGCTTAGACCTCGCTTTACACCTTCGCTTACGGATAGGCGCATCTTACATTTGCGCTTGGAATTGCCCTAATTTCGCTTGGAGCGGAAGTTGTGTTTGAGAGATTTTGACGCAGCGCTATTGTGATTTCCGGATTGACGGAAGATCGAAGATTCGGAAGATTGTTCGCAAAAAGATTTCTCTTCTTGTTTAGGTTTGATTTAGAAAACGGATTGACATCCCGTTCTTCTTTCTTATCTAAGATTTGTGTTTGTTGCCCTATTCCGAATCTAGTGACGATTATTGTTCTTGATTGTGACTTTGAGATTGATTTGAAGTTTATTAAAGGTTTTCGGAAGTTTTCATCTTTCAATCTTCTAATTCTTGAATTTGATATCAATATGACTATTGTTGGCTAAAAACCCTTAATAATTCTAAGGTGAAGGGTTGATAGTTGTGGCTTAGATGATGATAGATCGATCGTAAACAGATTGGACCCTGAGAGTTACAGAGAATCGCCGACGAACCCTAAATTACGGCCTGTTCTTGAGTCCACGGCCGTGGAACCTCAAGAACTAACCGTGATTTCCCTTAAGTTTACGAACTTGCTTTTACTTTAATCCGAAGTTAAAGATTTGCTTTAACTTAGTTTAGGCTTGTCCTTTCTAGGTGGTAGTGAAGCCTCAACAACCTCTACCTCGATTGTGAGTGTTACAACCTTAATCGATTTAGTTAGTCTTGATCCTTGGATTACAAGTTTGGGTATTTGACTTTAATTCTTACCTTTAGAATCTTTCTATATTGAAGCCTCAACAACCTGTATAGAGAGTGTCTTGTAGGTGAGTCATATAAGGTTTTTGGAACTTCACCGTACGATTACCTTACATTAGCATACCTTTGCATATCTTAACTCTGTCCTTATATCATTAGTATATCTTGAATCGATAGCCACAGTTGGATACTTGGATCTTTAGGATTGTTGATTTCCCAATAATTCGAAAAGCTCTTACATTTACTCGCTTGATAATCTGCAACTGAATTTGTTCCCCCCAAATCCCTGTGTTCGATACTCTGGAATTCTTGCTCAACTATATCGATCCGTACACTGCGGGTTCGCTTGCTTGATTTCTAGTTTTATATTTAAAGCTTATTTGCACGCACGCTAAGTGGCGAACAAGTTTTTGGCGCCGTTGCCGGGGATTTGGTTTAGGCCGAATTTGGTTATCGGTTGTCAAGCTTGGGAGCTTCTCCCTTGTTATTTGATATCTTTTCAAGTGCATGCGCAGGTCTAGGAACACCGGAGATCTCTTGCCTCTTGATCAAGAGCTTGAGAAGACTTTAAGACAAAAGCGTAAGGAAAAGAAGATGGCTGAAGAACACGAACGTGATCTTCAAGCGGAGTTAGCGGAGAAAGAAGCTCAACTCCAATGGAATGAGAATATTCGCCAAGAGGAAATGGATCGTCATCAATCTCAAGTTAACGATCTAAAAGATATGATGTTCCAGATGAGGATAGAACTAAGCAACCTCAAGAATAAGGGAAGCAAAAAATCCTCAAGGAGATCATTAAGGTCGAATAGGGGTCATTCATCCGCTGATGATAGCGACTCCTCCATGCCACCGTTAGAGGAGATTGATCCAAGGATCAATGTGAATCCATTCGCTCCACGGACGACCGCAAACCGACGCATTCCACCTAGGAATGTAAGGGTGAACCGTGTAGATGATGAGCCAAGGACTCTTGGCCAAAGGTTGGATCCAACGCAGCAACCACGCCGTCTAGGTGTGAACTTTGATGCTGATGATGTACAAGGGTTTAGCTTCAACCCTCAAGTTATTACTCTTGTTCGCCAAAACCAATTTGGTGGGACAAGCTCTGAATCTCCACACCAACACTTGCAAAACTTTGAGTGTATGATGGAGACAATGAGGCCAAAGAACGCGACTACCAACAACTATAAGCTCAAACCTTTCTTCTTCTCCTTGAAGGGGAAGGCATTGTCTTGGTACCAAGCTCTTCCAAGTGGAAAGCTTGAGACATGGGAAGACCTTTCCGCGGAGTTCCTCACTAAGTTCTTTCCGCCATCCAAAACGGCGGAACTTAGAGGTAAGATTAATGCATTTTCCATGAGATCTAACGAAAGTTTGTTTCAATCTTGGGAAAGGTTTCAGGATTTGCTTTTGGATTGCCCTCATCATGGCATATCTAAGCTTGCATTGCTGGAAATATACTATAAGGGGCTGGACGCGGGGACGCAATTCAACCTCCAATCCCTCTCAAGTGGAACATTCATGGACATGAGAGAAGATGACGCTTGGGACTTCATTGAGAAGCAAGCAAGGGTCATAGAGAAGTATTCCCACCGGAAGGTAGAGGGAAATCGTGTGGAGCAAGGAGCGAAGCTCACACAAGAAGCTCAAAATCAGATTTTCTCCCTCAACCATGAAATCAAAGAGTTGAAGGAGGCAATCAAGACCAACTTTTCAAAGCAACAAGGAAAGGATGTTGGCTACTTGGGCAACAACAACAATGGCGGTGAGAACACAAACCGCAACAATAATAATAACCGGAACAACAACCGGAATAATTGGAATGGCAACAACAACAACCGGAACAACAATTGGAACAACAATAGGGGTTCGAACAACAACAATTGGCGCTCCAATCAACAAAACTCCGGTAACTCTTATCCTTCCAATTCTAATTCACTAACTCCACCTTCCTCTTCCTCTACTCCTTTGAAAAGCCAGGGGTAAACATCTAATGGAGGAAACACTTCGGGGAAGGAGAAGTCCGATCCCATGTTGGAAACGATATTGGGAAAGCTTCAAGGGTTGGAGAACCGCATCATTAAGGTTGATGATCAAATTTCTAAGGTTGATAAAGCCCAAAAGGTTTTGGAAAACCAAATGTTCAGCCATGCGGAGGAAGTTCCTAGGAATCAAGGGAAACTTCCAGGAAAGACGGAGGACAACCCTAAGGGAAGGGTGATGGCAATCACAACTAGGAGCGGAGTGACTACCACCGATCCGCAGCCTAAGTTTGTTGAAGTCTCCGTTGAGAAAGACAAAGAGAAGGGGAAGGAGAAGGAAGATGTCTACGTTCCTCCTCCAGCTTACAAACCTCCCCTACCATTCCCTCAATCTAGAGCGAGAGCGCGCCTAGATAAACAATTCGGTAAGTTTATAGAACTCATGAGCAAGCTAGATATTAATATACCTTTCATTGATGCTATTGTAGGTATGCCGGCTTATGGCAAGTTCTTAAAGGAGATCCTCTCTAACAAAAGAAAGTTAGAGGACTTTGGAGAGGTTAAGATGAGTTCGGATTCTTCGGATCTCATCAAGACTATGAAGGAGAAAATGCCTCCAAAGCTAAAGGATCCGGGGTCGTTTTGCATTCCCATAGGAGTGGGAGATGTCACATATGATGCTTTATGTGACTTGGGAGCAAGTGTGAGCATCATACCACTTGCATTATGTAGGAAGATCGGTTTAGGCGACCCTAAACCGGTGAAGATGACGTTGTACATGGCGGATCGATCCATTACTCGCCCCGTCGGTATTGTAGAAGACGTCCCAGTCAAGCTAGGTAAATTCTTTGTTCCTATTGATTTTGTTGTGCTTGACATTCCTGCAGATAGTCCGGTCCCGATCATACTCGGAAGACCGTTTCTTGCAACTTCCGGTTGCATAGTCGATTGCAAGAATGGTAGACTCGCTTTTGATATAGGAGAAGAGAAAGTAGAGTTCGTTCTTTCCACTCTACTAAAGGAGCCCATCTTTGATGAAGATATATTCAATATCCAAGATGAAGAAGGGTTGTCTAGGGAGGAGGTAAGTGCTATTCTCTTCAACGATCCTTTACAAAAGGTTATTACTATGAGTCTAACGAATGTAGGGGAAGAAGAGGAGTGCAATGAGGCAATTGAAGCCTTAGAAGCACAAGAAGAGGTTTATGAAGTGGAGTTTGAAAAACTCCACGATGAGGCAGAAAGCATGAGAATCCACGGCCATACACTATATTCCACGGCCGTGGATTTCACCAACAAAACCGTGTCCCACTCCAGAGGGTTACACGGTCGTGGAGAAGGCAGAGCAACCGTAACCACCTTCCACGCCCTAAACCACGGCCGTGGAGGACATAGGGAAACCGTAATTTTGGGCGTGGAAAGGGGTGATCGAGACACTTCTTCAACTTCTTTTGATTCTTCTCCCATACATTCTACTTCCTTAGACACTTCTAAGGAAACATCGGAAGCTCCACAAGAACCATTGGAAGCTCCGAAAGCAATAGAACTAAAGCCACTTCCTACTCATCTAAGGTACACTTTTCTAGGATCTAATTCTACCTTTCCGGTTATTGTTAGTTCCGATCTAAGCATAGATGAACATAATGAGCTCATGGTTGTCCTTAGGAAACATAGAAAAGCTTTAGGATATACTATTGAGGACTTAGTAGGAATCATACCTTCCCTATGCATGCACAAAATACTAATGGAAGAGGACTTTAGGACTTCAAGACAACCTCAAAGACGGTTAAACCCGACCATGAAGGAGGTTGTCAAGAAGGAAATTCTTAAACTTCTTGATGCAGGTATCATCTATCCTATCTCCGATAGTAAGTGGGTGAGCCCGGTTCAAGTAGTTCCAAAGAAGGGAGGAATGACGGTCATCACCAATAAGAACAACGAACTCATTCCTACCCGAACCGTAACGGAATGTCGGATGTGCATAGACTACCGCAAGCTTAACAATGCAACGAGGAAGGATCACTTCCCATTGCCATTCATTGACCAAATGCTTGAAAGGTTAGCACAACATTCACATTTTTGCTATCTTGATGGTTATAGTGGTTTCTTTCAGATTCCGATACACCCGGATGATCAGGAGAAGACCACATTCACGTGCCCATGGGGTACGTTCGCTTATAGGAGAATGCCGTTCGGGCTTTGCAACGCCCCAGCCACCTTTCAAAGGTGCATGATGGCCATCTTCTCCGAATACATCGAGGAAATCATGGAAGTCTTCATGGATGACTTCTCCGTATACGGTTCCTCTTTTCACAATTGTCTTTCTAACCTTGCTCTTGTTTTACAAAGGTGTGAAGACACTAACCTAGTTCTTAATTGGGAGAAGTGTCAATTCATGGTTAAGGAAGGAATTGTTTTAGGACACCTAATCTCTAGTAGAGGGATAGAGGTGGATAAGGCGAAAATAGAAACTATAGAGAAACTTCCTCCCCCAACTTCGGTGAAAGGGATAAGAAGTTTCCTAGGACATGCTGGATTTTATAGACGTTTCATTAAAGACTTCTCTAAAATATCAAAACCGCTCACTAATCTATTGATGAAGGATGCAGTTTTTGAGTTTTCGCAGGAATGTTTGGATGCGTTTAACACTATTCGGCAAGCTCTAATTTCAGCACCCATTATCCAACCTCCAGATTGGACTCTTCCCTTTGAGGTTATGTGCGACGCTAGTGACGTAGCTATAGGAGCTGTTCTTGGACAACGAAAGGAAGGACGAACCCATGCCATATACTATGCTAGCAAAACGCTAGATGAAGCGCAGCTAAACTACGCCACTACCGAAAAGGAATTTCTAGCCATTGTTTATGCTATTGACAAGTTTCGCTCTTATCTTGTAGGTGCAAAGGTGATTGTCTACACGGATCATGCTGCGATCCGGTACCTCCTTGCAAAGAAGGATGCGAAGCCAAGGCTAATTAGATGGATTCTTCTCCTACAAGAATTCGATCTAGAGATCCGCGACAAGAAGGGTTCGGAAAATTCTGTTGCGGATCATTTGAGTCGCCTAACACATCTAGAGGACGACCACTTACCCATAGATGACTCCTTTCCGGACGAACACCTACATATCATTGAGGAGTGCATCGATGTGATCTCCAAAGGTAACGAGCCATGGTTTGCTGATTTTGTTAACTATTTGGTTTGTCAGGAGATACCGCCCGGATTATCCTACGCACAAAGGAAGAAGTTCTTTAAGGATGTCCGGGAATACTTTTGGAATGAACCTCTCCTCTTTAAGAGAGGTCCGGATGGCATCATTCGGCGATGTGTCCCGGAAGATGAGATGCAAAGTGTCATCCGCCATTGTCATTCACTACCTTGTGGAGGACACGCTAGTTCGAACAAGACTAGCGCAAAGGTATTGCAATCTGGATTCTTTTGGCCTACCTTATTTAGAGATGTGCAATCCTTTGTTTCTTGCTGCGATGCTTGTCAAAGAATAGGTAATATCTCTAGGAGGAATGAGATGCCCCTCAACAACATCCAAGAGGTGGAGATTTTCGATGTTTGGGGAATAGACTTTATGGGACCATTCCCATCTTCTTGTGGAAACCAATACATACTCTTGGCGGTGGATTACGTTTCTAGATGGGTATAAGCGATTGCCTCTCCCACCAATGATGCCATGGTGGTGGTTAAGTTCTTCAATAAGACCATTTTTCCACGATTTGGGACACCAAGGACTATCATTAGTGATGGAGGTTCTCACTTCATTGCCCGGCGCTTTGAAGCTCTTCTAGCTAAGTATGGGGTTACTCACAAGATCGCCACCCCTTATCATCCACAAACTAGTGGACAAGTTGAGATCTTAAATCGGGAGATCAAAGGAATCCTAGAGAAGACGGTTTCAAGGACTAGGAAGGATTGGTCTTTGAAGCTTGATGACGCATTGTGGGCATACCGGACTGCGTACAAGACTCCCATAGGAACCACACCATACAACCTTGTGTATGGGAAGTCTTGTCACTTACCGGTAGAGTTGGAGCATAAGGCGTTTTGGGCTATTAAGTGGTTGAATTTCGGCATGAAGGAAGCGGGAGAGAAGCGTCTCTTAGACCTTAATGAGCTGGAAGAACTCCGCTTGAATGCCTATGAAAACGCCAAGATTTACAAGGAGAGAGCAAAGCGTTGGCATGATAAGCACATCATTCCAAAGGACTTCAAAGAAGGAGATCAAGTTCTCCTCTTCAATTCAAGGCTTCGTCTCTTTCCAGGTAAGCTTAAATCTCGTTGGACCGGACCTTTTCTAATTAAGCGTATTTTCCTCCATGGTGCAGTTGAAGTATGGGGTGAAGCGGGCGGAAGCTTTAAGGTGAACGGCCAACGACTCAAGAAGTATACGCCGGAACTCCAAGCTGAAGAGTTCGCGCCTACCGCACTCGAATAAGTGCGAGATTGGTCTAGCTACGGACCTTAAACAAAGCACTTCTTGGGAGGCAACCCAAGGTATTGCATTTTTGTTTTTGTTTTCGATTCATAGTTTAGCTTAGTTTAGACGTTTTTGCTTTGTTTTGCCTTCGATTTCTTCCGGTATGTTCGTGTTTTTGGATGTAGGAATGATGGAAAAGGAAAAGGGAAGGGTAATGTTGAAGAAAAGTGACGAAACTTGGACTTTGGAGCTTTACAGAGAGTTCCACGGCCTAAACCATGGTCATGACAGCTACAGTGACCGTAATTTCCAAAAGCCTTTGAAAAATCACCAAAACCACGGTTCCGTACAATTCCACGGCCGTGGAACACCCCGACAGACCGTGATTTTCAAAATTTTGCCTGTCACTATATAAACCACGTTCTTCACAAAAACACTTCACAAAACCCCTTCCACGACCCAAATCGCCGATTCCACGACCCTCCTCCCAAATCTTCGTTCGTTAATCGTTTTCAACGATTCTTCTTTCCAAATTGAAGCAAATTCGACCACCAACAAGATCCAAGCAACGAATCGAGCGGCAATTCACCAAGGAACGCACAATTCGGATTTCAAAATCCGGAACCTAGGTTTTTTCCCCTCTTCTTGATCTTTGTCAATTTGGGTTCGTTTTTGTTAGAAATTATAGGAGAATTGCTTGAAACTGGAAGGAATTAGACTAGGGCTGCTTGATTGCTGAATTTGAGTGCTGATTGTTGAGATTTGAGAAAAATTGAGACGAACCACGGTCACTGACAGAACCACGGCCGTGGAATCATCAAGAACAGCCCGTAATTTTGAATAGTGATGGACTTTGTGAGGAGAGTTTCTGGGAGAATTAAGGAGAAGAAGAATGACCAAAACAAGAAGAGGAAGGGTAATTCCTCTTCTTCTTCATCCTCTAGAGCACCACCACTCTCTTCCCCTTCACCTCCATCATCACCTTCATCACCCTCACCTCCTAGCCCTAGAGTACCGACCATTCATGAGGATCACCTCGATGCATTCGAGAGGATCCATGAGAGGGTTGTGATTGGACCTAGGTACCTATTGTTAGAGGATCTAGCTCCTCTTAACATCATAGATGACCTTACTTGGCTCTTGGATAGAGCCGGACTTATTGTCTTCTCGGCTATCCGAGAAGACGCTTATGAGGAGATTACGAGGGAGGTTGTGACGTCTTTCGAGCACAGCCATGTGGATAGGACCGTTTCTTTCCGTCTTATGGAAAGAAACTATGATTTTACCATCCGTGAGTTCGGGACCTTTTTCGGGTTCCAAGAGACCTTTAACGGTCGTTTTCCTAGTGGCGTTTACGCCAAAGATTTTTGGGAGGAAGTTGCTATGATCTATGCCAACGAGGACCGCTGGCAACCTGCTGACACCAAGGCTAAGTTGATGTACCACTTAGCCTTGAAGATTGCTCACCGTGTTCTTTCGGAGTGTCTCTTCCCTAGGACGGAGACGCCCCAAAAGATCAAGACGGATGAGCTCTTTTTGTTATACTCTATGCTGTATGGGCGCCGAGCTGACTGTGCCACCCTCTTAGCTGCTACTATGAGCAAGCTTAAGAACAAGAGGAAGGGCAACATTGGATATGGTGGGATAGTTACCCACCTTGCTAGGGCGTTGAGAGTTGATTTTTCTGCATGTACCCGCATACCAGCCGTACCCTTAGGACTTCATGCCTTCATGACTAGAGGTCTCATCTTCCCCACACATAGAGGTCCGCCTTATGCGGCCATGCCTTGGGAGAGTAGGACGGGTAGGGGTATTGAGTGGCTACAGGAGTATTCCATTATGGCAGGACGCCATAATTGGAAGGAGACGTTCGCTGCCATGCATGCGAACAAGATTACAACTCCCCCATATGTTCCACCACCGCCAGTAGTTGAGGAGGAGGAGATGAGGGATCAGTATGAGGGTGGAGGAGGAGCAGAGCAGGAGTTTGGCACGTTTCCGGATCAGCCGGATGCGACCCCCGATATGCCTAGACGTTCTCCACGTCCCGCCAGAGCTTCAGGCTCGTCTTCTCGCCGCGCCAGCGTGAGTGAGAGACCCACATAGGCTGAGACACCTCCTGCATGGTGTGGAGCTCCACCTCCATGGTCTACACAGGTACCATCTGCACCAGCACCAGCACCAGCACCGTCCGACGCTCCAGCATGGTACAACCAGGCTCCGGGATGGTATGAGCAGATGCCGGATTGGGCTACTGGTCTTTCGGAGAGAGTAGGAGCATTGGAGATTCGAGCCGATGCTAGAGATGGACGCTTGGACGACCTCGATCACATGATGAGAGATGTCTACTGCCAGCAGTTTGGGCGGTTTTATGATCCTAGCTTCTCTCCATTCCCACCTCCACCAGCGCCGCAGTGATGATGATGATGACCGATAGCTTTAGCCGCTCCACCGCCACTTTGTGAGTTTCTTTTTCTTTTCTTTCTTTTTCTTTCTTTCTTTTGAACATTAGGGACAATGTTTGTTCTAAGTATGGGGTGGGGTGTGACTAAAAGTTTGTAATAACTCTTACTCACTATGTTTGCTTCTATTCGAGACTATCTTGCATGTTCATTATATTGTTGCACGTTTCATTATTGCATTGCATGAAAAAGAACTTGAAAAACCCATAAAAATTGAAAGATTTTGAAAATTTTGTGCTTCTAATGAATTGAGATGATTTCCATGATAATCGCTACTTGTGAATTGAGTTTGATGACAATTGCATGCTTAAACGAATAGTGAATTGAAAAGAAATTGAATGAGTTGATCACACCTCTTTTGCAAGTTTCATAATGTGATGAATGTTACCTTAATCATGTTGAGGAATTGAAGTTGAAATCGCACTATAAGTTCTTATGCTTCTTGTTGAGATGATTAAGGCAATTCGATTCTTTCTTTCTCCTTTCTTTGATCATTTAGCCCCTCATTTAAATATTGACCTCCTTTACCTATCCGGGAATTTGGAGGAGTTGATTAAAAAAGGCATGTATGATGTGGGAGGGCCATGAAAGCAATATTTGCATTCAAAGGAATAGAAAGAAATTGTAGGTTTGGGGAAGTCAATCATGACGATGAGTAACTCGGCACCATTCACATAGCCGGGTGTTTGTGTCTTGCCAAAGTCGGATTGAGCGATATTCCTAGCGGATTATGGTATGTGCATCAAGGGTTTGAGGCATCTCATAAAAATTGAGAAACACCAATCTCCTAGGCTTCGGTTTTTGTGCACCTCTGTCCATAACTCCAAAAGTAAAGTCAAAAAATGAAAGGAAGAGAGCGAAGCTCTAAGTTGAAGGTGTTGCGGAAACCGCAAGAGAAGAAGAAAAGAGTAGTTGTCCACTTTCCCGGATTCATGCACCACATTCCTTAAAGTTTCCTTCCCTTTCCACATTCTAGACCTTTTTTCTTTGAAAGTCCTTAAGATCAAAAGAATGTTATATGGCTTGGTGATCTAAATTAAAGTTTCTTATGATTCATTTTGATAATGTTTAAGGGTTATGATGTTTGTTTGGAAGTTTGATTGATTCATGAGCTTTCTTTACTCTTTAGTCTTTGATTAAGTGTATGAAAGTCTTATAAACGATTGAAGCAAGATTTGAGAATGATCTATTGTTTAGAAGGCACATTCATCCAAAAGAAGTATTGCTTTGAGAAGGTACACATATTTCATCCTAACTCTTGTTTTAAAGCTTTTGAAAGACCTTGCTTAGGGACAAGCAAGTTGCAAGTATGGGGTTATTTGTTAGCATGAAATATTGTGATATTTTAGGCACGTTTTCTAAGTGTATTTGATTCATATTGATAGTCATTGATAGAGCATTGATGCATTTGTGAGCTAGTTTGTCTATAATGTCGATGTAGAGATCTACACAAGCTTTATGTTGATTATAGGTGATTGAGAGCTATTTTCGAACGGAATCGAGCAAAGATGGAGTTGTTGAGCAATGTCCATGGATTGAGGACATTCTTAGGAGCAAAAGGAGTGTCAACTTGAGGAATGCACGAGGCTAGGGAAGAATCACGTTCTTACCCTAAACCACGCTCTAAAATACGGCCGTACTACTTTCCACGTTCAAGTCCACGGCCGTGGAACCCTAGCAAGTGAAGCGTGATTCATTCCAGTAACTTCTACGGCCGTGGAATCATTGGTTCAAACCGTGTTGATTTCCATGCTCTAAATTACGGTCGTGGAACCTTCCACGACTGTGATCTTGGCGATCTTTTTCGCCATATTTTAAGCCACGATCTCCTACGCAATTGGGCCGGGCCGATATTTTATCTTACACTATAAAAGGACGGACGAAGAGAGATTCCGTCATCTCCGCTTAGAGATCTTTGCACCTCTGCTTAGACCTCTTCTTAGACCTCGCTTTACACCTTCGCTTACGGATAGACGCATCTTACATTTGCGCTTGGAATTGCCCTAATTTCGCTTGGAGCGGAAGTTGTGTTTGAGAGATTTTGACGCAGCGCTATTGTGATTTCCGGATTGACGAAAGATCGAAGATTCGGAAGATTGTTCGCAAGAAGATTTCTCTTCTTGTTTAGGTTTGATTTAGAAAATGGATTGACATCCCGTTCTTCTTTCTTATCTAAGATTTGTGTTTGTTGCCCTATTCCGAATCTAGTGACGATTATTGTTCTTGATTGTGACTTTGAGATTGATTTGAAGTTTATTAAAGGTTTTCGGAAGTTTTCATCTTTCAATCTTTTAATTCTTGAATTTGATATCAATATGACTATTGTTGGCTAAAAACCCTTAACAATTCTAAGGTGAAGGGTTGATAGTTGTGGCTTAGATGATGATAGATCGATCGTAAACAGATTGGACCCTGAGAGTTACAGAGAATCGCCGACGAACCCTAAATTACGGCCTGTTCTTGAGTCCACGGCCGTGGAACCTCAAGAACTAACCGTGATTTCCCTTAAGTTTACGAACTTGCTTTTACTTTAATCCGAAGTTAAAGATTTGCTTTAACTTAGTTTAGGCTTGTCCTTTCTAGGTGGTAGTGAAGCCTCAACAACCTCTACCTCGATTGTGAGTGTTACAACCTTAATCGATTTAGTTAGTCTTGATCCTTGGATTACAAGTTTGGGTATTTGACTTTAATTCTTACCTTTAGAATCTTTCTATATTGAAGCCTCAACAACCTGTATAGAGAGTGTCTTGTAGGTGAGTCATATAAGGTTTTTGGAACTTCACCGTACGATTACCTTACATTAGCATACCTTTGCATATCTTAACTCTGTCCTTATATCATTAGTATATCTTGAATCGATAGTCACAGCTGGATACTTGGATCTTTAGGATTGTTGTTTTCCCAATAATTCGAAAAGCTCTTACATTTACTCGATTGATAATTTGCAACTGAATTTGTTCCCCCCAAATCCCTGTGTTCGATACTCTGGAATTCTTGCTCAACTATATCGATCCGTACACTGCGGGTTCGCTTGCTTGATTTCTAGTTTTATATTTAAAGCTTATTTGCACGCATGCTAAGTGGCGAACAACTACATCCTGACAAATTCAGCTCCTTTCAAGTTTACACGCTCACATAGGTCTTCAGGCAAATCAAGATGCATTCTGCAATCTGAGATGTCAAGAACCTCAAGCTTTGTCAGTCCCTTCATAGCTGGAAGCTCTACTAATGCAGTGATTCCCTGAGTAATAGGATACTTAGGGAAGTCGTGTTTGATAGGAAATCTGTGAACTCGACACCACTTCTTGAAAGATCAAGAGATTTAACATGTTCAGGAAACTGAAACTTGTGTAACCATCCTAAATTTCCAACTCCAGAAAGATCAAGGACTTGAAGATTGTTTGCACTTTCGATTGCTTCATATGGACTCCCCTTTGCATGTCTACAAAATCGGTTCAGTTTCCCTGGAGTTTTAAAAAAACTCTAGGGGTAGAATTTCATAAATCCTGACCCTCAATCTAAATTAACGGTTAAGATTTAATTTAAATTAAAGATTATTTAAAAAGCTCAAAAATACTCCACTGAACTTCACTAACCCCCATTTGTCTATCTCCGCTTTTATTTCTCGAATCCCCTTTGAAAACTCTTCTTCGACGGCCCTTTACTGTTTGAGTTTCCCTTTGGCCGCCCCTGCGGCAGGGTGTTCGCTCCAAAAGGTGTGTGCAAGCTTTAAAATTTATAACCCAAGAAGTATGCTTGAACAATATGCGAACCCGCAGTGTACGGATCAATTGTAATAAAAGCAAGAATTCCGGGGTCGATCACAGGGACTATGGTGAAACAAAGCACATAATCAAGTTGTCAAATGTTACTAAAAACCACAAATTAAAGCAACCAAAGATGATATAAAGTTAGATAAATGGAATGCGGATTATAGGGATTAAAGCATCCAGCTGTGGTTCCGACTCAAGATCTCAAAGGATAACGCGGACAAAGCTGAGGTTTGCAAAGGAAAGGTGTTTCTAAGGTGTGAATAGATCACCGGGTAAGTCTCACTACTCACTATCCTAAACCGTAATTCCTATTACTGGGTAAGTCGCAAGGAACTAAGGGAAAGAACTATAACCTCAAACCAACACACCACCCAAGGGAATAAAATCAACTTTTACCGGGTAAGTCTCAAGCTAACTCACAAGGATGGGATGAAGGCACACTCAAACCCCAATAAAGGTTAAACCTTTATTACCTACACTTATGATTTTAGGTAAACAAACAAGAGAATCACCGGGTAAGTCTCATCCTAGGCTTGCATTGAACTAGGAAAGGTGTAAGTTCATAATAGGTTCAGAAAGAGGTCACCTCGATCAGTCAGATCCCACCCCGGCCGAGATGTTCTTCGACTGAGCGAGGTGTTCTAGGGTTAAGGTTAAAGACTCGTCTTCCCAACAACTTTTAGCCAATCACCCTAGAAAGAGGTCACCTCGTTCTTCGACTGAGCGAGGTGTTCTAGGGTTAAACTTAAACTCTTAAGTTCATAATAGGTTCTGCTGGGATTAAGATCATTCTATCATCGTCTTCCCAACAACTTTTAGCCAATCACCCTAGAATCGCATAAGAAACTTAGCCAACAATCATCATGATAACAATAATCAATTTAATGGAAAGGGAATCAATATTCGAACAAGAAAACCTTAAGAAAAAGGTCTCAATAACCAGATCAAATAACAACAAATCAGCGTTCCTCATATCACAAATCAGCTAAGACAACAAACCAAAAGGGAATATAAGAAAATCTTACAAACTCCCTCTAAAGCAAAATCCAAACTATGAATCCTTCCTTCCTTGATCTTCAATCCTTCAATCCTTCCTTCAAAGCTTCCAGAAAATCTCTTAATTGCCGGATGTTCTCAACCTCCAAGCCTTTTTTCACTTGTGGAAAATTCAACCCTGTATATAGGAGAATTATCTTCCAAAGATAATAATATCCTAAAAAGATAATTTCCTATAAAATATATCCATATCTCCTAAAATAAATCTCCCAAAAATAATATCTTCCTTTCAGAAATCCAGCCCAAAAATATAAGATATCTTCTTTCCAAAAATAAAAGATCTCAGCCAAAAATATGGATCTCGCCGGCGGAAGGGTGTAAGCCTCGGTCGGGACGCTCCTCAAGATCACCTCGGTCAAGGTGACATTGTAGCTGGTCGAGGTGAGTCTCAACTGAATGTGAAATCTCTCAAATCTGGTCCAAAGTAAATCTTCTTCATCATTTCCATGCGTCATGAGTTCTTCCTTAAGCTCCATAATGTAGGTCCAATGACTCCTTAGCTCCATTTAAGTCCAAAACGTGTCATTTTACCTACAATTACAACGAAACTAGGTGTAGACCTCGATTTCCATAAAGGTAGATGAAACAACTATATAATCACATAATATACATCCATACATGCAGATTATTGAAGATAAAACGTCTAAACAAGTCCCAAAATATAGACTATAATACATGCTATCACAGGGTGTCACCGCCATGCTATCACAGGGTGTCACCGCCCCCGCGGTGACCGTCGCACCATGAGCACTCGAGAACACCCCTGTCACCACCCCGTGGCTACCAAGACCCGCTTGAAGATCAAGCTGGTGCCCCTGCGCTTCTTGCTAGCGGACTAGAGGAGTTCAAGAATTTGTGTCACCGCCCTCGCGGGGACACTGAGCCGCATCTGCGGATTGAAGACAAAAGTGTCATAAGATCAAGCGTCAGACGTTTCCCAAGCATTAATCATGCCGCCCCCGCGACACTCCCAAGCCGCCCTGCGGCACTCCCAAGCCGCCCCCGTGGCCAAGTAGAAGATGAAGCGTTTTGCACTAAACCGCCCCGCGGCTCCCAGATCCGCACCCGCGGTTGTGCAATTAATTGACGACATTACTCCGGTTGTTTAAACCCCACCTTTATGACCATTAAGGTGGCTGTTTACACAACCCATTTACTCCCATTTAGTGTCATTTTTAGTATAAATAGAGTTCCTAGGGTGATGCTAGAATCACCTCATTTTCCTACAAAACCTCTCTTTGTTATTTTGTCATTTGTATGGTGTGCTAAGTCTCCTTGCTGGGTTGATTGAAGCTTCATATAAGTTGGTTGTAAGTCTCTTTTAATAGAAGTATTATTCAGTATTGCATTTGTGTTATATTCCTTGTATCTAACTTAGTTTGCATGATTGTTTTCCACTTAGTTTGATCACCTAAGCTGTGTAAATTGCATGCAGAAGGTTAAGGTTAATTGGTTCCGGGTTCGGGTCATTATTCCAATAGCAAACTCTTAGATATTAACGGGTTGTGATTATCTAAGTGTAAAAGGAATATAACTACATAATAAGATTAACGGGTTGTTTTACTTTTATGTATTTGTTTATCTTTGGTTGAATGCTAACTTGTTGTATGGTCTTGTAGGTTTATGGATTGGCAACTTGTTAAGTTGTGTTAATGCCGGTTGACTTAATACATAAGTATAATCAAGATGAGAACAAATGTTGAATGCTTCTAAAAAGAACCAATCAAGTTATATGCAAGCGGGAATTTAACCTAGTGTAGTGTTTGTCTCAATATTATTATCACCACCTTTGCTTCAATTACATGCTTTTGTCTTGTCACATTCTCCAAACCAACCCCCCTGGTTACTAATAATTGATA
The DNA here is from genome assembly GCA_033239045.1 of Fagopyrum esculentum. NCBI lineage: Eukaryota > Viridiplantae > Streptophyta > Magnoliopsida > Caryophyllales > Polygonaceae > Fagopyrum > Fagopyrum esculentum. The sequence goes on along the minus strand of BSUD01000002.1, from coordinate 11,580,138 downwards.
ATTGAATCTAAACTGCGCTTTAATCACACTCTCACTCTCTTGGGTTCGACCATTGCTTAATCACTATACATTGGTTAGTATTTCGGAATTAACTTTGATCGATAAGTTTAAAATAAGACCATAGGATTTAACGCTTGTCAAGAGGATAATTGTACATGTTGTAATCAATCTCCAAAAACGCTAAGCCATCTGTTTCGAGACTGCTCGAGAACACAAGACCTATGGAGAGCTCTACAGGCTGCCCGGAACGATGCAGACTTATTTAACACACACTTCGCGTCCTGATTAAGAGGTAACAATCTTTCTAAATCATACTATAGAAATATTTGTTTGTGGCGTGAGATTTTTCAAATGGATTATGGTGGACCTGGAAGTGGAGAAACGAGAAGACTTTCAATGATACAACCAACGTTGGGGATAGAAGTCGTATCATCCAAGATAGAGCCAAGGAATAGTTGTTTTGCTTTTGCGTGTGTATTAAGAAATACAACAAGAGAATGGCTTTATCAAGGTTAACACAAATGGTTCCAAGATTAATAGTTGTTTTGCTTTTGCGTGTGTGTTAAGAAATACAACAAGAGAATGGTTGAGCGGGTTTGGTGTCAACTTAGGGATATGTTCCGTTCCCATGGCTGAATTATGGGGAATGGTACATGGACTTAAGATCGTTTGGGAGTTGGGTTGTCGATCGGTTATCACAGAAATAGATTCTCATTTAATTACCAAACTCCACAAGAGGTACATCGCCCCTCACCACCCTCTTTCTAATATGGTAAGTATATGCCAATACTTCTTGAAAAGAGACTCGAATATCCAGTTTAGACATATCTACCGCGAGGCGAATAGAGTAGCGGATTTTATTGCTAGTTTTGTTATGAACCTTCCTATTGGATTGAATGTATTTGTGTGATCCGCTAGAGGGTGTAGTTGATCTTTTATTTGATAATGTAACGGGGTCGGGCTATCCCCGTGTGATGACTACTTAGCCTTCTTTCCTATCAATAAAAGCGCGTCCAGATGTGGTGGAGACCACTGACTCTCCTTCCCACCAAAAAAAGAAAGATGGTGTTTACATTCGGTCTATTTTGATTACTTTTATTTCATTAGATTGGACCCTCTTTTTTGTAATGATAACCACGTTAGTTCGGTCAATATTACATTTCATTGATAAATATTACAAAAATAAAATAACTGGTCCAATTAGATTTATAATAGAAAGTATATACATATTTATTTGGTGACGATTGATTCATGTTCTATTTTAAGTGATTAGTTTGTCCATTTAGAATAAAAGTAACATATTTTTTACATTATAAACACAAACATATATCATCGATTTCTCGTTTAATAACTTATTTAAACACAGTTCCATTATATCTGCAAGATTTTAAGACAAAGATTTTGTTCAATCTTAATCGATCTCTTTTTAAGCATTTTCCATGGTATATAGTTTGTGATGAAATGTTGAATTGATGCCAAGAAGGATGACGAGTACACAAACATGGTATTGTTCAATCACTTCTGCATTGTACGTGGCCATAAGCATGCTTTAGATTGAAGTTATTGAAAACTGGGAGCAACATGTGTTGCTCCTGCAGCTTATGAGCTCCATAAGGATGGACTCAATAGGAAAGTTGAATAGTTTAGATTTAGATGACAGTACCTATATTATTGCAACAATGCTCTAATGATATGCATTATTTCATCGAATGCTTCAGTGGTCTCTGTTTAGGGTTTGAATTGCAGGCCTGTTGCTCTCAACAAGTTAGCAGGTAGAGATTAACAGACAGGAACTTGACATATTAAAAAAAACTGTCTATTATATAACAAAATGATCATTGATTGATCGAGAAAAAGCAAGAAAAAATCCTAATTAAGTTTATTTATCCATCTACCTGCATAAATTGAAATTGAAATACTAAATAATCTAAGATCCTAGATAGGACAGGAAACTCCAACAACAAAATTAAAAAAAAAGATCAGCTGCACGTGCTTCATTAGTTAGCCGGTAGAACTACACAAGCAGGGGCATGGAAATCCCTGACGGTAACGAAGACGAAAGATTGAGGTTTGATGAGCAGCGGTTGACTGGCAGGGACGAGCGAGGGTTCCATGGCGGGAATCTCGAATCTACGGGCAGAAGGCTTGAGGGGCTTCCCGTTGAGAAGCACGACATCGCTCTGAATGTTGCCGTCCTGTGGAGTCAAGTGGTACTCTTCCCTGTCGGCGGAGCCTATGAATCTGGTAAGGACATCCTGGGGGCCCTGTGTTAGGCTAAGATCGTTGGTGAGGGAGACGTTGAATGTCGCCTTCTTGTCCATGTTGATGAACAGAAACGAAACGCCAGACTGCATCCATCCAGAATGTACGTGCATGTATATATGTATTAGCATAGCATACAAACAATCAATCACAAACAAACACTTATATAATATATGTTACCGTATTCTTTGAGCAGTGAGCGTATGTGCGGAGATAGGGACCGCGGTTGTGTGAGACTGCAAGCACTCCCTTGCCCATCAGCTTGTGGAACAACAAGGCCCTGATCCATCCATTCATCAACAAACAAACAATTGAGATTTTGCTGATAATTAATTAAGATTAACGTATATAATTAGTAATTAAGCAACTAGCTTACCCATAGTAGTCCGGATTGGGAAGGAAAGAAGTTGTGTTCAGCAGACCATAGTTGCCTCCAATCAAGGACTGTCTACAGTACACCTTGTGGTCAAAGGTAGATGTCATGCCCAGCTGATCCAGATACCAAAACCCGTTAGCGAAGGTGTGGGAGACGTCCTTACCCCCGCTGTTGAATGCGCCCCCTGCCTCTCCAACCCACGCCCCCGTCCACGGGGCGAATCTCTTCACGCTCTCCGCTACGTCCTTGTACGTCTCCGCTATTGTCGACAGGAACCATGGATCTTGTACCTTGTTAATAAGGTCCGGGTCTCTACCCGCGCCCAAGTTGTAGATGTGATGGGTTACGCCGTCTAGTACGTCCGGTCCGGCAACACGCAGAAACGTGTTGAACCACTCCTGGTCGAAAAACCCGGCTGGACCCAACACCTTGGGCTGCTGACTGGGGTCAGGGTAGTGTTTGAAGACTAACTGTTTGAGCCTTTGCATATCCTTTGCGTATTGAACTGCATCGATCTTTCCTGCTACTCCTTTACCGCACAGCTCGTTTCCTAGCTCATACGAGTCAATCTTGTAACCCTTCTTGACAGTATATATCATGAGATCTTCAGCATTCCGCGGGTTCCAATCTCCAAAGAAGTCGTCCTGTCCCTTGGGTTTCATCTTTCCGAAGCCGATATTAATACCGAAGGTAAACAAAGCCCTGAAAACAAAACAAACGTTATAAAGGATTTATCTTTTGATGACCGATCGAGTAGCTAAGTAATTAGTTGTGACGTAGGTACCCAGTATCATTCATGAACTCGTTGATCTCGTCCCATCTCTGCATCTCAAGACATCCGGGGTAAACCCGAATCTGGCATCAGGTTGTTTTTGGAACTGCGGACAGCTCTCAATGGCGTCTCCGACATTGTAAAGGACTTGATCTTCGAGGGATCCTCCTAATCGTATCCTCAAAGAACTGAATGCTGTTCATATACATACATCAGTAACCACTAAACAAGTACATACACCATTAGATTAATAATGGTACTGTTACACACCCCTTTACAAAAAAATAAAGTTACAGTACTACTTACCCTTGATTGCTCTGAAGAGGATCTCATTTCGCAGATCCTGCATGCAACACATACATAAACGTACGTAAGAATCTTAACATCACAAATCATAAGTGTCCCAAAACACTACACTTACAAGATTAAGGATCCCGGCTTTGCCCCAAGGACACTGCCCGTAATCACACTTCCCCACCGGCCACCAATCGAGAGTGGCACAGATGAAGTTATCATCTGTCTTGGCAATGGTGGTGGCTCCTGCGACAGTTACTTTTACTCTGACTTCAGTTTGAGCCCTGCATAGTGAAAAACATGAAACAAGAAACAGGAGAACAAGTCTTGCTTTTAGAGCCATCGTGATCTCTACGTATTAAACTTCTCGATCAGAATTGGTTTACTTTTAATTTGACGGAGAGGATGCATGCATATATAGTACAGTGGTTAATCCCTAATGGCTATGCCTGCTGTCTTCAAGATAGAGTTTCGGAAAATATCTTATCACTACAGCATTATTTTATTTTATTTCTTCCTATCCTTTTAACTTTTAATTTATCTTTTTCTCTTTTACTCTTACTTTTATTTATTCTTCCATCTTCATAACGTGAATGCCCGTATGTCAAGTTTTATCTTTTTGGTGCATACGTATCTCTTCCAACTTACATCTAAGATATTGAATATTAATCCAGATTAGTGATTTATCCAATCAGAAGATAAGAGATTACTTGATTACAAAAATATATTTTTATTTTTTCCAGATAATTTTTTTAGAAGAATTTAAAATATTTGAAAATTTAAAATTCGAAAAACTTTCCATAAAATTAAAAAATCAACTTTTAAAAAAAAAAATTTTTAATAAGGGATTGAATTAATTAGAGAAAATTGGTGTAAAAGGGCCCTTTTTGTATTCATGATACAAAATAGGCTCCTCTATTTTGTCAACCTAGGGCTCTGATACCACTTTTGTAACACCCCAAATCCGCGGGACTCGGGGCGCTACGGGTTGGGACCTCACAATGGGTCCCGACCCTTAGCCTGACAACAATTCCACCGGATCTTGCAACAAGGCACAAATAAAGGCCAAAACCGAAATACATTTTTATGCAATGAAATGAAGAACCCAAAAGATTACAACAAAAGACTTCAGCCGATAAACAACGTCAAAGACCAAACGTCATACACGCGGCATACTAACATAATAAACGAAGAATAAAACACAACCCCACTCCAACCAAAACCCACTCCTAAAATGTACGGAACTCCGGTTGTCCACTCTTCCGGATCTCTCGGCCGCATTCCTAACCTGCAAGGCAATCTACAACAATCGGTATAAAACCGTTAGCTAATATTCGAAGCATTAGAATCAAGGTGAAAGGCACAAACACAAGTAATTTCATCATAAACATACAACGTACATAAAAGCACATCAATCCGGTTTATTATCTTTGTTATTATTAGGTCGTATCCCGTTCTAATTCAACTTATGTTTGTGACACGAGACCACCGTGGTCCCGCCTCGGTCCCTACTTACCGGCGTGGAACGGTACGGATGCCTCCGACCGTCTAACCAGCACGGGCTAGTCGCCAAGAACCTCCTAGACTCTCGCAAGAGCTAGGCAGATGATGTCACCGCCCGTTATCATACACTTGGGCCAAAATAATATAAGGTCGGTGGTCCTGTTACCGGTTTAGTTGTTATAAACAATAAAGAATAATCACACACCACCAAACACACATCAATGCTAATACAAGGAATACGAGCTAAGTAAGTCCGAAGACTTACCTGTACCAGGTCAAGTTCAGTCAATGATATTCCTTGACTCCATAGGAGTCTAATTTCAAATGCCTGATCATAACATGAAACTTGTATCAATGACATAATATCTAATACCTTAGGAGTTTTCACTTCTAAGATAACAACGATCATCTAAGAGAATAATACTAGTCTACTCCCAACAAGGTAACCAATAGTCTTAAAAAACGTATCTCTAAGACTTGCCTATACATATATAATACTAACAACCTTCAAGGTTAAACCGAAGGAAAGGAAAAACTTGTTCTAGCTAAAAGCTACCAACTCCAATTATGACGGAAAGTCCACTAGCATAACTCTTCACATAAGTTCTTATAATAGTTCCATGGACTTACACCAAGTCCAAAATCAAATGCTAATAGAACATCTATCTCACGACATTCATTTGTCCTCATCGTTAGCTAACAAATATTCACTTATTACTTTCATACCATTTATATGTATAACATTCATCTCACATACCAACTAACAACTTACCAATCCTTTATACCCATTCTCTATACATAAACATATCTACTCCCAAAGCACAAGGGCACACACATTCCCACCATCTCCTATTACAACACGCCTAATAATACTCAGCTGATCTCCAACATAATAAAAGCCATACAAATCCATTCATCATCATCAATCAGGATTAAATCACATTTATCCCCAAACCTCAAAAACAAATTACTCATATACCTCACTACTGCTTTCACAACCGGATTGCAGATTACGATCCCGATCTTGGCCGGAAGAACAAGATGAATGGCGCTGGAAAAGGGAGGTGGCGCCGGAACAGGAGGCAGGGCGGAAGTTGAAGTCCTTGGGCACTGCGGCCTGAGGCGAAGTGAGTAGAAACCGGGGCGGAGACAGCACATCCTCACTGGTGGCGGCCTGAAGCAAAAACAGAAGAAGGCAGTCTCGGTGAGGCGGCGAGGTGATGCCACCATCAGCAATGAAGGAAGGCCCCTTGGCCTGTCGCAGAGGGGGAAGGAAGCTCGCCGCGTTCCCTGGGCATTTGCTGCAGAGGTCGACGGAACAGAAGAGGTCGACGGGCTGTAGAGAGAGGTCCGAGGCTGGTGTCTTTGACGGCTGCAACAGGAGATCGGACGCCAGCTTCTTTGACAGCCGCTGGAGGAGATTAGAACCGGCGTCTTCGACGGTTGCAGAAGAAGATTGAGGCGGGAGGGCTTGATTTCTTGAAGGGGAGAAGCCCTGTTGTCGCCGGAGGTGCGAGACAGCGAGGAACTGAGACGGAGAAGGCCGGCGGTTGGTCTACTGCGTAGGCGGAGGAGGAAGCTCCGGTGCCCACTCCGCAACGAAGACGGAGGAGGAAGGTCCGGTGTCTTGTCCGCAGCGAAGATGGAGGAGGAAGGTCGCCGGTGTGAGAGGTTGAGAGGAGGCGTGCGAGTTGGTGAGGGATGAGAGAAGGCTTAGAGTTCCAAGAGAGAAAAAAAAAGAGAGGCGGCAGGCAAGCTCACCAAAGGGGAAAGAAGGGGAAAACTCAAGGGTGGCTAGGGTTAGTAAAAAAAAAGAAAAGGGAGGCTAAAAACCTACATATTACCATTGGGCCTAGCTAACGGGCCCGGTTGACAAGACAAAAAAAAAAAAAAATTAAAACTCGGAATAATTATTGACCGTTTAGGTCCGGTTGATTTGGAATTTATCGAACACAAATTTTCGGGTATTACATCAGTTCCCTCTTAAAATAAGTTTCGTCCCGAAACTTAAAGAAGACAATCATAAGGTCGGCCCTTAATGCACGAAATCCGGTGTATCTGACCACTACACAAAAAGTCTTATCGTTTTCTATTGTATCTCCACACATAAGTATTCCATACCGTAGGTCGCAAGAGAACACACATAATCGACCAAAAACTCAAACATGAAATAAACAAGAAGTCGAACAATATCCCACATATACAAAGTTGAGCACTAACTCGTCGGTCCTGAGGTTGCAACTATCTCTACATAGATCTCTGTATGGTTACGCCTCATTCTAGCCTCGGGTTCCCATGTAGCTTCATCGGTCCGACTACAAAATCTTTACATGTACTTACATCACAAGCGTCTGATGCTACACACTCTAGGATAACTATCGGATATCCAAACAGTATCATCCGGCTCAACAGCCCGATCCTCGAATTTGATGACCTATCTCGAGTCTAGTATGCATCCCTCCAACTGAGATCCGTGGAAAACTCAAGATACACTCTCGAGGATGGGTAGGAATGCTAATTACTCAATCACTTCCCAATACGCGTTAAAATCTAAAAAAAAATGACCGTTATATCGGAAACTCAACATCCTTCTCAGATCTTTCTCAATGCAACATTACCATTATGTTCCTTCCTTGCGTGTCACTATCAAAGAAGGTCAAATCTTCCCATTAACACCTTGGGATTTGGTTCTTGTCAAACCAAACTTTGATGTTACGTTTCCTAAATTCTTGTTGCAAGTTCTAAGTAATGAAGGAAGTACTTTACTTCACACCGCTTCTACTAACGAGACACGTATGCTATTAATTTTGCATCGTTCCTCAATACCCAATCGAGACCTTGTCTT
>BSUD01000002.1:11557869-11572076 GCA_033239045.1 Fagopyrum esculentum | reverse complement strand
TCAGCTGATCTCCAACATAATAAAAGCCATACAAATCCATTCATCATCATCAATCAGGATTAAATCACATTTATCCCCAAACCTCAAAAACAAATTACTCATATACCTCACTACTGCTTTCACAACCGGATTGCAGATTACGATCCCGATCTTGGCCGGAAGAACAAGATGAATGGCGCTGGAAAAGGGAGGTGGCGCCGGAACAGGAGGCAGGGCGGAAGTTGAAGTCCTTGGGCACTGCGGCCTGAGGCGAAGTGAGTAGAAACCGGGGCGGAGACAGCACATCCTCACTGGTGGCGGCCTGAAGCAAAAACAGAAGAAGGCAGTCTCGGTGAGGCGGCGAGGTGATGCCACCATCAGCAATGAAGGAAGGCCCCTTGGCCTGTCGCAGAGGGGGAAGGAAGCTCGCCGCGTTCCCTGGGCATTTGCTGCAGAGGTCGACGGAACAGAAGAGGTCGACGGGCTGTAGAGAGAGGTCCGAGGCTGGTGTCTTTGACGGCTGCAACAGGAGATCGGACGCCAGCTTCTTTGACAGCCGCTGGAGGAGATTAGAACCGGCGTCTTCGACGGTTGCAGAAGAAGATTGAGGCGGGAGGGCTTGATTTCTTGAAGGGGAGAAGCCCTGTTGTCGCCGGAGGTGCGAGACAGCGAGGAACTGAGACGGAGAAGGCCGGCGGTTGGTCTACTGCGTAGGCGGAGGAGGAAGCTCCGGTGCCCACTCCGCAACGAAGACGGAGGAGGAAGGTCCGGTGTCTTGTCCGCAGCGAAGATGGAGGAGGAAGGTCGCCGGTGTGAGAGGTTGAGAGGAGGCGTGCGAGTTGGTGAGGGATGAGAGAAGGCTTAGAGTTCCAAGAGAGAAAAAAAAAGAGAGGCGGCAGGCAAGCTCACCAAAGGGGAAAGAAGGGGAAAACTCAAGGGTGGCTAGGGTTAGTAAAAAAAAAGAAAAGGGAGGCTAAAAACCTACATATTACCATTGGGCCTAGCTAACGGGCCCGGTTGACAAGACAAAAAAAAAAAAAAATTAAAACTCGGAATAATTATTGACCGTTTAGGTCCGGTTGATTTGGAATTTATCGAACACAAATTTTCGGGTATTACATCAGTTCCCTCTTAAAATAAGTTTCGTCCCGAAACTTAAAGAAGACAATCATAAGGTCGGCCCTTAATGCACGAAATCCGGTGTATCTGACCACTACACAAAAAGTCTTATCGTTTTCTATTGTATCTCCACACATAAGTATTCCATACCGTAGGTCGCAAGAGAACACACATAATCGACCAAAAACTCAAACATGAAATAAACAAGAAGTCGAACAATATCCCACATATACAAAGTTGAGCACTAACTCGTCGGTCCTGAGGTTGCAACTATCTCTACATAGATCTCTGTATGGTTACGCCTCATTCTAGCCTCGGGTTCCCATGTAGCTTCATCGGTCCGACTACAAAATCTTTACATGTACTTACATCACAAGCGTCTGATGCTACACACTCTAGGATAACTATCGGATATCCAAACAGTATCATCCGGCTCAACAGCCCGATCCTCGAATTTGATGACCTATCTCGAGTCTAGTATGCATCCCTCCAACTGAGATCCGTGGAAAACTCAAGATACACTCTCGAGGATGGGTAGGAATGCTAATTACTCAATCACTTCCCAATACGCGTTAAAATCTAAAAAAAAATGACCGTTATATCGGAAACTCAACATCCTTCTCAGATCTTTCTCAATGCAACATTACCATTATGTTCCTTCCTTGCGTGTCACTATCAAAGAAGGTCAAATCTTCCCATTAACACCTTGGGATTTGGTTCTTGTCAAACCAAACTTTGATGTTACGTTTCCTAAATTCTTGTTGCAAGTTCTAAGTAATGAAGGAAGTACTTTACTTCACACCGCTTCTACTAACGAGACACGTATGCTATTAATTTTGCATCGTTCCTCAATACCCAATCGAGACCTTGTCTTGAAGAATCACTTGTACACTTCAAACTCATAATACCACAAGGTAAATCAAAACAATTGCACCAATGAATCCCCTCTTAACTCTCAGCAACTCTATTGTCAATTCTTCGTCTCATTCCATACTCCATTGTCATCTGGAGTGGGTTACCATAATTGGTGTTATACAAGTTCTCTCTTCGCAGATCTGGTAAGGCTTAGTACATCTAAGAAAACCGGTAACTTCTTTCACATCTTTCGGGGTTTGCCGTCTCGAGACAACTTGTCACACCTCTTCTCTCTTTTTCAAGAGTAGACCCAAATATCTCATCCGGCATAGTAAGCCCATATGGAGTGACTACAACTCGGGGTGACCCTGGTTGGTCCGGAATGTCGTACTTGCAATATCTCCGTCTTGAATTTTCAAACGGTAACAATCAAGTTCTTAACTTAATCTTAAAAGAGACTACCAACCCTTGCAACTGATCAAGTAGATCATCCATTCGTTGTAAGGGATACTTGTCCTTTATTGTCATCTAAGAAAACCGGTAACTTTTTTTTTTTTTTTATGGCAATGCATTGCTTCTAATGAACCTTTATCTACAAGCCCTTGCAATTGGTCGTTCAAATGCTTCTTTGACTCACAAATCTTCACCATCATATACGGCGCCTTGGATGTTAGAGGTGCACCAAACTCAACCCTAGTGGAAAAATCCACATTCGATGTATAGGAATTTGTGATATCTCAGGTTCCTTCTTTTCTCGTCTCTCCACGTATCGTAATAACCGACACAATCTTGTCTTATCACTTTACAAATGGTCATGACACAATTGATCTACCTCGATCTATTGATATGTTGTCTTTAAGACTCATGTATTGTTCCATCTTCAGCTACAATCTCGACCGTCCTCTTTCAATAATCTTTTATCTCCTAAACTCGAGGGACTTGCTCGAGTCTTTTGACTCTTGCAGCCTTGGTTAAGCAACATTTCACCTTAATCCCCTTTTCACTTCGAAGGAATGACGATAATAATATTTCTTGATCTCGCACATATGTTCAGTCACAAAGGTCTTAACTACAATACTCGTTCATGTCTTATAACAAATCGATACAATCTCCTTCGCTTCCTCCGACATCCCATCCTATGGGAGGAGCTCTCCGTATCCCACATTAGCTCTCACTATAGACATCCTTTCTTCCAGTAGGTGTAGTTACTTACACTTTATTTCCTTATATAACGTCAAACCGATCATAGAGGCTCTAACTTCAACCTTTTATGTACTCCTTGTACATCTCATATCGATATCAAACTTCAAAACTTCAGTCTTCTCTTACTCTCGTTAGCCACCTTATGTACATCTTGGTATCCATGAACAGCTTCACAACCGTACTTGTATGCCTTCAGGCAAAATTCCCAACCATAATCACATAAAGACCCACTCATTACTCCACCAAGCACTAACATCGTAATTCCAAGCTTGTAGTGTTGCCCTAATCTAGGTCCCTTCTTTCACGCCATAGCCACCATGTCTCTTCCGTGTGAGTCTAGAAACTTGACTTATCTCTTGCCCGCGGTAACATATCATCCATTTATTACCCTGCATCCTCTATATACTCCTGTTTACGTACATCAACTATAGAAAGGCCTCACTTCATCTCGCTCCTCTATCCCCTTAACTCTTATGAAACCTTTACGGTTCTTATCCGTGTCGTTTCCCCCTATGCCAATCCCATGACCTAATAAAGTCGCACCAGTTCGTTACAATCCCGCTCCACACGGTATGTTACTATCACTTGCTGGATACGATAATTTGCTACATGATTAAGACATTTGCACTTCCCTTGATATACCTTTTTATTGTCGACATTTAACCACCACGAATATTCCACGTCCTTGTTACCCCCCTTCATGATCCCACGTCCTGAATTACTCTCTCCACCTAAAGTCACTAGTATACAACCGCACAGGTGCATTCTTGGTTATCACCGAGTAGCTTATAGCTGACCTTCTCCAAGTTCAACGGCTCACCATTCTTCCTTCCCTCCATGTTACCAAACTTCTTCAGGCTACCCTCTCGGGGTACTCTACCTTAAACTTCACTTGCTCATATCACTCTTCACAAACTTTATTAACTCTTTTTACGCTCTACACTTCCTTCCACTTCTGTAAGATAACTATAGCTTTCTCGGCTCTTTTGTGTCATATGACCCACACTCATAGGCTTACCGCTCTTCATGATGTCCTTTAAGTGCACCTTCCCAAATATTATAGCTCTAGCTAGCTTCCACTCGCGTGCCTCTTGGTCGGTATCTTAAGTCTCTCGATCAAAGCTCCTCGTTTCGTCTTTCATCTTCTTGGGATCATCGTTTCCACACACTTCCTCCTTCTTGGCGGTTCTTAGCCTTATCATTATAACGGAAACCGGTCAACTCCACATGAATCCCTACCAAGCCCTTCTTCTCGTAACTCTAGTAATGTTGACACTTCACTTATTGGTACCTCGTAAGCTTAACTTACGGTATCTTAAATCTTTAGCAAATGGTTCGATCACTCTGCCCGTCTTGACTCCAATGCTTAGGATCGCCTAAAGAAAACTTCACATCTTAATGAAATACCACCTTTAAACTTGCTAGAAAGTATTCATCTCCTCCCCGATTCGCATCTTTAGTTGTCTGCGCGCCTTCTTGAAGAACTTAAGTTCGTTATCTCTCTTGGTCTCGTCGTCTTTCCATCTTGGCTTCTTTGTAACCACTTCTTCACCTTTGTGTTTCTCCTTTTTCTTGTATGCTTCCATCTTCATTCCCCTTAAGTCGTCTCGAGTTTTCTTTTACTTGGTTGTTCTTCGTTTACGTCATCTCTACTCCTCTTCGAAATCCTTTTAAAGGAATCCGAGAAACGTCATGGTATTCGTTAGCACGAAAAACTCAACTCGATACTTGAGCATATTTCTCCTCATATGAACGTTATCTCAGGCCAACAACATCACCTTAAAGGTGAGGATACTATACTATCACCTTTTCTATTAGGTCCCATAACCCAATATGCTACTACTATATATAATAAGAATACGTATACATAACTATATAAATCTTAAGTCCATATCACTACCAATATAACACATCCAACATTTCATCCACAATATAAGGTCCTAAAACATATAACCGTCCACATATATAACTATACACATATATCAAATTCATCATGCAACATACAATCACATACAATAATAGTACAAAAACATCCTAAGTCCACAATACATATCTACATATATACATATATATACTAAAAATCCAATAAACTATGCTGCCGAGATCCGCTGAAGGAGTGGTGGTCCGTACATTCTACCCCGACTCATGCATGTGATTTTGAAAACAAAAACTCAGAACCCGCGGGGTTCTGTTTATTCCTTATTCGGCCTTTAGAAGATTGCAAGTGCCATTGTTGTCAACCTAGGGCTCTGATACCACTTTTGTAACACCCCAAATCCGCGGGACTCGGGGCGCTACGGGTTGGGACCTCACAATGGGTCCCGACCCTTAGCCTGACAACAATTCCACCGGATCTTGCAACAAGGCACAAATAAAGGCCAAAACCGAAATACATTTTTATGCAATGAAATGAAGAACCCAAAAGATTACAACAAAAGACTTCAGCCGATAAACAACGTCAAAGACCAAACGTCATACACGCGGCATACTAACATAATAAACGAAGAATAAAACACAACCCCACTCCAACCAAAACCCACTCCTAAAATGTACGGAACCCCGGCTGTCCACTCTTCCGGATCTCTCGGCCGCATTCCTAACCTGCAAGGCAATCTACAACAATCGGTATAAAACCGTTAGCTAATATTCGAAGCATTAGAATCAAGGTGAAAGGCACAAACACAAGTAATTTCATCATAAACATACAACGTACATAAAAGCACATCAATCCGGTTTATTATCTTTGTTATTATTAGGTCGTATCCCGTTCTAATTCAACTTATGTTTGTGACACGAGACCACCGTGGTCCCGCCTCGGTCCCTACTTACCGGCGTGGAACGGTACGGATGCCTCCGACCGTCTAACCAGCACGGGCTAGTCGCCAAGAACCTCCTAGACTCTCGCAAGAGCTAGGCAGATGATGTCACCGCCCGTTATCATACACTTGGGCCAAAATAATATAAGGTCGGTGGTCCTGTTACCGGTTTAGTTGTTATAAACAATAAAGAATAATCACACACCACCAAACACACATCAATGCTAATACAAGGAATACGAGCTAAGTAAGTCCGAAGACTTACCTGTACCAGGTCAAGTTCAGTCAATGATATTCCTTGACTCCATAGGAGTCTAATTTCAAATGCCTGATCATAACATGAAACTTGTATCAATGACATAATATCTAATACCTTAGGAGTTTTCACTTCTAAGATAACAACGATCATCTAAGAGGATAATACTAGTCTACTCCCAACAAGGTAACCAATAGTCTTAAAAAAAACGTATCTCTAAGACTTGCCTATACATATATAATACTAACAACCTTCAAGGTTAAACCGAAGGAAAGGAAAAACTTGTTCTAGCTAAAAGCTACCAACTCCAATTATGACGGAAAGTCCACTAGCATAACTCTTCACATAAGTTCTTATAATAGTTCCATGGACTTACACCAAGTCCAAAATCAAATGCTAATAGAACATCTATCTCACGACATTCATTTGTCCTCATCGTTAGCTAACAAATATTCACTTATTACTTTCATACCATTTATATGTATAACATTCATCTCACATACCAACTAACAACTTACCAATCCTTTATACCCATTCTCTATACATAAACATATCTACTCCCAAAGCACAAGGGCACACACATTCCCACCATCTCCTATTACAACACGCCTAATAATACTCAGCTGATCTCCAACATAATAAAAGCCATACAAATCCATTCATCATCATCAATCAGGATTAAATCACATTTATCCCCAAACCTCAAAAACAAATTACTCATATACCTCACTACTGCTTTCACAACCGGATTGCAGATTACGATCCCGATCTTGGCCGGAAGAACAAGATGAATGGCGCTGGAAAAGGGAGGTGGCGCCGGAACAGGAGGCAGGGCGGAAGTTGAAGTCCTTGGGCACTGCGGCCTGAGGCGAAGTGAGTAGAAACCGGGGCGGAGACAGCACATCCTCACTGGTGGCGGCCTGAAGCAAAAACAGAAGAAGGCAGTCTCGGTGAGGCGGCGAGGTGATGCCACCATCAGCAATGAAGGAAGGCCCCTTGGCCTGTCGCAGAGGGGGAAGGAAGCTCGCCGCGTTCCCTGGGCATTTGCTGCAGAGGTCGACGGAACAGAAGAGGTCGACGGGCTGTAGAGAGAGGTCCGAGGCTGGTGTCTTTGACGGCTGCAACAGGAGATCCGACGCCAGCTTCTTTGACAGCCGCTGGAGGAGATTAGAACCGGCGTCTTCGACGGTTGCAGAAGAAGATTGAGGCGGGAGGGCTTGATTTCTTGAAGGGGAGAAGCCCTGTTGTCGCCGGAGGTGCGAGACAGCGAGGAACTGAGACGGAGAAGGCCGGCGGTTGGTCTACTGCGTAGGCGGAGGAGGAAGCTCCGGTGCCCACTCCGCAACGAAGACGGAGGAGGAAGGTCCGGTGTCTTGTCCGCAGCGAAGATGGAGGAGGAAGGTCGCCGGTGTGAGAGGTTGAGAGGAGGCGTGCGAGTTGGTGAGGGATGAGAGAAGGCTTAGAGTTCCAAGAGAGAAAAAAAAAGAGAGGCGGCAGGCAAGCTCACCAAAGGGGAAAGAAGGGGAAAACTCAAGGGTGGCTAGGGTTAGTAAAAAAAAAGAAAAGGGAGGCTAAAAACCTACATATTACCATTGGGCCTAGCTAACGGGCCCGGTTGACAAGACAAAAAAAAAAAAAAATTAAAACTCGGAATAATTATCGACCGTTTAGGTCCGGTTGATTTGGAATTTATCGAACACAAATTTTCGGGTATTACATCAGTTCCCTCTTAAAATAAGTTTCGTCCCGAAACTTAAAGAAGACAATCATAAGGTCGGCCCTTAATGCACGAAATCCGGTGTATCTGACCACTACACAAAAAGTCTTATCGTTTTCTATTGTATCTCCACACATAAGTATTCCATACCGTAGGTCGCAAGAGAACACACATAATCGACCAAAAACTCAAACATGAAATAAACAAGAAGTCGAACAATATCCCACATATACAAAGTTGAGCACTAACTCGTCGGTCCTGAGGTTGCAACTATCTCTACATAGATCTCTGTATGGTTACGCCTCATTCTAGCCTCGGGTTCCCATGTAGCTTCATCGGTCCGACTACAAAATCTTTACATGTACTTACATCACAAGCGTCTGATGCTACACACTCTAGGATAACTATCGGATATCCAAACAGTATCATCCGGCTCAACAGCCCGATCCTCGAATTTGATGACCTATCTCGAGTCTAGTATGCATCCCTCCAACTGAGATCCGTGGAAAACTCAAGATACACTCTCGAGGATGGGTAGGAATGCTAATTACTCAATCACTTCCCAATACGCGTTAAAATCTAAAAAAAAATGACCGTTATATCGGAAACTCAACATCCTTCTCAGATCTTTCTCAATGCAACATTACCATTATGTTCCTTCCTTGCGTGTCACTATCAAAGAAGGTCAAATCTTCCCATTAACACCTTGGGATTTGGTTCTTGTCAAACCAAACTTTGATGTTACGTTTCCTAAATTCTTGTTGCAAGTTCTAAGTAATGAAGGAAGTACTTTACTTCACACCGCTTCTACTAACGAGACACGTATGCTATTAATTTTGCATCGTTCCTCAATACCCAATCGAGACCTTGTCTTGAAGAATCACTTGTACACTTCAAACTCATAATACCACAAGGTAAATCAAAACAATTGCACCAATGAATCCCCTCTTAACTCTCAGCAACTCTATTGTCAATTCTTCGTCTCATTCCATACTCCATTGTCATCTGGAGTGGGTTACCATAATTGGTGTTATACAACTTCTCTCTTCGCAGATCTGGTAAGGCTTAGTACATCTAAGAAAACCGGTAACTTCTTTCACATCTTTCGGGGTTTTCCGTCTCGAGACAACTTGTCACACCTCTTCTCTCTTTTTCAAGAGTAGACCCAAATATCTCATCCGGCATAGTAAGCCCATATGGAGTGACTACAACTCGGGGTGACCCTGGTTGGTCCGGAATGTCGTACTTGCAATATCTCCGTCTTGAATTTTCAAACGGTAACAATCAAGTTCTTAACTTAATCTTAAAAGAGACTACCAACCCTTGCAACTGATCAAGTAGATCATCCATTCGTTGTAAGGGATACTTGTCCTTTATTGTCATCTAAGAAAACCGGTAACTTTTTTTTTTTTTTTATGGCAATGCATTGCTTCTAATGAACCTTTATCTACAAGCCCTTGCAATTGGTCGTTCAAATGCTTCTTTGACTCACAAATCTTCACCATCATATACGGCGCCTTGGATGTTAGAGGTGCACCAAACTCAACCCTAGTGGAAAAATCCACATTCGATGTATAGGAATTTGTGATATCTCAGGTTCCTTCTTTTCTCGTCTCTCCACGTATCGTAATAACCGACACAATCTTGTCTTATCACTTTACAAATGGTCATGACACAATTGATCTACCTCGATCTATTGATATGTTGTCTTTAAGACTCATGTATTGTTCCATCTTCAGCTACAATCTCGACCGTCCTCTTTCAATAATCTTTTATCTCCTAAACTCGAGGGACTTGCTCGAGTCTTTTGACTCTTGCAGCCTTGGTTAAGCAACATTTCACCTTAATCCCCTTTTCACTTCGAAGGAATGACGATAATAATATTTCTTGATCTCGCACATATGTTCAGTCACAAAGGTCTTAACTACAATACTCGTTCATGTCTTATAACAAATCGATACAATCTCCTTCGCTTCCTCCGACATCCCATCCTATGGGAGGAGCTCTCCGTATCCCACATTAGCTCTCACTATAGACATCCTTTCTTCCAGTAGGTGTAGTTACTTACACTTTATTTCCTTATATAACGTCAAACCGATCATAGAGGCTCTAACTTCAACCTTTTATGTACTCCTTGTACATCTCATATCGATATCAAACTTCAAAACTTCAGTCTTCTCTTACTCTCGTTAGCCACCTTATGTACATCTTGGTATCCATGAACAGCTTCACAACCGTACTTGTATGCCTTCAGGCAAAATTCCCAACCATAATCACATAAAGACCCACTCATTACTCCACCAAGCACTAACATCGTAATTCCAAGCTTGTAGTGTTGCCCTAATCTAGGTCCCTTCTTTCACGCCATAGCCACCATGTCTCTTCCGTGTGAGTCTAGAAACTTGACTTATCTCTTGCCCGCGGTAACATATCATCCATTTATTACCCTGCATCCTCTATATACTCCTGTTTACGTACATCAACTATAGAAAGGCCTCACTTCATCTCGCTCCTCTATCCCCTTAACTCTTATGAAACCTTTACGGTTCTTATCCGTGTCGTTTCCCCCTATGCCAATCCCATGACCTAATAAAGTCGCACCAGTTCGTTACAATCCCGCTCCACACGGTATGTTACTATCACTTGCTGGATACGATAATTTGCTACATGATTAAGACATTTGCACTTCCCTTGATATACCTTTTTATTGTCGACATTTAACCACCACGAATATTCCACGTCCTTGTTACCCCCCTTCATGATCCCACGTCCTGAATTACTCTCTCCACCTAAAGTCACTAGTATACAACCGCACAGGTGCATTCTTGGTTATCACCGAGTAGCTTATAGCTGACCTTCTCCAAGTTCAACGGCTCACCATTCTTCCTTCCCTCCATGTTACCAAACTTCTTCAGGCTACCCTCTCGGGGTACTCTACCTTAAACTTCACTTGCTCATATCACTCTTCACAAACTTTATTAACTCTTTTTACGCTCTACACTTCCTTCCACTTCTGTAAGATAACTATAGCTTTCTCGGCTCTTTTGTGTCATATGACCCACACTCATAGGCTTACCGCTCTTCATGATGTCCTTTAAGTGCACCTTCCCAAATATTATAGCTCTAGCTAGCTTCCACTCGCGTGCCTCTTGGTCGGTATCTTAAGTCTCTCGATCAAAGCTCCTCGTTTCGTCTTTCATCTTCTTGGGATCATCGTTTCCACACACTTCCTCCTTCTTGGCGGTTCTTAGCCTTATCATTATAACGGAAACCGGTCAACTCCACATGAATCCCTACCAAGCCCTTCTTCTCGTAACTCTAGTAATGTTGACACTTCACTTATTGGTACCTCGTAAGCTTAACTTACGGTATCTTAAATCTTTAGCAAATGGTTCGATCACTCTGCCCGTCTTGACTCCAATGCTTAGGATCGCCTAAAGAAAACTTCACATCTTAATGAAATACCACCTTTAAACTTGCTAGAAAGTATTCATCTCCTCCCCGATTCGCATCTTTAGTTGTCTGCGCGCCTTCTTGAAGAACTTAAGTTCGTTATCTCTCTTGGTCTCGTCGTCTTTCCATCTTGGCTTCTTTGTAACCACTTCTTCACCTTTGTGTTTCTCCTTTTTCTTGTATGCTTCCATCTTCATTCCCCTTAAGTCGTCTCGAGTTTTCTTTTACTTGGTTGTTCTTCGTTTACGTCATCTCTACTCCTCTTCGAAATCCTTTTAAAGGAATCCGAGAAACGTCATGGTATTCGTTAGCACGAAAAACTCAACTCGATACTTGAGCATATTTCTCCTCATATGAACGTTATCTCAGGCCAACAACATCACCTTAAAGGTGAGGATACTATACTATCACCTTTTCTATTAGGTCCCATAACCCAATATGCTACTACTATATATAATAAGAATACGTATACATAACTATATAAATCTTAAGTCCATATCACTACCAATATAACACATCCAACATTTCATCCACAATATAAGGTCCTAAAACATATAACCGTCCACATATATAACTATACACATATATCAAATTCATCATGCAACATACAATCACATACAATAATAGTACAAAAACATCCTAAGTCCACAATACATATCTACATATATACATATATATACTAAAAATCCAATAAACTATGCTGCCGAGATCCGCTGAAGGAGTGGTGGTCCGTACATTCTACCCCGACTCATGCATGTGATTTTGAAAACAAAAACTCAGAACCCGCGGGGTTCTGTTTATTCCTTATTCGGCCTTTAGAAGATTGCAAGTGCCATTGTTGTCAACCTAGGGCTCTGATACCACTTTTGTAACACCCCAAATCCGCGGGACTCGGGGCGCTACGGGTTGGGACCTCACAATGGGTCCCGACCCTTAGCCTGACAACAATTCCACCGGATCTTGCAACAAGGCACAAATAAAGGCCAAAACCGAAATACATTTTTATGCAATGAAATGAAGAACCCAAAAGATTACAACAAAAGACTTCAGCCGATAAACAACGTCAAAGACCAAACGTCATACACGCGGCATACTAACATAATAAACGAAGAATAAAACACAACCCCACTCCAACCAAAACCCACTCCTAAAATGTACGGAACCCCGGCTGTCCACTCTTCCGGATCTCTCGGCCGCATTCCTAACCTGCAAGGCAATCTACAACAATCGGTATAAAACCGTTAGCTAATATTCGAAGCATTAGAATCAAGGTGAAAGGCACAAACACAAGTAATTTCATCATAAACATACAACGTACATAAAAGCACATCAATCCGGTTTATTATCTTTGTTATTATTAGGTCGTATCCCGTTCTAATTCAACTTATGTTTGTGACACGAGACCACCGTGGTCCCGCCTCGGTCCCTACTTACCGGCGTGGAACGGTACGGATGCCTCCGACCGTCTAACCAGCACGGGCTAGTCGCCAAGAACCTCCTAGACTCTCGCAAGAGCTAGGCAGATGATGTCACCGCCCGTTATCATACACTTGGGCCAAAATAATATAAGGTCGGTGGTCCTGTTACCGGTTTAGTTGTTATAAACAATAAAGAATAATCACACACCACCAAACACACATCAATGCTAATACAAGGAATACGAGCTAAGTAAGTCCGAAGACTTACCTGTACCAGGTCAAGTTCAGTCAATGATATTCCTTGACTCCATAGGAGTCTAATTTCAAATGCCTGATCATAACATGAAACTTGTATCAATGACATAATATCTAATACCTTAGGAGTTTTCACTTCTAAGATAACAACGATCATCTAAGAGGATAATACTAGTCTACTCCCAACAAGGTAACCAATAGTCTTAAAAAAACGTATCTCTAAGACTTGCCTATACATATATAATACTAACAACCTTCAAGGTTAAACCGAAGGAAAGGAAAAACTTGTTCTAGCTAAAAGCTACCAACTCCAATTATGACGGAAAGTCCACTAGCATAACTCTTCACATAAGTTCTTATAATAGTTCCATGGACTTACACCAAGTCCAAAATCAAATGCTAATAGAACATCTATCTCACGACATTCATTTGTCCTCATCGTTAGCTAACAAATATTCACTTATTACTTTCATACCATTTATATGTATAACATTCATCTCACATACCAACTAACAACTTACCAATCCTTTATACCCATTCTCTATACATAAACATATCTACTCCCAAAGCACAAGGGCACACACATTCCCACCATCTCCTATTACAACACGCCTAATAATACTCAGCTGATCTCCAACATAATAAAAGCCATACAAATCCATTCATCATCATCAATCAGGATTAAATCACATTTATCCCCAAACCTCAAAAACAAATTACTCATATACCTCACTACTGCTTTCACAACCGGATTGCAGATTACGATCCCGATCTTGGCCGGAAGAACAAGATGAATGGCGCTGGAAAAGGGAGGTGGCGCCGGAACAGGAGGCAGGGCGGAAGTTGAAGTCCTTGGGCACTGCGGCCTGAGGCGAAGTGAGTAGAAACCGGGGCGGAGACAGCACATCCTCACTGGTGGCGGCCTGAAGCAAAAACAGAAGAAGGCAGTCTCGGTGAGGCGGCGAGGTGATGCCACCATCAGCAATGAAGGAAGGCCCCTTGGCCTGTCGCAGAGGGGGAAGGAAGCTCGCCGCGTTCCCTGGGCATTTGCTGCAGAGGTCGACGGAACAGAAGAGGTCGACGGGCTGTAGAGAGAGGTCCGAGGCTGGTGTCTTTGACGGCTGCAACAGGAGATC
>BSUD01000002.1:11348637-11547373 GCA_033239045.1 Fagopyrum esculentum | reverse complement strand
TTTTTTTTTTTTTTTTTTTTTTTTTTTTTAATTTTATTTTAAGAGTTACTTAGATGACCCGGTTCGATCGGCTTTGCCGATCTACGTCCGGATCGGGTAGTAAATCGTGGCCATTGCTGGAGGATGCCCTCTCAATATCAGTTTTTTCATACATGCCGCCAGTCTACTACCACATCCCACTAGACCAATTGAGTATTGGTTTGTTAGACAATTTTGATCTTCACTGAGTGCATTCAAAATGCATATATCTATATAACATAATCATATCATATTAAATACGGAATATACATTTGTTTACTTATTCTAAATATGTTACACTATGTATATATTACACAGATATTTTGTTTATTTGTTTATTTGTATTTGTGTCTTTTTTTATATTTTTCTATATAAATAATATTTGATTAATTAAAGTAGTTTTCAGTGCAAAATCTCCTTTTTGTATTAGAATACTTACTTTAAACCGACCGAGTTTGACCGGTATTATGACTGCCATAACTATTGGGACAGCGGGACAAGCTAACTACACCTCCCCTGGTCCCTTAATATCCGAGGATCATAAAGAATATGACCCTACAATTGATGATACTCACTAGAATATGATCTTATATGCTTTGAATTCCTACCGCTCTCATTCAACTTGGGATACTACTTTCAGATATTATCTCACTACCTTGGATTCTTGATTCTGGAGCATCCTTTCGATCACTCGCTACTTTCCTTAATCATTCCAGTCACCGAATTCCAGATCAAGCTTCCGAATGGGGTTTTGTTTTCGACTTAGAAACCTTTTGTACTTACACTGTGATAATGTCAAAAAATTTCTTTGTATTCGTCCTTTCCTTTAAGGTAAGGGTATCCGCTTAGAAACATCTTGTACTTACACAGTGTTAGTGGGGAAATCTGGGATGATTAGCAATGTCCACCATATATTTAATGCTATCATTCAAGTCAATATAGAAGAATTTTAATAATGCGTCTTTTGAGTTGTCATAATATGGACAAATATTTATCAACCATGTCAATTTTTCTCAAGCTTCATGAATGACTTTATCTTCTTTCATTTTAAAGTGGAGAAGATCGTTTATGCATTTTTGAGTCCTGCTTGGAATAAATAAAGTACTTAGAAATTTAGCAGTGAAATCTTCTCAAGTAGCGTACTTACTTGTTGGTTCCTTGTGGAACAAGCTGCAAGCCTTGCCAGCTAGAGAATACAAATGCTCGTATCCTTAAGGAATCATCACACACATTACAAAACTTGGTGATGTTCGTAATGTCTTCGAAACGCCTCAAGTGTTGGTGAGGACTTTCATTGGCTTTGCCGCCGAATGTGTTTTGTGGTTGATCAACCTTATTCATTTTTTTAGTTCCAACCTAAGGAACAAAAAAAAAAATTATGAGGGAACTCGACCAAACCGGCGGCTAACCGCCGGTTTGGTCGAGTTCCCAGTTTTTTTTTTTAAAACCGCCTAAACCACCAGCCAAACCGGCGGTTTAGGTTTAGGACCCACCTCTAGTTGTACCTCCGCTCATACCCATCCCACCATCCGTCTATTTCCTTGTCAACCGCCTCGCCCAGAATTCTTCAAGTTTTCACCTTTATATTTGGGTCGCTTGGCCGGTTAATTGGGTGGTTTTGCACTCATTTTCATCCCTATACGAGACACTCATTAACTGGGACCCATGAGCAATTCACGGGACATTTGTTTCATGACTTCCTATATATATATATATATATATATATATATATATATATATATATATATATATATATATATATATATAGAGTATAGATCCTATGAGAACACCCTCTAACGTGAGAACATGAGAACAAATTCGTAATTATTATTAGTTTTGTTACGAATGTGTCATATCGTTTAATGTATTATTCGTAGTTATTGTTGGTTGAGTGGATTATTCATAGTTATTGTTGAATTCCTAATTATTATTATTCGTAGTTATTATTATTTTTGATATCTACTCTAAATCTCAACCCTTAATACTCACATCCAACGGTGTACGATTGTTCTCATGTTCTCACGTTAGAGGTGTTCTCATGTGAACCACACCCTATATATATATATATATATATATATATATATATATATATATATATATATATATATATATATATATATATATATATGTTCGCTTCAGAAATAGTTTTATAATTTTGATCCGTCTTCCTATATTATCTTCAAATTCTCACAACTTTCAAATTTAATATCCATTTAGGGCCCTTTTGGTTCCAACTCCGAAAACGAAAACGAAATGGAAACGAATTTAGTCCATATGTATAACATTATTCATGAAATTTTATGGAATAATTCCTTATGGTTTTAAGTAATTGTAGTAAAATTTTATTAGTGTTGATACCTTATAGGGAAACAAAATGGGGAAAAAAACTACATTTTACATGCAACCACAAGGAACGATTCCAAAAAATATTCATGAATAATGTAAACATATGGACTAGATTCATTTCTATTCTGTTTCCGAACTTCTAACCAAACGGGGGGTTAAACTATATTATGTTGTTGTTAATCTCAATAAAATTGTATTATGTCGTGCATCTAGTGTGTAAACTATACGACTCAGAAAGAGAAGTAGAGGGGAAAGTGCGACGGAGAATAATTATAATATTTAAGTTGGGTATTTGCAAATAGTATGCCTCATCGTCAACAATACAATCATCCCGTATCTTAGCTATTTATACGAAGTAAGTTTTTCCTCAAAAAGTTAATTGGAAGAATAAAAAAATATTAAGAATAATTATATTATTTAAGTATTCAATTTAAGATTGATTTACTATTTCCTCATCAAGAAATACGGATATACACCTCTGAAAAAAAGCCTTAATACGGTTGATAATGCATTGCTACTATATAGAAAGTATAGAAATAATCACGTCAGATTTTAAAACCTTTTCAACAAGAGCATCTGCTAAAGCTTTCTATCCGATCTCATCAGTAACATTAACACCAACACGTCTCATCCATCTTTCCTCAAAATCTTTCACCCCCTGCAGAGGCTACTCAAACAAACTTGTTATATAAAATTCTTATCCTTCATCCTTTCATATTAATATACAATAAAATTTACATCGAACTAGAAGGAAGACGGGCAACAAGTTGTGCCGTCAATCCTTTCTGGATAGCGAATCCGATCCTCCTAAAAACAACATCAGAAGACCTAAGAGACATAACGTTGTCATGCAAAGCCCGTTGCACCCTTTTGAGAATTTCAATAGCAACGGGCGCAAGGAAACCAAAGGTGTCAAAAGCGAACGGAAGAAACACATGTTGATTTTCAATACAAGCTTTCTCATGTTTGGCCACCTTAGAAGAAGCCGCACTAAGCGCCGTCTTACCCACCACAAAAGTCCCACTACCCACACAAACAAGTGGGGAAACTCCAGTCAAATCGATGCAAACATGTTTTCCACCCGCCCATCCAAACACCAAGGCATCCACCCGCCTCAAGGTGGGTCAGTCAAGAAGGACATAGGCGCCTCCTTCTTAACCGAGACCCCCGCCCTCCTAAACACATCACACAACACATCACGGACCAAATCATGCTTATGTTTGAAGCAAGAAAGCTCTTTACAATGAACTGCATGCTCCCCAAAAGAACCTAAAATTCTCCGACAATTGAGCATAAGACAAATCTCATTAACAGGGTATAGAGAAATCATAAGGCGATACTTAAGAACTGAACGATACTCAATCGGGGACATACATTGTCCAAGTCCATCAATGGGTATGGCAAGAAGAAAATCTTGACTATGTGTGGATTGAAGACACTTGAAAACCGCTTTTTGTCTAAGGGTCAAATCAAAAGAAACTTCCACCTCCTGCACGGTCTTACCAAAAAGAGCACTCGCCAAATCGTGTTGAGCTTTAGGGGGGACGGTGTTCTTGACAGTAAAGACAGAAAGATCGAAATCAGGAAACTGAAGATTGCCCAAAGCTCCATAAAACTCAGAGTCCATTTCTACAACTCCATTGTCCCGCAAAATGTTGTCTTGGAGCTCCCAAGACTGGGCCCTAGAGGCAACAAAAGCAAAGGAAGACGACTCCATAGCAGAATATAAACCAAGCCCCCCAAATCGAATATGCAAAGAAGCAAGTTGCCACTAAAGATTTCCAAAAAACGGGCCCCACAAACCACAATATCCTCGACTAATCTACGGAGCCCAACATCAAAATAAGCTGCTGCACTCTCCCAATGATCCGGATGACAAGCCCTCAGGCCAAAATATACATCTTAGCAACACCCATTTACCTTTAGATATACTAAAAGTTAGACCTGTACAAAACCGGGCCGGCCCGTCCAGCCCGCCCGTCCACCCGGGAAAAAACATGGGTATGGGCAGCAAGTTTGGCCCGTTCGGGCCTGGCCCGGCCCAACCCGCATTTTGATGGGACGGGTAAATATTTTGGTCCGCGGGCTAACCCAGCCCGGCCCGAATATAGTTTTATACATAAAATATTTTTATATGTATGTGTATAATTTATATTGTTTTGAGTATTACATATTCTGATTGTTCATTTAGTTTGTTTGGAGTATTTTGACGAGTTATATTCGTTTGCAACACAAGATTGTATGGTACTTATTGTTTTTTTTAGGTATTTGGACTTGTTCATTTTTGTGTGTTGATTGTTATTGAACTTGTTGGTAGTATACTATGCAAGTATAATTGAATTAAAAGCGTGTATTATATTCATTGTATTACTTTTTTTGAACGATAAATTCTGGGAAAAAACGCACAAGCAAATACACACGGGTCATCCGGGCCGGCCCGGTAGCCCGTCCGCTTTTTACATGGGTGAACATGGGTAGCGTTTGGGGCCGGGACAAGTCGGGCCGGGCCAGGCTAACCCGCACCTGATGGGTAGAATTTTGAGGTATGGCCCGGCCCGAACCCGGCCCAAGCCCGATTTGTACAGGTCTACTAAAAGCTTGTACCATATCAAATTAAATGGGTATAAATAAAATGGGTCTACTTACTCTATTAAAAACTGAAAATAGCTTATATACCAAACCCATTTACCTTTAGATATACTAAAAGCTTGTACCATATCAAATTATCATTAAAACAAAAGTTATAGACTTATATAGTAGTATATATAAATTTAGTTAAGCAAATTAGATTACGTGGGTAAGTCATCTATCCGAGACTTATACAATTCTCATTCAGTAGTCTTCTCGAGTTTCATCACAAGAAATTAAAATTATTTGCAATATTCAATTCAATCGTCATTTTTATTCTTGTTTACGCAACATCATATTCGAAAACAGTGTATTGTTAGCCGACGGAAGGAATTGACATGTAACTTTCATGATCATCTCTACCAACCGGCATTACAAAATTCTGTAACTAAACCAAAAACAACCTAATGATCATCTCTACCAACCGGCATTACAAAATTCTGTAACTAAATCAAAAACAAACTAATTGACAGGAGCATCTGCGGTTGATACATGATACAAGCTACTCGGACTCGACTCGCGTTCGGCTTCTCAAAAGCTCGGTTCGGGCTCGGCTCGTTTATAAATGAGCCGAGGTTTAGCATGCCAATGCTCCGCTGTTCAGATAAAGATCGGTCTATTCGGTTAAAATAAGCATTATTTGAGACGAACTAGTCGGACTCGTCTCGTTTATAGACGAGTCAAAAGCTCGGGCTCGGCTCATTCGCTCGTATAACATCCCTAGCAACATCATAGTTGGGTAGGTGATCGATTATACGAACGACGGATAACACTGGTGCAGTGCTTCCGACGGCAATATGTTGGTGGGATAGTGATGGCCAACGTTTTGATGGAATCCGTCGCAAGTTTTAGCAACGGTCGAACCTCTGTCGCTAATAGCAATAACTTACTCGTCGATAATAATCTGATTTTTCTACTAGCGATTGAATCGAAAGTCCTAATCTTGTTCAAAAGTATACATATCATACAATTACTTTCATCTCCATTCACACAGTTTACAAGTAAAGCTTCAAACCTTTACAAGCCATACGGAAGAAATAAAGAACAAACAGATGAAATTCAATTAAACTTTGAAAAATCAAGTTCAGAGCCATTTGCTATGAGCCTCTTTGCTTGGATGATCGCGGGCATTAGAATAAACTTGATGGTGACCCCTATTCATTACGGTTGATGAATCCGAGATAACCGAATCCTTGCTATTGAAGGTGGTTGAACTCGGTGGCTGGAACTCAGACTGAGTCCGGCGATGAGTCGAGCCGTTAAACGAGTCACCTCCGGCGAGTAGAAGATGGTAGCTTCTTGAACTGTCGGAGAAGCTCTTGCGTAGACCGTTCTTCCTGATTGCGTTAAGAACAAGTGGGATCAAACCTTCCATTGCTTTGATTTCTTGTAATTTATGAAAATGGATGTTGATTTTGGGTACTGTGGTGGAATTGGAATGATAAGTATTGATGGAGTTTGGTGTTTATATAGCAGATAGGATAGGAAGAATGAACAGTGGAGCCCATTGGAATTGGTAGCTACCGGTGAAGGTCGCAAAAACAACGTAAAATCTCACGTGCAACATGTTGTTATACAGCTTTGCAGATGCTATGGGTTCGAGGAGGACATTTTTGAGGTTTTGGTGAGGAAGATTTGGAAAGTCAAAAGGCTTGACTTTCTTACCTTTGCAAAGCTTATCCTAATATATGTTATTCTTTTACTATTCAAAATATTTGTCCTGACCTAATGAATGCGTGTTTTTTGACCACAAATTGCCAGTTTTGACAAGTTTTTGTCAGACAGCTTTGACCTTCACTGAGTGCATTCAAAATGCATATATCTATATCACATAATTATATCATATTAATTATATATTTGTTTACTTATTCTAAATATGTTATAGTAATAGGATATTGTATTAATTTGTATATATTACACAGTTATATTTTGTATATTATACAATACGTTTATTTTGTATTATACAATACCTTTTGTTTGAGGACAGACCCAATCTATTGTTTTTTTTTTAACATTTGTTAGTCTACCGTTTTGTCTATTTATATTTATATTTGTGTGTATAAATAATATTTGATTAATGAACTAAATTATCTTTTAGTTTATGGTATGAGAGCATATTACTCAAACTGACTTTGACCAGTATCATGACTGCCAAGAGCGGATCCAAGGAGGGTAAGGGAGGGGATTGTGCCCCTCCTTCCAACGAGATTAGTTCCATTTAGGTGGAAAAATTCATAATGTTCTGTTAGCTCATCTGGTAGATAGAGAGAGGGGTATGCCTGAAGTGCCAAATTTGAATCCTAAAAAGGAGAAAAAAGAGTTTTTTTTTTTTTAATGTTTTTATAGATTGAGACTTCAAGTGAAGCCAATTTATTTATAAAAACACACCTATAAATTTAAGGGTAAATGGTTAAGTACTAAAACAAAGTAGGCCCTCGTTTTATTAATAAAGATTTATTGAGAGGGTTAATTGATAATTTCAATTTATTTAAGTCCAAGCCCAATCAAATAAATAAAGTTCAAATACAATTTAAGCCCATCACACAAACCCACAAGTTTAATTCAAGTCCAATAGGACCACATGAGTTACACAAACCCAAGCCCAACCCCAATCTAAAAATACAAATTTTTGAGCCCGTCGTTTACACAGTCCCGTCGTTTACACAGGCCCGCCGTTTACACAGGCCCGCCGTTTACACGCCCCGCCCACGGTTTAGTTAGTCGTTTCGTTTACACAAACAGTTACACAAGTCCATTTATAACTATAAAAATTAAATCAAACTTGTTTATGAAATAAAAGTCATTCGTCCTTTCAATTTTTTGTCCATAGCATGCATATCAGTTCAATAATTGTGACCAAAAATAAATAAATATTGAATTCACCTGTGATCTGTCTTTAAGACTGTCATCCAATAATTAATGCACTTTTATATAATGCATATTTAAAAAAAATATAACTTTGAGCCTGCCACTCCTCGAATGTTTTATATAAGGAAAGCTCGATTGCACAATTTGCCTTCATAGCATAGAGCTTCTCCTACGTGCACCTTCTACCTTGGTTTGCTGCCTTTTGAAGCTCCACTTTTGTTGGATTTTGTATGATTTTTGAAACCTGTATTAAGAACCGAAAAACAGACTGGTTAGTCTATCATATACACAGAAGATACATTTCGTGTGCAACCATGGTTAATTTTTTTTTGTACTATTAAGCAAAAAGAAGTAAAAAATGTCTGAAAAAACCAAATAATTCAAGGATTGCCTCTATATATAAAGGACTAACCATACCTGAGCAAGTGTTGCAGGCATCACTACCGTGACATGGCCCTCCCATTCTTGAGCAAACAGCTTAGCGAGTCCGCCTAATGGAAAACCTAGTGCCAATATCTGGATTTCTTCAGTCCGGAGGTGATGCAAGCAATCTGGCAGATCTATGTCAGCGGGGGCCTGAAGAAGGTCGGTTAGGGCGGGGAAGCACGAACAAGTTTGAAGGGGGCAAGACTAGGGGAGCACATACCAATTAAGACGGCGGCGAGAGGAAGTCGGGCTACATTCCGGCGGCAGGTTCAATCTCACGGGACGAGTTGGAGGAAACCGCCATTGAAGGTCAGATCTACGAGAACCCCTTAATTGTACGTAGATTTGCCAGAAACAAAATCTGGTGATGGAGCAATTATATAGGTGTAAAATTTTACATTTCCACATTTACCCTCTGAATTAATGATTTTTATTTTTATTTTTAATTAGATAATTATTAGGGGCCTAGTTAGTATTTTATAAACAAAATATGCCCTATTAACTAAATTTTCTCTAAATTTAATATATCAAATATATATGGGTAAAATGGGGGAGTATGTATATTTTGTAACCATGAGCATATAAAGGGCCCCAAATTAATAATGAGTACAAAATAGAACCCTCCACATTATAAAAATAGATTTATTAAAATAAAAAGCGGATATTAAGGAAATCATAATATCTTTCTCTCTCCATTTATTAAACAACTAATTATTACAAAACGGGAAAGTAAATATCTTTATCTCTCTATTTATTAAGAGAATCAAAATATCTACATTTATTAATAAAATCAAAATATTTTCCGAAATCTTTGTCCTTTCCAACTTGCGTTCATCCATGGCGACGATATTGAGATTTCCGCAGCAACATGTGTACATAATCGCCTGAGACTGGAAACATATGTACATATACAGTTAGTTAGAAACATTTTTGCAGTAAAATATGTACATAATCACAGAGACTGCTTAACATATGTACATGCAAATACAAACAGAAGCCTGTATAACAACATATTTTGTTCTACTGTACATATTCAAATCGACGACATGCTATATGTACCCACAAATATGTAAATAATCACCAGATACTACAAACTTATGTACATGCAAACACAAGCTGTACATATTCTAATCGACATCATGTTATATGTACACACAAAATATGTATGTGTACATAATCTACCCCTATCCGAATATATTATACCTGGCTATGGCAATTGAAGTTAGTCAAAATACTGTAGAAGTCTCACCTACCCATAACTACTCACTGAACTTCCGGAAGTAGTGGAGAGCGGTTGATGGCCGGCAAGCTGAGGTGACGGTAGTCTCATCGGCGTTGGCGGCGACATAAGGACCGACACTCACAACCGATACCCGGCCGGTACCCTCTATTCTTGCAGTTGGACATGGCGGCCGTGCAATCTAGGTTCTTGTGGATCTGTTGGTGTCGGTTTGTGGCAGAGGCAACAACATCAAATGTCTCCGTTCTACAAGATGGCTGGACAATCGATTACTCCCTGAGCAAGCGGCGATCGCAGCGGCGTCAATCACGTCGGATGTGGAGGCTGAAGAAAGGTCGAGTCTAGCAATTGGAGAAGAAGAGGGAAATAACAGATTCGGTGGTTGAGAATAATAAAGGGGTTTTAGATCTCAAATATATAGTTACCAAATTTCATTAACTAGTTTCCTTATTTTTAGCCTAATTAATATATTTGAAAATATTAATTATTTTTAATTGTTACCTTAACTGCTTAATTAAGATTCTCTTTACACCTTATTTATTTTTTTATTTTAATTGTTAATATTAGGGGCCTTGTTTGTATTCTAAAAAAAAAAAGTTACCCTACTCCCTTAATCTTCTCAATATATATTTTCATTTTAAGAAAATATACATATATTTTTTAAATAGAGATTAAGTGTAGTTTATTTTAAATTCACTTTTAGTTAATCTAATGTAATTAATAGAATATAATTTCAAATACAATAATTCATCCACCACTACATAATTTATTTGACTAATTATTTATAATATGAACTAAATATATATATAAAATGAATTTAACTATCCTCTAAATAAATAAAAACATATATAACAAAATCTCTAATTTATAGTATGGAAACTTTAATATACTTTTTTTTTTATTTAATTTATAGATTTTAGTGTTTAGTTTTTATCTTAATATGCAAAATGTCGTATACAAATTTTTTTTACCCCCTGAAAAAATTTTCTGGCTCCGCCACTGATGACTGCCACAATTATTGGAACGTCGGACAAGCTAACTACGCCTCCCCTATTCCCTTAATATCTCACGACCATAAGGAAATTGACTTTGCAATTGATGATACTCATTGAAACACGATCTTATTTGCCTTGAATTCCTACCGCTCACATTCAACTCGGATACTACTTTAGATATTATCTAATTACTACCTTGGATTCATGATTATGGAGCATCCTTTCGATCACTCGCTACTTTCCTCAATCATTTAAGTCATCGAATGCCGGATCAAGCTTCCGAATGGGGTTTTGGTTTCCGCTTAGAAACCTATTGTACTTACATTGTGATAATGTCAAATAACTTCTTTGTCTTCATCCTTTCCTTTATGGTAAGGGTATCCGCTTAGAAAGCTCTTGTACTTACAAAGTGATAGTGGGACATTGAGGGCCCGAATGTCCTTTTTCTCCGTACATCTGACACAAGCTCGTTAGTGTAGTTGTAGCAAGGTCGAGATTATCAGAATTACCTCTATCTTCGCATGCTCTCATTTTTTCGATTTTCCTTCACGAGGGGTATTTTCCAAATAGTAAGTTGCATCCACTAAGTACCAAACTTCATCGATGGACAACATAAGAAATCTGTAATGATTAGCAACGT
This sequence comes from Fagopyrum esculentum, assembly GCA_033239045.1. Taxonomy (NCBI): domain Eukaryota; kingdom Viridiplantae; phylum Streptophyta; class Magnoliopsida; order Caryophyllales; family Polygonaceae; genus Fagopyrum; species Fagopyrum esculentum. The sequence goes on along the minus strand of BSUD01000002.1, from coordinate 11,536,212 downwards.
CCACCATATCTTTAGTGTTATCATTCAAGCCAATATAAAAGAATGTTAATAATGCGTCTTTTGAGTTATCATGATGTGGACATATATTTATCAACCATGTAAATTTTTTTCAAGCTTCATGAATGTCTTCATCATCTTCGATTCTAAAGTGGAGAAGATCGTTTATGCATTTTTGAGTCATACTTGGAGGAAATAAAGTACTTAGAAATTTAGAAGTGAAATCTTCTCAAGTAGCGTACTTACATGTTGGTTAATTCCTTATAGAACATGATGCAAGCCTTGTCATCTAGAGAATATGAATGCTCGTATCCTTAAGGCATCATCAGACACATTACAGAACTTGATGATGTTCGTTATGTATTCGAAACGCCTTAAGTGTTGGCGAGGACTTTCATTTGCTTTGCCGCCAAATGTGTTTTGTTGAATCAACTCTATAAATTCAGCACTCAAAACAAATTCTCCTACTTCGTCTTTTGGAAGCATCCAAGCACGAGTGACAACGGATTATTTAGGATTCATACTTGCTTCAAGTGTGTGTGGTAGATCAACCTTGTTCAATTATTTAGTTCCAACCTAAGGAACAAAAACAAAAAGAAAATGAGATCAAAAGTAACAAAAAAATCTAGAATAACCGGCTATTAGATAGAACCAAAATTATATGCAACACCGACAACGGTGCCAAAAACTTGATCATGGAAGTTTTACCTAATGGTAACAACCTCCTCGCAAAGATACGGGATCAGATGTTGTATATTCGGGTATCGAATTCATATGGACCACAATCGTTTTGGATGTAAATAATAGACAATTATGCTAAGTAAAAGAAGGAAGGGAGAAAACAATATCTTTTTGTGAAACAATTATGAAAGGGAAAAACAATTATTGTTGTAGTCCAATAATGGAGAGAAGCGATATAAAGAAACAAAAATCCCCACTATAATAAGTTAAGATATTGATGCATATATATATATATATATATATATATATATATATATATATATTGAATAATTATTGAACACTGATATATGATAATTGCATGTAACCATCTAAAATAGCCTTAGACATGGAAACCAAGACCGTGCTTTCCAACTCAAGTAGCTCTCAGTCCATTGGTTCGATGTGCATAGGAAAAAACCATGAAGCACTTAGAAATCCGGAAAAGACCAAGAAAAACCTTCGTTTATGACCCTTTGGTTTAAAAAGGTACAAAGACCTGAACTTTCTAAGGCAGTTAGAAGTCATCGAAGTATAAAGTAGACACCATCCATTAAACCAAGCACTTAGAAATGAAGCATTTTGAAAAGAAGCAATATCACAATCTCAATTCATAAAGATATATGTAAACAATAAATCAAACCATTATAGGGATCATCGAATCCTTAGATCAAGAGAAAGTGTAGTCAAGTATGATAAAATATAAAGCAAAAAGAGTATGTTAAATCAAGAAAGACAGAAACTTACAATCTTTCGGTTGTAGCAGGGCGAACCTTCAAAGCAAACAAACAACTATCTTAACGGCTAGAATAAAGGAGGAATTAGTTGACTGTTGAATTCATGAGGAATCAGCGTATCTAACCCTAAAGTTGAGGTATGCTTATATAGGGGGAGAAAATCAGAGTCTAGGATTACACGGAATATATCCCTTCCAAAGATAAAATCAGGGTTTAGGAAACTCTGGTCGTGGCAGTCGAAATAGCCTCTCAAATGGTGGTCAGGCGGACGTTTGTCGGCCATGGATTGACCGCTTGGCAACGTTGTTTTGACAGTTTTAAACATTTCAGTAAAACTGACTTTCCCGTTGCTTTGGTTAGAACTATGCGATCCATGATTACTACTTTCAAAACTCTTTTGAAGATCTACAACTTTGCAATTGACATGATGTCCAAATCCAAAGGAACAACGAGTGAAATTGAGAATCTTGTAGAGGTCGTCATAAAATGACATTCAAATCCAATGGTTTCCACTTGGCTTCTTCAATCTTCAGTTAATCTTGATGTTTTCATGTATTCTCCAACTCCAGGAAGATTGAATCCTTGTGCCTTGGTATTTTCATATCATTATGCTCCATAAATGACCTTGAATATCTGAAACACGAAATAAACTGAAGTAGACACCGAAATATGGAAAGTGAAGCTTTTTGACACTAAAACGAAACATAGACGAGCTATGTGACCATGAATATGCATGAATGTAGAGACTAAAAGTGTTACATTTGACACTCATTAGTGATCGGCCTGTAATTTACCGTCCAAAAAATGCACGGCGCTACTCATCTTAAATAAAGTTGAAGAAAGTGATTTTTGGTGGAAACAAAAGATACACTTACCCCAGTTTCATTACATATGTGGAAACGGAAACTAAATAGAAACGGATATAGTCCACATATATAGTTTTGTTAATGAAAAGTTTTGGAATCAGGTTTAAAATAGTTGAAGAAGAATTTGATCAATTTTGATTCCCTATAAGGAAACAAAATGGGAAATGAAAACACGATTTGTATTGATAAAAAAATGTACCTTATCGATTAATTGCAACAATGAACAATGACATTTAAGTAAACTAAATTCGATTTTATTCCATGTCCGTTTTAGGAGTTGAAATCAAACGGACCCTTGTTGTGTTTGAATCATTGAAGTATTGTAGCATCATATACTCCTAGAATCCTAAAAATGCTGCAGCGTGGATCATATTGTAATTTAGCAAAATATTGGGTCAAAAGTTGAAAATTCTGTAACTAACTAGATAATGGATGCTATATTTTGATAAGTGTTTGGGTGCAAATAACAGTATAACAATAATAACATGCCATAAATTCAAACACAGACGTAAATGCAAAATTGACAGCCTACATCGTGGACTTTGAAATTTCCAACATGGTACCAAACTAGCCATCTCCATTACCATACAATTTTGGTATAGATGATAGACCCTTCAATTTGTTTACAGACTGAACTGCAAAACCAGCATGTATGTAACCAGACCCCTTTCTCTATACAAAACCAACCCTGATGCTCTTTCTTCACCTCCACCTGAAGGTCCCAATAGCGGTTACCTAGTACTACAAGATGATGCATCATCTGCAACACACTTCTTTGGATTGGTAAAAAATTCTGATATTACAGATCTTCCTTTCCCCCAAAACAAGCTCCATGTTATTACCCATGGATCTGGATATGACAGTACTCGTTACAGCGTCTGCTTTATCCCAGCAATCAATAGACCACTCTCTTCTAAGATCTATTATGCAATCAAGACGAAGGGAAGACATAAAGGGTAAGAGTTACCAACAATAGGTTGTACTATTTTCATTATTTGAGTTGCTGTCTTGAAAATTTTCCACAGGAAAGCATATGCAAGTTCGAAAGATGAAGAAATGATCAGATGTTGCCGGTGCAACTTTGTAGATGATGTTGAACCAAGAGGCCTGGACCCTGCAGATATATATCAACAGTTTAAGGTGTCAAAGTATTTAAGTTGGCGGAACTCGGGATTCTGTGCTACATCGATTGCTCTTGATGGTCATCCTCCATCCTTCCTTGGAAGAGAAGGATGGGATCTGAACTCAAAAACTTCCAAGAATTTCTCACTTGGAGAAGCAGCAGGACTGGATGTAGGACTCCGTGCTCGTTTTCCGGACTTCAACTTTCCTATTTCTTACCAGGTATCTAGTTCTGAAGTTGTTGGTAAGTGGTACTGTCCTTTCATGTTCATCAAGGACCTGACAGAAAAAGAGCAAGTGAAGAAGTCTATGTTTTATGAGATGACACTAGAACAACATTGGGAGCGGATCTTTACGTATGAAAATAAAAACGCGGGATCAAGTGATTCAAATAACATGGTGTTTGTGGAAATTGATGTTCCGAGTGAGTTTGTGATAGTTTTAGAGACAAATGTTATGAAAGTTCATCAGGAAAATGATGTGAATACAGTGGTGTGGTTTAGCAGCAAAGATGGAAGAACAAGTGTGGGACTGAGTTCATTGATATTTGAAAGAATGATGTGGGAGGAAGAAAGAGCGGGATGGGTTCGCAACAAGAAGGTGGTGAAAAGAGATAAATTTGGAGGGAAAGGGACATGGGCAAGCTATGGATGTTACATGTTAGTTGAAAGATTTGTTTTGAAAAGAATGGATGGAACTGTGGTCTTAACTTACAGCTTCAATCACACACATCAAATTAGGAGCAAGTGGGAATAGTATTGTAAGCTTTTGGTCGATGATCTTCTGTGTATGTGTTTTAATGGTTTACCATATTACAATTTATGTATAAATATGCATGATAATCTTTTTCAGTCACTACAAAATGAGTATGATCAGAGCTGATGAAAAGCTGCTTACATTGTAAGAAAACCCATAACAAAACATATCAGCTGCAACAAGCCAAGAAGCCAACAAGAAAGCATCCAATTTGAATCCACACAGAGCATTCAAATAGAAGAAAACTAGAGTTTTCAATGGTCAAGATATCAGCAAAATTGCTTGCCAACTACTCCAGTTTTTCAAGAAAAGGACCCGAAATTTCATAATGTTAATCAAAACACTTTGACCAACCTATAAACAATGCAAAATCAACATGAATCCTATTAAGCTTCAGAATAAGCAAGCTATTATATAAATTATACATATCATATCGTTCTTGATTCTATGAAACAAGATGGATTGCCTTAGTTAGAAAGAAACGTAATCTATCTACAGATGAAACAAATCGTGTCAACCTGTTCCACAATAGCAAAATATTAACATCCATTGAAGAATTCAAAGCCAGCCAAAAATTTTATAAGCTGGGTCAAAGTTGATTCATAAAAAATCACTATCGAAATTTCTGTGGAACTGATAGCAGTTGACTTTTCCATTAGCATACAGCTTTATGTATAAATCCTGGAATGGATTGAAGTTGGATTCAAAGGGGATATTAATATTATAGGCATGTATGTAACCAGACCCCTTTCTCTATACAGAAGAGACCTTGATGCTCTATCTTTATCACCCCCTGAAGGTCCGAATAGTGGTTACCTAGTACTCCAAGATGAAGAATCAACTCAAACATGCTGCTTCGGATTTTGTAAGGTCACTCTAATTAGTGATCTTCCTTTTCCTCAAAACAAGCTCATTAATGTTCGCAATGGATCAGATGAATCAAGTACTGATGATCCGGTCTATTTAATTCCTGTCATCAATCAGCCATTGTCTTCCAATGTCTATTATGCTATCAAGCCAAATGGAAAGCATGCAGGGTAATAATTGACTCTTACATTCTTAGTACTGCTTAGTTATATTATCGAAATTTCTGTAATTGTTGTCTCAAATTTTCCGTAGGGAAGCATATGCATGTTCAAGGGACGAAGATATGGTCACATGTTGTTTTTGCAAGTCTGTGAAGGATGTTAAACCAAGACCATTCAACCCTGAAGATATCTATCAACAACTTAAATTCTCAACGTCTCAAAACTGTGGCACCCTGATTCTCTCGACCACATCCGTTGCTTCCGATGGGCATCCTCCATATTTCCTTCAAGGGACAACGTGGAGTATGTATTCACAAACTCCAAAACATTTCTCACTTGGTGAAGCTCCAGGCCTGGATCCAAAACTCCGTTCTCGTCTCCCGGACTTCAACTTCCCCTTATCTTTCAAAGAATCTCAGCCAGTGGTTGTGGGCAAATGGTATTGTCCTTTTATGTTCATCAAAGACTTAGTTACACCCAAAGAACAAGTCAAGAAGTCTCTATTTTATGAGATGACCCTTGAGCAACTATGGGATCAGATCTTTTTCCATGAAAACACTTATACAGCATCAAGTCAAGGGAATGATCAGGTAATGGTGGATATTACTGTTCGAACTGAATCTCTCACAGTTGCAGGGACAGATGCCATACAAGAAGATCCTCAAGAAAATGAAGTCAAGAAAATGGTGTGGTTTAAGAGCATAGATGGCACACGAGATCGACCTAGAGTGGGACTGAGTTCTTTGATTCTTGAAAGGATGATGTGGGAGGAAGAAAGAGCGGGTTGGATTCCGAAGAAGGAAAAACAAGAAAAGGTGTTGAGGACAGAAGAATCTAGAGGAATAGACATGTGGAGAAATTATGGTTGTTACATGCTAGTTGAAAGATTTGTATTGAAGAGAATGGACGGAACTGTGGTATTTACATACAGCTTCAACCACACAAATCAAATTAGGCGCAAGTGGGAGTAGTGATTGGAAGCTTATATCTGGTGTTTGGCAGTTTGCATTTTGTGTATAAATTCAAGCTATGCTTTGTTGTGTGATTGGAACACTTTCACTCTGTACAGTTTTATGTATAAACTTCCACTAATTAGCTGGACAAGCATGGATAATCCATATAATTAATAAAGATCAGAGAAGCCACAGGGTCCAAGGAACAAGCTACGGGGTGCTTGTGGTGAAGATTAGAGAAATTTCTAACCCATGAAAGTTGAAAAGTTATATATTTAAAGAAGATTACAAACATGAAAACAAATTAAGGATAGAAGCTTACATGTTAGACAGCCGGAGAAGAGACACCTAGAACAACCCTTGGCTCTCCTGTAGTCCTGTATATATACTAATGCAATATTTCACTCTTACAAGCTAAAATACAACTGCACAAAAATGATCCCTAAATTAAAAATGCAAGTACTTAGGCAATTTCTTTACCAGCATCGAAACATATTGAGAAGACAATATTGAGTCTATACATGTTAAATAGTCCTACAATGACAGTTGATACCATCAGTAACATGAAATCAGAAGCGTTTCATTGTGTACTCATAATCGACACTTTAGATTGTTGACCAAACGGCAAGCAAGAGTAGTTGATCCTCGAATTGAAGAAAAAGACAAGGATTGGGCTCACACATTTCGGTCCGCGGGCATTTCTAGTGACTCGTTGAGACTTCCGGTGGATGGATCAGGGCAGATGCGGGATCCCGGCAACCGCATCGGGGAGGTGAACTGTTTTCGCTGTGGAAAGGGCTTTCGGACCGTTTCGGTACTCATTAGGTATCTGCATCCCAATTGTTTGAAACGTAAATATATATAATTGATTAAAAAAAATCTAAAAATATTTTAAATAAAATAGAAAAATTGTAATAAAATATATGGAATTGTTACCTGAACCCATATAAAAAAATCTATGAAAAAATTATAATCATGCAATTTGGGTGTATATGTTAAAAAATTTTGGTTCGCGTATGATATTTGTGGTAAAAATTGACTAGACACTTGGTATGCAGAATAGAAATCTAACGATCATATTTAAAAGATTTTATGACGTTGGGTCTTATATATGTAAGTGCTAGTAATATGATCATTGTAAAACGGTCAAAATTTTGCCTATATAAAGAACTCTCACCATATTCCGTCCATACTAATTCACTTTATTTTACACAGAAAAATATTTTTAAAAAATGGAATTTAAAGATGTCGGCTAATGTTGGCGTTGAAAACCGAACCGACGTCGATCCACCCTCAAATTATGAGGTATTTTACATATTTTTTTAATATGATTAATTTAAATTTAGTATTTATAGATAGGTTTAGTGATACAAGTTCAAAATTTATATTATAGATTTGGATGTCCCGGAAGATCAAGATACATAAATAAACTATATAAATATGTCTATTGTAGTTGAACAATATTTTTCGGATAAGGATTATCTAGTTGATTGAACAAAGTTAAAAACATCATATGGTGATAATAATAATAATAGCAAACTCTTATTTTCCGGGGACACACCAATATATGAATTTATGTTGGTGTGTGCAAAATTTGGAAAAGGGAAAGAGCTGAAGAATGATTGAGGTGTAGGTCAAAAATGAAGAAAAACATTTGTAAGTTTAGGATAGTTGAAAATGAAGTACAACAGATTAATGGAGTGTTTCAGTGTAAGTGGGAGATAATTGTGTACCACATCATTCACAATTAATCACGATATTCTACCAACTCTAATAGGTCATGCATTCTTGGATCGACTTATGAATGAACAATATGAAAATGTGAGATTCAGTTCAGCATTTGGCATGAAATTGTTAGTGATCTTATATTAATTAACACTGCGCCGAGACATTATTGAGCTTATTTTCACACGTCCTTATTATGGACACATTTTACAAAGAAAATCGGTTGGTATCTCATTAGGCCATAATTAAATTTAATTTTCTTTTCATTATTATGCATAACTAATTTATATTTTGATACGGCACCACATTAGGTATGGAATGACATTGTTGGGTTCATTTGGTTCACTATCACATAAAAAACGTTGCCGCTGCATTTATATATATGATCATAACAAGGAAAGTTACATATCATTATGAGTGAGCATTACAACGTATTTCCTCAATATATGGAAACAAACGACCTCAAACACTAACAAGGGGAATGCTCTAAACTCAGCCGAACTATTTCAAGACTCAATCGGGCATGTACTGCTTATAAGTATTCAAAAAAAACAGTAACTTTGAATTTTTCAGCAGATAAAGAGTACTTAACTCGAATTTAGGCCAACCATTATTCATTCTTTCTTCTTTTTTCTTTTTTTTTTTTTGTCATTTTTACCCTTTTCTTGGCAGACAAAGCGGAAATACCTCTTTCATTTTCAAGCTTTCTCAAAGCTTCAAAATTATGAAGATTCCAAAAAACACATATGCACCAGCCGGGAATCGAACCCGGGTCTGTACCGTGGCAGGGTACTATTCTACCACTAGACCACTGGTGCTTTGTTGATAAATGCAGCGAGTACAGGTAAACTATTCGGAGACTACGGAAGTCTTCATCCTGGGATGCAAGGAAAATTTCATGAGCTCTTCAAGACCATGGAGTAATTGAGATATGTTGCATGAAAATGGATGTCAAAATGAAAAGAGGAAATTGAAAGAAATATGCTCTTTATAAGTTTGATTTGGTAGATTAGGTTATAGGGTATGTTAGATGAAGATGAGGATGAAGAAAATTATTTAGATGAAGAATTAAGGAGATGAATTGTTTAAAAGGATGAATATGAAAATAAGTGAAATAAGTGTATGGTAAAATAAATAGAAATAAATATGATTATGTCTAAAATTATAAAATAATATAAGTTAAATTTTTTATAGATGAAATAAGTTGGTAAGATTATGTAGATTATGTGAAATGTGTGAGATACTTATGTTAACATAAGTTATGTAATGTGTAAGTCATTTATTGTTTGACAAAGTAGTAATGTAGTTATCGTCTATGTATATGTGTACATAATGAAATTTTATGTAATTGTTGTAAATATTATGTACAGAGTGTGAGTAAGCTATTGACATATTTTTTATATTATGTACCTTTCTTGTAGGAATCATGGGGGTGGTGTTTGTGACAATTTATTTTGGCGGACATTGGAAATTTGATAAAGGTGTGTGGAGCTACATTGAAGTACAGTCAAGTAAACCGTTATTGATATCAGTTGAATGCACATCTGATGTGTTAAGGGACAAGATTGCGTTGTTATTTGGAATATCTTTAACACAGTTTGATTTATGCTTGTCATACAAGAATCCTTTCAATGAGGGTCTCAAACCATACGACGTTAACACAAAGGATGATTTTGATACTTTTGTACACATAAATGGTCTCTCACAGTTTAGCTGGAGTGTCCCTTTATGTGTGAACAAAGTAGCACTGCATAAGAGTGTGAGAGGGATTTCAACTGAACTATATGGTCAGGAAGCTGCAATGAAAGGTGGAACACAAGATTCAGGTCATATTTTGAATCAGGAAGTACAAACTGATGTAGTAGATTTAGAACCTGATTTATGTACAACAGGTTCTAGTGTGATTGGGAGCGAGTCTGTAGGAGATGCAAACAATAATCTGCTTGCAATAGTTGCACATATCAATAGTTATGTATCATCAGGGGACGATTTGCATCTACAAGTTGGGAAGATATATCATTCGAAGACTGAAGTTAAGAACGCATTGTGTCTACATTCAATTTATGAATGCTCACAATACAAGATAGTAAAATCGAAAATGAAGGCAGTGACTGCCAGATGTGTAGATGAAGATTGTAAGTGGAGGGTCCGCTTTTCAATGATCGGGCAAACAACATACTTCACCACAACAAAGTATGTTCCGACACACACATGCTCGTTTCATTTGCGGCGGGAGGCAAATAGGGGAGCTTCATATCACGTAATAGCTGAAAAAGTTAAGACAATGTAAGTTACATGTATTTTTTGGACTGAATTTATGTATCTGCTGATGCGTGTGAATTATATGTTATGTATCCTTTTTTTAGTAATGATCAAGTTTATGTATGTACGGTAATTCAAAGAAATTACCTTCGGTGCTTCAGATCATCACTGTAATGAAGAGTTTGCATCGAATTGACGCTAGCTATTGGAAGTGTTGGAAAGCTCAAGAGACAGTGAAGGACATGATTAGAGGTACATCGGTGGACAATTACAACACAATTCCAGCCTATTTATTTATGTTGGTGGAGGTTAATGAAGGAACTATTGTGGACTTCATACACGACGATGAGAGTAGGTTCAAATATGTTTTTCTGTCGTTCGGACCGTCCGTTCGGGGTTTGAGTGTGATGAGAAAGGTACATAATATAAAAACCCTGATTTTTTTTATTTTGCATGGTAGATTCTGTTACATAATGTTGGATGCACTTGTTTATGTACATATATTCATGTTCAGTTTTTTGTGCATAAGTTGGTTTGTGAACAAGTCTACGGTTTATGTAGGTAATCACAGTTGATGGGACACATCTTAGTGGAAAATATGGTGGGGTATTGATAGTCGCCACTACACAAGATGTAAACCAACAAATATACCCCGTTGCTTTTGGTATTGTTGATAGTGAAAACGATGCATCTTGGAATTTCTTTTTCAGGAATATGAGACGTGTCGTAATGGACAGCAAAGAGCTTGTGTTTATGTCCAATCGACATGCATCGATTAAGAAGGGTATAGCATCGAATTACCAACTAGCCTTCCACGGGTACTGTATTTGACATCTAAAAGGTAATCTGAGGAAGAAGACAAGATCAAACAGGATCCTACAAATGTTGATTGATGCGGAAACGAGTTATAAAGGCATTGATTGCATTGAAATATTACATAAGATATCGGAGGTACATAAGCATGTAAATTATGTACTTTATATCTTATGTTATGATGATTACTTTATACATGATTTATGTATGTATAGGAGAAACCGAAGGTGGGAGAATTGCTGAATGAAATAGGGATTTCAACGTGGGCACGCTCTTTCTCACCTTCAAAAAGATACAACATAATGACTAGTAACAACGCAGAGTGTGTAAATGCATTGATGAAGAAGGTAGAGAGTACCCTGTCATGGCAATGCTGGATGAAATAAGACAATTTATGACCCGTTGGTTTGCTGAACGACGTCAAAAGTCCAAAGCTTGTGTAGAGGTATCGACTCCTAAGATTGAGACAATTATTCAGAAGCGGTTTGATGCATGTGCGATGTATTTTGTGTGCGTCCTTGATGTAGACAAGCTGAAATTTGAAGTAAAGATGTGTGAAGAGCACGTGATTGTTTGTTTGGAGAAGAAAACTTGTAAATGTAAGGAGTTTGATATTGAAGAAATACCATGCATGCATGCCGTTGTAGCAGCAAAACATGTGGGTATGAGCCCATCCTTTCTAGTTGGCAAGTATTATTCATCAGACAGTTGGAGGGCTGGTTATGTGAATATCATCTATCCATTACCTAGTAAATCAGAATGGTACATTCCTACTTCAATAGCAGAAATGAAATGTGAGCCTCCATTAAAGCGTAAAAGGTGTGGTAGAATGCCAAAAGCCAGATTCCGTTCGACGTGGGAACAAAGCAGCAATAGGAAATGCAGTTGTTGCGGCTGCAGCGGGCACACGAAGAGGACTTTTCAGAATCAACCAAAATAGAGTTTATGTTTATGTAGAACAACCAATTTTGACTAACATTGCTTTACATCGTTGTTTGTTTAACACATTTGATGGATATTACTGTAGTTACATTTATTTGACTATATTGTAAACTAAAACCTAACTTCTCATACTTAACGGTGCATGATTGAACTGACTTATCACACTTAATGTTACATATTTAAGCTACATAGGTACATAATGTTACAGATGTTGGAGAGTACTCTGTATACTGATAATGTTACATATGCTATTGCACAATCATATACTTATGTAAATGAAAAAAGTATTATATTGGTACTAAAATTACAAAAACAGTCCATAATGTACCACTACATAATTCTGGTCGAACTAAATATATACATAATATGAGTATTTGTGCATAAAGTTTTGGTTATAATATTGTTTATTGTGTACTGAAAAACTAGAACGTTTGTAATTAACTATATCAAACATTGCATAAACTCTAAGGTAACAATTATGTTCATAATAGATGGCTACATAACAAACACAAACCGTACATAAAGTTACAACACATAAAAGTCTGGCTACATAAATATTTTCTGAAAGTCTGGCTACATAAGTATGTTCATAATCAACAGTGCATATTGTTTTAACACAATCACATTTCTTCGAACCATTTCTTCCAATCTCTTGTAAACACAACATTTGCAAATTGTTCCCTAACCGCTTGAACGGCTATCATCAATGTTGTTGAAATCCTTCCTACCAGATGTAAGATATTGAATGTATTTCAACGTGTATATTCCACAACTTCCCCTACATTGCAAAGGGATAAAATAAAATCAATTTATGTTTCTTTGTGGTTAACACATAAAAAAATCTGACACAAATTTAATTAGCAAAATAGTGTACATATCCATCAGTATTTGTGTTTAAATCATTCTTCCTTATCACTTTCAAAGGAGTCTTGGGCTTGTCTTCCAGTCTAGCATGCTTACCATGAACTCTCAAAACTTGCGGGAATATAACAGCAAGGGGTTCGATAAGGTTCTGTAATTTGTCCTCCTTTATGTACGTTACTTGTGCGTCGTACACATAAATGCACCAGTCTATGAGGTTTATTTCCAATGCTACCCAGTGAGTGTCGAGAAGGTTGAATGGGGAGTAAATGATGTCGACATCGTACAGTGATTTGTAGAACATTCGTGGAGCATCGCCAGTGATGACTTCAAACATACTTTCTTTGAAGTTTGGCTTCTCATTCTTGATGTCCACAAAATTTGCAAATGTAGTACGGTTGTAAGCTCAAGTTCATCCGGTCGGTAGTACAGCAATGCGTCCATATGTTTCTGGATTTTCACTGATGCTCTTACGGATATGCATAATCAGCTCGTCAATTACCTATTTTACAGTAGAATCACATGACAATATTATGTAATTGACATAAACAGACATGTACATAAGTTCAGTGTAGTATACAAACCTCATCTTTAATCCAACCGCCAAGCTTAATAATAAATTGAATTGTGTCCTTGGATATGTTCTTTACGAAACCCCTTACTGACCCATTCCTATCTTTGTTCTTTACCCAATTGTATAGGGTTTGTAGCTCTTTTGATGTTAGCATACCCATGTGTGGTTCTTTAGGTAGCTTGACATTTTTCCGAAAGGGTGTACGTTTGTATTTACTTTCTTTGGGCATCCTTAAACCAACCTTCCTTTTTGGCACAACTACTTCAGAATTCTGTACATAAATATATATCTTGTGTTAATACATAAACATTAACAAATAACATTTGTAGATAAATTAGTAAATGCACATAATTTCGTACATAATTTGCAATTCTAAAAACTACATATAGTTCATATACATGTACATTATATACTACATAACATAACAGATTCATAATCATAATTTTATGTGTCGATCATTGGCATTGTACATAAAGCTGATAGTTTTCCATAAATATATCATACCTGACTAGATTCAGCACCCAATTTCTATACCATTTTATCGTCCGGGACATCTTTGGTAGGAATTTGATCAACATCAAATGTTTGATGATGGCTTTCTGTTGGGTGAGATTCATGAACTTCAGTTGAGGCATATTGTTTCATAGCATCAGTTACACAAATCTTTATGTTCTTCTCAATTCTCTTGCTGGAGACGAACACAGTTGTGTCTAACTGCTCGTACAGAGTACCTAGGTCTTTTGCGTACGTCGTTATATCATCAATCAACATGCCTTGTTCCTCCTCTGTTTCACACAGACTACTCTAGGCCTTCTGCATTGCATCGACTCTTTCAGCAAGAATATCTTGTCCCTTCTACAGTGCATCCATCTTTGCCATCAACACTTGAACCCATGATGGTTGTGCTTGTTCAGATTGAATGCTGTTTATTATGAAAAAACATAAGGTACAACCTAGTTATGAATATACATAAGGTAACATTATTTTACATAAAACTGCATTTATTTTACATACTTAGTTGTGTCATGTGGCACAGGGGTGGACTGCTTTGGAGCAGAAGTATTAACATTATGTCGATCCTCTGTATGGGGCTCTGAAGGGATATGCTCTGTATTGAATGGTGGTGGGGAATCCTTGGCCTTGTTAATACGCTTGGATGATCTACATATTTGTTAGATGATACATAAAATAATGTGTAAGTATTAATACATATAAATTGTTGTCATTTGTTTATATAAATCAGTTTAACCTTGTTGGTTCTGGAGTTGGCCTGAGATCTTCCTTTTTCCTCTTTCATGTGTTTTTGGACGTAGAACTATATGTGTATATATGAAATATTATATTTCGTCATACCACATAAATCTAATAAATACATATACATTGATGTAATATATGTACATATAACTAAATTTAACCTTTTGGCTTCTGGATTGGGTATGACACCTTCCTGTTTCCTCTTACCTACACTTTTGGATGCACTACTAGATGGTTTATCAGGCTGAACCTTTCATATTTAACATAATCAACAACACATGAGTATAATGTTTGAGGTAGTACATAAATGTCTATTACATGCCCTTCGATTTGCATAACATGAAAACCAATGGTTACTACATACCAATGTCTTTTGGTGGGTGCACAAAGTCATCTTTATCATCCTTGTCATCGTTAATTTTTCGAATGACAACATTCTCAGTGCTAGGCCTACATAATAACACAAACATGTTATACATTATTTATCACATAATGTATTAAATACATAAGGTACACTAATTTTGTTTAGCGCACACCTAAACTCTTCCTCCTTTGCATGATAAATTGAAGGCCTAGTCACAATGGGGACAACATTGTGAAACCCAATACCAAATAGTGCATCAATCCTGTCATCATCACCCTCCATATCCCAGCTTTCATAGTCATCCTCTTTTTTCTCAACATCAACTGTCTTAATATCATCTTTTTGAAGAGTTTCAACAATGCCCTGTAGCTCAGTATAACTAGGGTATAGCTTCCCACCCTTCCCAGATTTCGATACATATCTGAGGCATGAAGGGGTTGTCTCTACATTCAAAATAGTTGCAAAATGCTTTGCAAACTTTGGGATGAAATTGAACACAAGTATCTACAAAAATTACAAAGATATAAAAAAAATATAATTAATCAATAGAAATTGTTATGTATACATAACAGTGAGTACATAGATGTTGAAATTGTAGCTAATAAATACATAATTCATTGTACATAATGATGTAATACAATTACTATAATACAATGAGTACATAGGCATTAAACCAATAAAACACTATTCAATAAATAATAATTTGCACATAAGCATGCCACATGTTTAGTACAGATCGATAATATGTATAACATCAGTACATATACATAAGCATGTTATATAGAAGCATGTTAACCAGGAAGTACATAACAGTAAACAAAATGGAAAAATTAGAACATATACATTACCTGTAATGTCAAAGGGAATCCACCAATTTGGTATCCCCCGCTGTTTCTCTCCTTACCAGCATAACACGATTGAAAGGATCTCCTTGTTTGGGTGTACGCAAAAAGACCCCATGTAAATTTGTTGTACAATTCCATGTCAGTTAGGAGATTTATCGTGTGTTGTGTTATCAACGTCTTACCATTCTTTGATGCTAACACACCTTCAATAAACAAAATGAGTGTCATTTTGTACTTGTTGGGAGACTCCTTTGGCTCATCCTTGAAGATCTGCTCCAATTCATCGTTTGAGCATCTTTCAATCCCAATTACATCTTTCAAGTCAACATCCTCCATATCTTCTCCAGCTGAGATAAATTCAGGAGAATATGGAAGCCCAGTAATCCCGCAAAACTCCATAACACTAAACCTTAGAAGAACATTGTTAACTGCAAACCACATTGAGTAGTGTCTCCTCGTTTTGACCTCCCTCATTAGCATGAAATGAATCAGCTGGTTGGACATTTTTATTTTTGTGCTCATCTCCAACAGAGGACCAAAAACAGACGCCTTAGATTTTTGCTTGTCAGCTATGGATAATTCATCCAATATCATGGGGATGAGAGGAAGCCTCATATAACTATTGATTCTAGCATTTATTGATTTCTTTGTCTCTGACCATATGTAGGTGAACTGCATAAACATAAAATGGAAATTGTATTTTTCGTTATGATCAACAAATGTACAATATGTCGTGCTCATTTAAATTTACTAACCTTTATCTACGGGTTGTCGGAGTTGATAAGTCTGTTGACATCTTGTGTGCAAGAATCACCCATCTCTCTATGCTGAAATGTACATAAGGTAAAAAACTTCATTAGCAATTCCTAAACTAATACTATGTACAACATTGTATATAAATTAGAAAATAAATGATATGAATATGGAAATGTAATCATAAACTATTAAGCTTAGTAATGATATAACATAATAGTGACTAAATATTAATTTATGTACATAATCAACACTTAATTTATGTTTTTATTTGCTTAACTGTACTGTTATATAAGTCCTGTGAGTAATATAACAATTTGATTTCAAATAATCACCTTTTTAATGCGACGAGCTTGAGCTTCTTCTCTTTGTTCCTTGGTTTGATATTTGACAGCCATATGTTTTGTTCTAACCATATTGTTCTTCAATCACATAGTAAATAGAAAAAAATCTCAGTCAATTTTTGGCTAAATACCACATTACATAATTTTATCTGTAATTATGTACATAGTCTTCAAACATAAACTTATTCATTATGTAATACATGAGATACATAAATGGCTGAATCATACTGTAATTGGATACATAAACTGTGATACAGAGTGTATATAAAACAAAATCACACATGTCAAATTAAGTACATCTGTAAAGATAAACTGAGACATTTTGTTATTATGTACAAAAATGAGATACAGGAGATACATAATCTAATATACAATAGTTTGTCATCCTCTGTTTATGTACATAAATCTGATCCATTCTATAATTAGGTACATAAAATGGTATGCATACATAAATCATACAAATATAGAAGTTATAGAACATACATTTACATAAATCAGACCACATAAATAACACAATTTTTTTTAGGAAATATCAGTACATAGACTTCTTCTTCATATAAAACACATGTAAAACATAAATTATGCACATAATCTTTCATCACTGTTATTTCGATTACATAAATTTCACAAAAATGACTAATTTCAAAATTAAGTTCCATAACATCCTAAAACAGATCTGTTTCTTGTTTGTGTGGTCGGATTCCAAAACCTAATCGAATATACATCACAAAATCATGCTTTATAAGACCATGCAAGACCGCGAAATTGAAAGGCCATGTAGTTACAGATCAACAATGGCGGTTTTTACTATGGATTTTAGTGAAAACGTTCCTCAACTGTTTTCGGTTTGAAGCAAAACCGAAGCCATTAAAATGGTATAATGTTTAGAGAATTTGGAATACTTACAAGGAATGATTGTTGTTACAAAACGAATAGATTAGAGTGGAGGTTGAAGACGACGATGTCGAATATCACGATTTGAAGATGGAGGTTCCGACTGCAGATTATCACGATTCAATGACGCTCTTTTTTCGGATGAAATTTTTGGTAAAGAAGATGAACCGTCTCCCGTATCTCACTAAATATTCAGTTGCCGTTTTTAATTTTATTATCGTTTAATTTTCAAGCAATTATTATGCTACATTACTAATTTGCCCTTAAATAGCTATCTTATTACAGATGATTTATAATTTCATTTTAATTTATTTTTTTAAAAAAAATTAGAAGGACCTATTTTATATCATGGATACAAAAAGGACCCTTCTACTATTCTACACCAATTTTCTCTCAAAACTTTTGTATGATACACGTTTCTTCTTAATATTTTATTACACTTTTACAATTTTAGATATTTTTATATTTAAGTATACATAGTAATTATTTGGTAGCATGATTGTTGCTATGTCTAAGCTTTGGCTCGACTAAAAGCGTGACGTTGGAACGAGGCGACGCGTGGCATATTATTAAATAAATGGCGTTATTTGTTACATATCTACGGTGGAGACATGGTCAAGAATACCAGAAAATAAAAGCTATTATAGATAAACCTAACAATAAATGTTATAAATAATGGTTATTAATTATTTACATTTATTAATTTATAATATTATATAGTATAAATATAGATGCCATTTTAATACTTGAATATTGATTATAAAAAAACACTTTTGAATTTTTATCAAATATAGGTATTATTTGGCTTTTAGACAATTAATTAAGATTAAAATGAAGAGTTTTTATTAAAAGCTTGTTTTCTAGTTCACTATTTTTCTTAAACTCGTTTATTCAAAGGGGATGGATATTTAATAGATGATAAAATTTGAAAAAAATAATATATATATATAAACGATCAAGCAAATAAAAAGAAATGGAGTTTTAACTTTTAAGTACAAAACATGATTACTATACACATAAAAAAACGAAATACAAAAGGACAATTTTGGTAACTAGATTTTTTTAAAAAAACTATAGTATTAAATAGGATTTTTAATGTTTCAATTAAGTAAATATACCACAACCTTTTGTATTTATTCTCAAACCCTACACACTCTTTTCTCAATGGGTACATTTACTAAACACAAAATTAGAAAAAGCCTAGTAAACCAAATTGTTTCAATAAACAAAATACAAATGAAAACCTAAACATTATTACACAATTACCCATCACGTCCCGACAACATGTCTTCAATCCTAAACTCCCTCGCCATCCTAGACGGCGCCATCCGCGGCAATTCTGGGCGAAAGGCGCCAACCTCCGTCGCGTAAACGCCGGCTGGTATGCTGTGCCACTGTTCGAGATCTACCGGCCGGCGGCTGCAGACAAGCCGCGTCTGAATTACAATAATACATTAAATCAGACATTTTGATTAAAATTCAAATTCAACCAAATTGAATTATAATGCATTAACCCGACCCGCACCTTCTTCTAATATCAGTTTCATTTCCGGATTGCTGATCGTCGCCAACTCCCTTTGCCCTTTGCTTAGCGTATATGTGATTGAACACCTCTTTTTTAGATCTGAACCTCTTCTTCAGTTTCGGTGAGTAATAGTACTGTTTGCAAAGAAATAATGAGTTATTATCAATCATCGCTAAAATGGATCGGTTTCGGGTTGGACGGAAACCTTTAACGGAAACCTGAAAAAGTTGACGGAAGTCGAACAGAAATGGGTAAGTTTGAAATAAATTAATCTATAATTACCATGTCGACGTGTCCGGTGATTTTACCCGCAGTTCGGACCACTTTCCAGACAATCCAGCCAACCGGCAACCATGACGGTCGCCGGTTAAGCTTTGTCCTCAAATGGCCGCTGTTCAGCTGGTCGATTATCTCCGGAGTAATCGCCGCTTTTTTGCTCCTCGTCCTTCGATTCAGCACTCCAGTAGGGATGAGGGGGATTCCTACCCGGATCGGTTCCGCTTCTTCGCAGACGTACTCCACCATTGCTAAGCACTCGTTTTTAGGTTGGTTACCGTCGCCGGAGGTTGCAGCGGTGTTGGATCCGCCGGTGTATGGGACGATTGTCCAGCATTCGTATTCGGGAATTTTGGGTGTGAGATCGTTTGAGTAATGGTTTGGGGATGTGGGAGTTGATGAACTCATTTTCTGATATGTTTTTGTTGCAGAAGAAAACAATCAGCAAGAGAGAAGAGAGAAGAGAGATAGAGATGGAGATAGGGATGAAGGAGGAAGGAGGCGATGGGATGTGGTTTTTCATAGGGGAGAAACCCAAAATTGTAACGTAAATACTCATAATATAAAAAGATCAAATGCACCCAGCCTTTTCATTTATTTATGGTTTAATATCCACACTTTAACAATAAAATAATTAATATTACAATTTTTTTGAACATTTATCAACAATATTTCTATGTAAATCAAATTATATTTATTTAAAGTTACGTAAAATTTTTAAATAACAGATTGTTAATTTAATAAATAAAAATGATGTGGCTTAAAAAAATTAGTTTACAAAATAAAAAAAATTATTCTTTTTAATTGTTTAAATTGAACCATGAAAATTAGAAATCTATATATATTTTAACAATATAAAATTTTAATTGTTTAAATTGAACCATGAAAATAGCATATCAGTGTTAAAAAAATTTTTGGACTTAAAAACAAAAGATTAATGGACGTTAATTGTGAGAGTTTTATGCCTCTTTTGAATACTGTCTCCACAGGGCACTACGCCAGCGTCAATGTATACTATTTTAGTAGAGTATATAGATATATTCCGAGTAAATTATCTCGTTAAAGTAAAACATATCCAATTTTATATTTCAAAGAAAATATGTTCCGGGTCAATTTCAAATAAGATATGTCAAAATAAGAAAAAAATATATATTTAACATTAACTGAAATATTGATTAAGTTTTTAACCAGCTAATCTTATATTTACGAAAAAAAAAAAGATCATGATATATTGTAAAAATTTAAAATAATTATATTAGGAGACGATATAGATTATATTTGAATGCAATATTAAATACTATTCATGGTCATTTATACACTAATGAAAATCATGTCATGTGTAAATTTTACACCATTATAACTTTTAAGGCCCAAAATGTTATTTGGGTCTAACCCACAACAATCAAAATAATATGATGGACAAGAAAATGTTGACACTTTGTTCATTATAACAGAAATATATACTATGTCAAATTAGGGTAAACTAATGCATGCATCTGAATCAACAGGTGAAGATATCTTCAAATGTTGGCACAAGAGAATTTGTAACCTCCATAAAGTTGACAGTTTTTCACTGCAACAAATGATATCTTCAATTTGGATCAATTTCTCCTTAAGCAAGAAGGATTTACGCTAAAGACTGACAATAATTAAGATTAAGTTATCAAATGTGTAAATTTCATATAGTATGGTTGTGAATGTAAATCTAACCAATCTATATTCCTTAGTCGTAGAATCGACCAAAGACACACAATCATAAAGCACACAAGCAATTTGTTGACGCAGTTCGGTAGTATATAAAATACTCCTACTCTGCGAGACCTCAAGAGGGGAGATCCGATCCCAGGTTTCACTACGTATCCAAGAACACAGATTACAAACACTGGATAAGAGATATACTAGCACCTTTTCTATAGATCTAGCAAAGAAAACAACAAAGACAGAACTCAGGAGATACAAAGAAGCAATGGTGAAGAAAAGCCCCCTCAAAGGCACCTTGACGAAGATCTGAGATCGATCTTCGTCTATTCTGCAAACCAACGAAGCAGATACGAGAGATAACAGATCTCTCTTATTCTTCTACGGATCCTTCTCACTTCAGAGCGAGATTTGGAAGATCCATACTCCTTCTTCTCTTTTCTCTCTTTCTTTTTCTCTCTTTCTCTTTGGACGACGAACACTCAGGATTCAGATCTAGGGTTTTGGAGAGCTGCGTCTGAAAGCTTAAGTACCAAAGCTTAGCAAGGTCAAACACATCGTTTAATGACACGCCCTTATTAACCCTTCAGCCCAGCTCATCAGAAGCTCGTATGCAGCTCTTTCAATCGTGGATCAAGGAGATGGGCCAACTGCATTGGGCTGGCAAGCCCAAGTTTTCAATTCCAGCCGGACAAGTAAACCAATACACATACAATACACATTACAACATTTGTACCTCCTAATATCATATAATAGCCTACACATATATGAGAATATTGTCACCATATCTATCACCAAGCTACATCACTTAATCTAAGTGGCAACATTGGATCAAGATAGGCATCAATACCAAATACATAGCAAGCTATCATATGAGTCTTATAACTCTCTACTTAGACTATAGTATAAGGTGCTAGTGTAATCTCTAAGTCCTAGTGCTAATAATGTTACAAGAATCAATTAACATAACAAATGCCCTCCTGATTCTTGTATCATGTCAATTTGGTTTTGTTCCCCAATAGTGTGCCAAGGATCATCCTTCCTGTCCGTCATCAGTCTAGGACCTGCACAATCACTCAAGGAGCATCAAAAATCTGTAGAAAATTTCTACAGAAAGCAAATTTATCAGCAGTCACTATTTTTGTTCCAAAGTCTGCTGGATTTAAATCACCCTTAATTTTCTTAACTAAGAAGTGTTTCTTTTTAACCCTATCTCGAATGAAATGATTTCTAACATCAATATGTTTAGATCTTTCATGATAAACAGGATCTTTACACAAGTACAAGCCACTTTGACTATCCATATGAATTACAGGAATACAAGGTTTATGAGATATTTCACTAACTAAACCTGTAAGCCAAATAGCTTCCTTAGAAGCTTCAACAGCAGCAATATATTCAGCTTCAGTAGAGGATAAAGCAACCACAAATTGTTGTTGAGATTTCCATGAAACACAATTACCAGTCCAAGTGTAAAAATATGCAGTAGTAGATTTTCTATTATCCTTATTACTAGCATAATCAGAATCTACATAACCAAACACTTCACCAGTATTATCATGCTCAGAAAACATCAAGCACAGGTTCTTAGTTCCACTGATATATCTAAGAATATATTTCATAGCAGTCCAATGTAATTCACCAGGATTAGACATGTATCTACTCAACACACTTATACCAAAAGCAAGATCAGGCCTAGTGCATAGCATAGCATACATGATAGAACCAAAAGCCACATCATAGGGAATTTTAGCCATTTTTTCAATTTCAGCTTGATTACTAGGACAGTGTTGCTTAGTTAAGTCTAGGTGCCCTCCTAAGGGTATAGAAGTGGATTTAGCATTTTTCATGTTGAATTTTTCTAAAACCTTTTCAATGTAGTCGACTTGAGATAACCACATCTTTTTATGCTTTCTATCCCTTATAATTTTAACACCTAATATTTTCTGTGCAGGACCCATATCTTTCATGTCAAAATTTAATTTTAAATCTCTTTTTGCACCAGCTATTAACACAACAGATTTACTAATAAGCAGAATGTCATCAACATATAATAGCACAAACAAGGGATTCATGGAAGATATGCCTTTAAAATACAAACAGTAATCATAATTGCTTCTTAAAAACCCTAAGTTTTTCATACATTCATCAAACTTAAGATTCCACTGTCTAGGTGACTGTTTTAAGCCATAGATAGATTTTTTAAGCAAGCAAACATGATCAGGTTTAGATTTATCTACAAAACCCTCAGGTTGTTTCATATAGATGGTTTCATCCAAGGTACCATGTAAAAAGGCAGTTTTTACATCCATTTGTTCTATATCCCAATCATGCACAGTAGCAAATGCAAGCAACAATCTCAATGTTTTATATTTGACAACAGGAGCAAATATATCAGTGTAATCAATTCCCTCTCTTTGGGTAAAACCCTTAGCAACTAACCTAGCCTTGTATCTAGGTGGTGCACTCAGTTTAGTGGCTTCTTTTAGTTTATAAATCCATTTACAAGGCACAATTTTTGCATTTTCAGGTTTAGCTATTAACACCCAAGTTTTGTTAACAATCATGGAATCTATTTCATCTTGCATTGCTAGTTTCCAATTTTTAGATTGTTCACAATTCATAGCTTGCCTATATGTGTCCGGAGTATATGGATTATCAACAACATCACTGATGCGCAAATGGGTTTTAAATTTATAACTCGAACTAAATCCTAACTATTTAGCGAAACCCGCAGTGTACGGGACGTTCGTAGAAAGATAAGTATTCCGAGGTCGAACACAAAGACTAAGGTGAAATTGATTCAAGTTGTGATTGAGTTTAGCAAAGATCTAAGTCTAAGGAAAAGAAAGAAATAAAGAAAGGGAAATTTCAATTGTTTTTAGAGGATTTTTGGTGATCAATCAAAGATCACAATTCATGCAAAGTAAACAATCAAACTAAAAATAAGCACAAATGGACAACTAAACGAGATAATGATCAAGGAAAGAAAAGACGGATTCTAGGGGTCGGAAATTCCGGTTATGGCATAGAACTCAAGTTATCTATTCATTCTTTGGATTTCACTATGATATGTTGGGATTAAGTGTTTCTAAATTGGGATCAATTACCGGGTAGGTCTCATGGTCCAACTAGTCCACACCTAAGGTCTCATTACCGGTTAAGTCTCTAAGAACCTAAGGTTAGGAATTCTACACAAACCGGATTTGTTAATTAGGGATCTAACCTATCCTTACCGGGTAAGTCTTGGAAAGGGAGATCCTAAGCAACTATCCTAGCACATCTAATCCAATGGCGGTTTATTGGGCTCACCACTACCTAAGGGTTGCTATTTTAAATTCTAAGGGCAAGGATCACCGGGTAAGTCTCTCCTAACACTTAGTCACTACACTAGGTCACCCTAGGGTAGGTTTAACTTTAGCAAACACTTAGGGTTTCAACATTTTATAGGTCTAAGGCAAGATCCTTCGAACCAGGGAGAATCACGGTTTGTTCTACTTAAACCACGGCCGTGGTTCTTCAAGAACTACCCGTGATTTCTAACAGCAGGTACGTTCATAAACAAAAATCATCCAAAAGTAAATCTAAGTCCGTCCTATCATAACTCTAGCCATAACCATCCTTTCCTTACCCTAGAACCACATCAATTTAGCCTACAACATTCATAATGGAAATCAAAGCAAACAAACATAAAATCATAACATCCATTGCAAGATAATGAAAGAAAAGAGATGAACAAGTGAACTTCAAAAACAAACCAATCTGAAAATGGAATTAGAACAACTTACAACCCTTCCAAAAGAAGGTTCAAGGGTTTACAAAACTCTAGAAATAGAATCCGAAATACAAGAAAGCTATGGTGTGTGTTCTTCTCTCCTCTTCAATGGAACCTTTCTTCTTCTCTTTGGCACTTTCCTTCCTAGAAAAAATCTTCTTCTTTGGAGAATATATTTGTTAGAGAGAAATGGATAATGGATGAGCTGCTCCCAAACTACCCCAGCTGCCTCTCACAATCCATGAAGGACCACTTTTATAACAAACTTGCATGAGCTGTCCATGAGAATCGTGGCACAGCTGTCACGAGAATCTGGCAAAATCCACGGTCATTTCCACGGCCGTGGTTCGTCAGAGAACCGTGATTTTATGTAGAAACTTCGCCTTGGATCATTAAGCTGTGATTTGGTGCATGGCTAGTGTTGATAAGGCTCCATGAGTCCTCCTCAGCCCTTGGCTTGTGTCCTAATGCGTCCGGGAGTGTGTCATCTAAATGAACGATCCTTAAACGCATCGTTTTAGCTCTAAACTTCCCGAAATACCTACAAAACGCACACAAGTCCGTGTAGACGTCTATCTCGACAAAGTACATGATTTGAGTGCAAAACGTCTTGAACTAATGCTAAACCGTGCATGAATGAGTGAGAAATCCACCTAAATGACTACTTAAATCTAGATCATAAATCGTGTTATCAACAACATATTAAAGTCAACAACATAAATGAGTGAGAAATCCAATTTTTAGATTGTTCACAATTCATAGCTTGCCTATATGTGTCCGGAGTATATGGATTATCAACAACATCACTAGTCAAGAAAGCATACTCAACCATATTAAAGTCATTTGTAATCAAAACATATTCAGAATCATTATATCTCCTATTAGGTATTCTAACCCTAGGATTTCTATCTCTAGTTAACTGATAGTTATCTACATCATTGTCATTCAAATGATCATTTTGATCATGCATAGAATCACCAATATCATGCAGTGAATCATTATTATTATTATCATGCAATGCAATATCAGACTGAGATGAAGAAGCAGTAGAGATACCTCCTATATTTTCTACCCCCCTTGATTCTGACCTATGGTTCTCACCGCCTACAGCAGTGTTTTCATCAATATTTTCACTATTGTTAGGAGAATTATCAACATCATAGTTCTCTTCACTAGTACTAGGTGTTTGATAATATCCTATGTCAAATTCTTCATCTATGAATTGATCTTCCCTATTATGGTCATTTGTGTAGAAATGAAAGCTTCTAGTTAACTCAGTATCATTTTCAGTGCTACTGTTATTATCCACAGTGTTATTATTTCTAATTTTAAAATAGAATTCTCTTTCATTAAAGGTCACATTTCTAGATGTTATTACTTTATAGCCATGTGGTTGTATGAGTAACAATTTATAGCCTTTAACACCTTCAGGATAGCCTAGCATTACACACTTTTGTGCTCTTGGGTGCAACTTCCCTTGTATTATATGGGAATATACAGTACACCCAAAGGGCCTTAAGTGGGTAATATTAGGCTTCCTTCCAGTCCACAATTCTTGGGGTGTCCTAAAGTCTATTACAGAGGAGGGAGACCTATTGATGAGGTAAGCTGCTGTAGTTACAGCTTCACCCCATAGACTATGTTTCATACCCGCACTAATAAGCATACATCTAGCCTTTTCTAATAGAGTTCTATTCATCCTTTCAGTTGTACCATTTTGTTGAGGTGTATAAGGGACTATTAGATGTCTTTTAATACCATTTGTTTTACAAAATTCATTAAAACTAGTATTACAAAATTCTAGACCATTATCAGTTTTAAGGCATTTAACTTTTAAATCTGTTTCATTTTCAACTGCAATTTTCCAGTTTTTAAAACTTTCAAAAGCTTCATCTTTAGTTCTCAACAAATATATCCAAACTTTTCTAGAATAATGGTCAATGAAAGAAATAAAATATTTCTTTCCACCTACAGTTTCTATATGAGCAGGACCCCATAAGTCTGAATGTATATATATTCTAGAGGTTTACTAGCTTTGTATAAAGATTTATTGAAACTATTTTTATTTGCTTTACCAAATACACAGTTTTCATAAAAGCTAAGGTTTGTCAGTTTATTGGTTAAAATACCTTGTTTATGTAACTGATTTAATCCATTATTTCCTATATGACCTAATCTGCTATGCCATAATGTAGTTTGTTCTAGGTTGTTTTTATCAATATCAGTAATGGAGAGATTTAATTCAGGTGATTGTTCTACAAAGTATAAACCACCCTTTTTAGAACTCCTAATAAGAGTAAGACCATTTTTGACAACTTCTCTTATACCATTACTAGTATTTATTTTACAACCTAAATCATCAAACATGGACTCAGATAGTAGGTTGCTCCTAAGGCCAGGAACCCATCTAACATTTTGAATTACCCTAATTTTTCCATCATACATGCACATAGGCATGTTACCTATTCCTTTTATTTTTAAAGCAGTATTATCACCTAACATGACATCACCACCATCAAAAATTTCTAAAGAACAAAACAAAGTTCTATCAGGACAAGCATGCATGGTACATCCAGAATCTAATATCCAATCATCAGATTTGCATTTGAAAGGAATAGTACACATTAACAGTTCACTAGAGTACTGAGCATGGAGATTTTCAAATAAAGAAACATTATTATCAGAATTTCCTTTATTAGATTCGTCCTTCTTTTTCTTTCTACAGTCATTAATAAAGTGACCAAGTTTTTGACAGTAAAAACATTTTTTATTTTTCTTGTCATTTTCACTACTAGGGCTCTTATCATAGAATTCATCTTTCTTATCCTTTTTATTTGACTTATTAGATTTCTTAAATTTTCCTTTAGTTACTAAGACTTCAGACTTAACTTTTGATTTCTTATCATTTGGTTTAGTCTTAAAAATTTTCATAGATTCATTTTTATCTACAATTGACTCAATGATCTTAGTCTTAGTTAAAGTTTCAGTACTGTACTATATCACATCTCTAAAGGTGTCAAATTGTGAAGGCAATGATCCTAACAGGATAACAGCTAAGTGAGTATCTTTAATAGTGTCATCACATCTCTCTAAGTCCATTTCCATTTTTAGAAATCTATCTAGGTTATCATTCAAGGTCACATTAACATCCATCTTAAATGTGAACAACCTATGTAAAGTAGATATCCTAGAGGGCAAAGATTTTTTATTATACTGCTTATCTAAGGTATCCCATAAAGTTTTAGCATATGAGATACTTACAAACTGACGAGCCACGTCGTCAGTCAATCTTATCATTATTTCAGCATGAGCCTGCTCATCCATTTCCATTTTCTTGGCTGCAGACGTTTTTGCCAAATAGTCACCAGTTATAGCCCTCAAACACTTTTCCTTGGTCAGTATTGCTTTCATTTTGACCTGCCACATGATGAAGTCAAAGACTCCATCATATGGCTTGAGTCTGATACTAGCTTCTGTCATTTCTCTGCAAACAAGGAAATGAAGAAATTAGTTATAATCAGACAAGGAAAAAATATACACAAATAGGAAGTGAGATAAGAAAGAGAAGATAAACACAGTAACAAAAAACCAGTCAAGATGATCACTACAAGATTCAATCAAAGTAGATCCAGCCACACAAGGCAAAGCAACAAGCGGAAGCAAAAAACCAGGAAGCAAGATACACAGAGATATCAAGAAAAGCAAGAAAAACCCCAAAAATTAGGGTTTCTGACAGATTCGAAAGACAAACTCACAGAATGCTCTGATACCAATTTGTGAATGTAAATCTAACCAATCTATATTCCTTAGTCGTAGAATCGACCAAAGACACACAATCATAAAGCACACAAACAATTTGTTGACGTAGTTCGGTAGTATATAAAATACTCCTACTTTGCGAGACCTCAAGAGGGGAGATCCGATCCCAGGTTTCACTAGGTATCCAAGAACACAGATTACAAACACTGGATAAGAGATATACTAGCACCTTTTCTATAGATCTAGCAAAGAAAACAACAAAGACAGAATTCAGGAGATACAAAGAAGCAATGGTGAAGAAAAGGCCCCTCAAAGGCACCTTGACGAAGATCTGAGATCGATCTTCGTCTATTCTGCAAACCAACGAAGCAGATACGAGAGATAACATATCTCTCTTATTCTTCTACGGATCCTTCTCACTTCAAAGCGAGATTTGGAAGATCCATACTCCTTCTTCTCTTTTCTCTCTTTCTTTTTCTCTCTTTCTCTTTGGACGACGAACACTCAGGATTCAGATCTAGGGTTTTGGAGAGCTGCGTCTGAAAGCTTAAGTACCAAAGCTTAGCAAGGTCAAACACATCGTTTAATGACACGCCCTTATTAACCCTTCAGCCCAGCTCATCAGAAGCTCGTATGCAGCTCTTTCAATCGTGGATCAAGGAGATGGGCCAACTGCATTGGGCTGGCAAGCCCAAGTTTTCAATTCCAGCCGGACAAGTAAACCAATACACATACAATACACATTACAACATTTGTACCTCCTAATATCATATAATAGCCTACACATATATGAGAATATTGTCACCATATCTATCACCAAGCTACATCACTTAATCTAAGTGGCAACATTGGATCAAGATAGACATCAATACCAAATACATAGCAAGCTATCATATGAGTCTTATAACTCTCTACTTAGACTATAGTATAAGGTGCTAGTGTAATCTCTAAGTCCTAGTGCTAATAATGTTACAAGAATCAATTAACATAACAATGGTAAATTCCTTTCACTTTTTTTAGTCATTATTATTGTTGTTTGAGCTTATTTGTCTACATGTTGTTGCAACATATATGAGGTTTGTTCGAAAACAAATTATGCTTCGCTGGTGGAGTGGTGGTTCTACCACTGTTGGTCCACGTTTGGGTCTTCCACAGTTCCACCGGTTGCAAGCCTCGCACTCGTGCACTCGTGCTACACCTATTGGGTGTGTAAGTTTATCGTTGTTGAATATGTAGGTTTATTATTGTTCACCGGTGAGAACTTACTTGAACATAAGTGACGAAGACAAGTGATACAATGCCTTATGGTTCGAGTCTAGGGATGTGAGAAGGAGATATAAGACCTCCGCCGAAGATCTGTTGCAAGTGTTTACTCACGATGTCAAAAGTAAAGGTTATTATATATAGAAGATGAACATGCTTACCTATTGCACGAAGATGAGAAAGACTCACGTTGTGAGGCGAAGCAAGCAGTGAAGTTTAAGAATCTGCAACAATTGAATGAAAGACGTCGATACAAAACGTGTGACAACATGTATTATAACCGGGCGGTGACCGCTTGTCCAGTTCAGAATGGGGAAGTTGAAAGTTGCTCTTGCAACTAGTCCAACAGGTGACAGAGGGGTGCATCCGCTCTATTCCTTTTGGTGAAGGGGACAAAGGCGAGATCCTAGTGATTCACGTGTGATAACATAAGTGAATTAGTAAAGTGATTAACTTAATGAAAGGATAATAATCGGATTGTGTGCAAGCATGTTTATGTGTTTTACTTTAACTTATGTGTGTTTGTGCCTTTACTGTCTTCTAATATCTAGAATGTTAACTAACATTTTATACTGATGTTGTAGATGCCTTGCAAGATATAGACGCTGCTGAGTGATCCGGATGGTGTGGTCAGCCGGGGTTCCAGTACATTATAGGACGGGATCGGATTTATGTTCAGTTGTCGTTCTTTCAGTTTGTTTTGAACTTGGATGCGAGTCTTTTACGCCTCATTTGTTTAAACCTTTTGAGTTTTATAAATAGTTTTGGTTTTCATTTGTGTGTGTCTTGTTGTAAGATCCGTTGTGTCGCTGCTACTCTGAGGATCGGGACCCATTGTGAAGTCTTAGCCCGTAACGCTTCGAGTTCTCAAAACTTGGGGTGTTACGGATTGTAGGAATGAGTATACTCTTATTAAAGTGTATATAACTTGAAATTTTAGTAATCATCGACAATTTTTTAATATAAACACAACTTTTGAATTGAATTTCGATTAAACTTGAAAATACTATGAAATTCTAATTTAAATACATTTTGTTTATTCGGATTTTCCCGTCGGGATTCCCCATCGACATTCCCCGTCCAATTTTCCATCGGGGTTCCCCGACGGGTTCGGGTTCGGATCGGGGAGCGGGGCGAATACCCCTATATTAATCCCCGTCCCCATCTCCAAGCGGGGAATCAAATTTTAACCCATCCTCGTCCCCGTCCCCGTTTAAAATCCCCATTCCCATCCCATGACGGATAATACCCGCGAATTTCGGGAAATCCCCAACCCCTTTACACTCCTACTAGGACACAATCCGAAAACTAAAAAAAACTTACTTATATGCGAAAAATTAAAAAAAATGCAGGATAATATACAGACCAACACCGCTATAGCGTTAGTAGAGATTTATTCATAACAATAGATCAAGAACGTAAAACACTTGCAAAAGAAGCATTAAAATTAACAAGGTACGGCAACATAGCTATAAAGGAGAGCAGAAACATGCATATATAGATATATCAGCGATTTCAGCATTTCTTGGTAGAGCTACGGTGATGATCAGCTTTGGTGCTACTGCGGCCACCGCCATGGCGATACTTAACATCCTTGCTGCTACTGGAGTGGCGAGAAGAGGTGGATCCGATCTTTACGAGTTTGACACGCTCAATGAGTTGACACACTTGAGTAACCTTAACCTTGTCTCCATGACTGTTCACAA
Source organism: Fagopyrum esculentum (assembly GCA_033239045.1). NCBI lineage: Eukaryota > Viridiplantae > Streptophyta > Magnoliopsida > Caryophyllales > Polygonaceae > Fagopyrum > Fagopyrum esculentum. Next base: position 11,504,403 of record BSUD01000002.1, on the reverse strand, counting down.
AACTCCGCTTTGAAACCATATTAGCCACCTTCGTTTTCTCATACCCAACCTGCACTTGATGCTGCTGTTTGCTACAAATCGCGACGCTATGTGATGTTCTTTTCGACGGCCCCTCTATTATCTGCTTCTTTGTTGTCATCTAATTCTGCTGTATACTAGTTATCATAATCATAGCAAAATTAACTTAAGCAGTTCAGATTATATGATGATACAAGCTGGTACAGAAACTAAAGAAGAAGCTAGAAGTTGAGAAATTATCTGCTGAAGATTGCAGCTATGAGAATATGAGTTAGAAGATCGATATTAGCTACGCTTTATAAGAACAACTCTATTGCTTATTTGCTTTGCTTTCTTCAGTCAACGCGGCAAATAAATTAATCAAAGACCTCAAGGTAATGAGGTTATCGCGTATGTAGATGTAGACTTTTAGAGCACTTACAAAAATTCATAGTAAGATATGTATGGATAAAAAAATTGCTACAAATATTGGTTTTATTATCCATAAATATTTACACAAGCATATCACCATCCTACAACTACCGCTTCTGCATGCTACTAAGTTAACAGCCTAACATTCACACATAGTATGGTCCTTCATAACCAAAAATCATAGTATATATGGTCGCAGCTATTGACTACTATTTGCACATTCTTATCTTATTAATAAATTATTTCTTTTTAAAAAAAGTTTGAATACTTTATTTGCACTACGCCAGATTGCAACTCGGGCAACGAGGCTTTTTAGTTTCGTCACCTTAAGACATTTAGGCGACGAATATTTTGTTCCGTCACCTCAACACAATCAGGCGACGGACACTTTTTTTTTCCATCGCCTAAACATACAAGCAACGGACATAATCTCGTCACCACGAAGGTTCGTCACCAGAAATTCTTCAAGTTGCAAGAGTTGTTGTCTTAGGGAGGGAGGTAAATACTTCCGTCACCTGAATGAAATAAGGCGACGAAAATGTTAATTCCGCCGCCTAAATGTAAAGTTGTCACATTTAATTCGTTAGTTGAGCACATACCAGATCTGTACAATTGGCCGGATTTACCCCTTTCTTCAACCCTCATTCACGTTTTTCACTTCTTCTTGCCTTTCTTCCTTTCTTCTACCCTTAATTTTTTTTTTCAAATTGGAAGAATCTAATACAAATTAATTGATTGTCAAACCTCCTATAATTTATTGTTTAATGTACACATTACTTGTGTGGGTGGCTTCAAATTATGTTTATGTGTTTGTGTATGGTAATCTGTGTAGGATATGTATAGTTTGTGTACGTAGACTATTTTTATGTAATTGTGTATGGTAATCTGTGTAGGATATGTACATGTTTGCTTATACTATTTTTTTTAATGTACACATTGTTTGTGTGGCTGACATCAGATAATGTAATAGTTCTTGTATCAACAATTATGTATTATGTGTGTTTAACGTATGTATACGATTTTATTATGATATGTACATAAATTATTTTTTTTTCTTTTAGTGCTACATTTAATGCAAGAGTCGAAGAAGATGACGATGACGAGATTAGAAATGATGGATGCAACTGTTTTCTTATTAAACGGTTATTATTATCAATTAGCCCATTTAATTTTGTAAATTAATAATTGTAATTAGGGGAGAGAATGATATGGAATCTTAATTTTCTTTCTTATTAAATCTTTTCTTTTATAATTTAGGGGTCTAGTTTGTCAACTAAAATACATAATTAAGGGTCTACTTTGTAGACAATAATACAAAAACTACCTAGTTAACCATTTCCCTTTTTTTTTTATGGCCTTTTGTTTTATTGACCCCTATAATTTTTACACTCTAATTGACTTATCAGTATTTTCTAGGATTACATTTACTACACATTTATGATATGTGCCTATTTATTAAATCAATATTTATAAAATGTGTAGTTAGTGATTTTAGCCAATTTCTAAAATAAAGTATATAATTTCCATTTAAACTATCACATTTATGCTCTTCAATTAAAATTTGAAAAATCTCAGTGAAATTTCCATTTCAAAACTTTTGTATGATACACGTTTCTTCTTAATGTTTTATTACACTTTTACAATTTTAGATATTTTTATATTTAAGTATACATAGTAATTATTTGGTAGCATGATTGTTGCTATGTCTAAGCTTTGGCTCGACTAAAAGCGTGACGCTGGAACGAGGCGACGCGTGGCATATTATTAAATAAATGGCGTTATTTGTTACATATCTACGGTGGAGACATGGTCAAGAATACCAGAAAATTAAAGCTATTATAGATAAACCTAACAATAAATGTTATAAATAATGGTTATTAATTATTTACATTTATTAATTTATAATATTATATAGTATAAATATAGATGCCATTTTAATACTTGAATATTGATTATAAAAAAAACACTTTTGAATTTTGATCAAATATAGGTATTATTTGGCTTTTAGACAATTAATTAAGATTAAAATGAAGAGTTTTTATTAAAAGCTTGTTTTCTAGTTCACTATTTTTCTTAAACTCGTTTATTTAAAGGGGATGGATATTTAATAGATGATAAAATTTGAATATATATATATATATATATATATATATATATATATATATATATATATATATATATATATATATTGGGCAAATTTGGTTAGTAGGCTTTATTAAGAAACAAAGATACTAAGTAGGCTTTTTTATATTTTGCATTAAGAAAATATACCCAAAATCCTATTTACCGTTCAAATAAAAATCTAGGGTTTTACCTACTCTCGGCGATTCCAGCCTGCGTCCCCTTCTCTCATCTTTCATACTCTCACGCTGCTCCATTTCTCTCCATCGGCGTAGACTCGGACGGGGCAGTCAGATGCCTTTGCTTTCGACCACCACCGGCCTCCCTCCGCTGGAGCTGTCGCCGCCAAGGAGCCACCGCCTCACGACATTCCTCGATCCGGAGGATTCTTCAAGCCTTGCAGATACTCTGCTTATCCTGCTCGTTCATATCCTTGTCCTCGCTTAATTTGACACTTACCTATTAGCATTGACATCAGTCAAGCTCTTCACGAGCTAGATACATCTCGTTCTTCAGTAGTTGCAGCTTTTTGGCATTCTCTTTCTCCATTAGCTTTTGCTCCATCATTATCTTCCTGCTGAGGTCCTTTCAAACCTATATCTAACCTGGATGGATGTTCAGTTTCAATGTATTTTTAAATGCATTTATCAATTTGGTTACTTAATTTTGTGGTATCATTTGCAGTGGGGACAAATATTGGTGATATCACCATTTGGAAAGTCAGTAGCAAGTCAAAACTCGTCACTAGGAATTTTAAAGTTTGGGATGTTGGTGCTCGCTCGATGACATTACAGGTAAATAGATCTTGTGTGGGTTTGAATGTAGGTTCCTGATTGCTTAATCCCTGTGGTTGGTAATTAGTTTTGGCTAATGATAGCTCCTTTTCCAAGCTTCTTTGCAAAGCGAGTACACTGCTTAGTAAATATTCCTATTCCTATTTCTTCAGAGATTGGACTTCCGATCTGCTGTTTTAGTTAGACGATGGAACTGTATTGGAAAAATCTTAACGTGTAAATATTATAATGTTAAGAAATTGCTTTTGAAATGAAATGTGTAATTCTTCCTTCTTTAGTCTCCAACATTTTACTTTCTGGAACCTTTCTATTGAGAATGCATGTCCATATGTAATTGGTATAATCCATTATTATGCTCTTCGGATTACAAGTGATGAAGTACTGAATATTTCATTAGTTTGTTTGCTGCTATTATGACATATTGGCTTGCTGTTTGGTACAGAGAATATACGAGAATACTCTTAAATGTCTGGTATGTAAAATGTGTAAAATATTCGGTATGTAAATATCCGGTATGTAAATTGTCCGGTATGTAAAATCTTCTTAGCAACTATATATGATTATGGTATGTGAAAAAATACAATTCTGGTATGAGTTTTTTTGGTAGGAAAAACTCATATAAAAAATTATAAAAAACAAAAAATGATCAAAATTTTTTTAAAAAAAATATGGTAAGAAAATTTCTGGTATGTGAAAAAATTATAGTATGTGAAAAATTCTGGTATATGAAAAAATTTTGGTATGGCAAAATTCTGGTATGAAATTTTCGTATGATAATTTCTGGTATGAAATTTCTGGTATGAACTTTTCGTATGATAATTTCTGGTATCAAATTTCTGGTAAGAAATTTCTGGTATAAAATTTCTGGTATGAAATTTCTGGTAAGAAATTTCTGGTATGAAATTTCTGGTATGAATTTTCTGGTATGAATTTTTTGGTATGAAATTTCTGGTATGAAATTTCTGGTATGAATTTTCTGGTATGAGAAATTCCGGTATGAGAAATTCAGTCTAAAAAATAAAAAAGAAAATAAAAAATAAATAAATAAAAGACAAGAAAAATAATAAAAGAAAACAAATTCAGTAATTAAAAAATAAAACTTATATTTATATAAAATAACAAACATCATTCATACTTTCTTTCTAAATAGAAGGGTTAATATTTTTTACCTACTATTAAATGAAAGTGGTAAAAAATTTGGGGTATATTTTCTTAAACTAAAACTCAAAAAGGCCTAGTATGTCAAATTCTCCCATATATATTTGATCAAGCAAATAAAAAGAAATGGAGTTTTAACTTTTAAGTACAAAACATGATTACTATATATATAAAAAACCGAAATACAAAAGTGCAATTTTGGTAACTCGACTTTTTTGAAAAACTATAGTAGTAACTATGCTTTTTAATGTTTTAATTAAGTAAATATACCCCAACCTTTTGTATTTATTCTCAAACTTTACACACTCTTCATTTACTAAACACAAAACTGGGATACATTTACTAAACACAAAACTAGAAAAAGTATAGTAAACCAACTTACTTCAATACAAAATACAAATGAAATTATCCAAAATGAAAACCCTAAACATTATTACACAATTACACCTCACGTCTCGACAACATGTCTTCAATCCTAAACTCCCTCACCATCCTAGACGGCGCCATCGGCGGCAATTCTGGGCGAAAGGCGCCAACCTCCGTCACGTAAACGCCGGCTGGTATGCTGTGCCACTGTTCGAGATCTACCGGCTGCAGACAAGCCGCCTCTGAATTACAAGAATACATTAAATCAGACATTTTGATTAAAATTCAAATTCAACCAAATTGAATTATAATGCATTAACCCGATCCGCACCTTCTTCTAATATCAGTTTCATTTCCGGATTGCTGATCGTCGCCAACTCCCTTTGCCCTTTGCTTAGCGTATATGTGATTGAACACCTCTTTTTTAGATCTGAACCTCTTCTTCAGTTTCGGTGAGTAATAGTACTGTTTGCAAAGAAATAATATGAGTTATTATTAATCATCGGAAAAATGGATCGGTTTCGGGTTGGACGGAAACCTTTAACGGAAACCTGAAAAAGTTGACGGAAGTCGAACAGAAATGGGTCAGTAAAAAATAAATTAATCAATAATTACCATGTCGACGTGTCCGGTGATTTTACCCACAGTTCGGACCACTTTCCAGACAATCCAGCCAACCGGCAACCATGACGGTCGCCGGTTAAGCTTTGTCCTCAAATGGCCGCTGTTCAGCTGGTCGATTATCTCCGGAGTAATCGCCGCTTTTTTGCTCCTCGTCCTTTGATTCAGCACTCCAGTAGGGATGAGGGGGATTCCTACCCGGATCGGTTCCACTTCTTCGCAGACGTACTCCACCATTGCTAAGCACTCGTTTTTAGGTTGGTTACCGTCGCCGGAGGTTGCAGCGGTGTTGGATCCGCCGGTGTATGGGACGATTGTCCAGCATTCGTTTTCGGGAATTTTGGGTGTGAGATCGTTTGAGTAATGGTTTGGGGATGTGGGAGTTGATGGACTCATTTTCTGATATGTTTTTGTTGCAGAAGAAAACAATCAGCAAGAGAGAAGAGAAAAGAGAGATAGAGATGGAGATAGGGATGAAGGAGGAAGGAGGCGATGGGATGTGGTTTTTCATAGGGGAGAAACCCAAAATTGTAACGTAAATACTCATAATATAAAAAGATCAAATGCACCCAGCCTTTTCATTTATTGGGGCAAATTTGGTTAATAGGCTGTTTTGAGAAATAAGAATAGTAAGTAGGCTTTTTTATTTTTTTTGTTAAGTAACTAGACCCTTTTTTTTATTTTTAACCGTTCAACTCCGAAACCCTAATTCTCCTTTCCTCTTTACTCTCTGGTAGCCGCAACTTCCCTCTTCCATGGCACCTGTGAAATGGAGCAATCTCCATCCAGACATTTTACAGTGAAAACCCCTTTCTCTCTCAAAAACCCTAGCCGTCCTCTTTGCTCTCCTTTCCTTCCACTCCTCCGAGTTTAGATTCAACCAAACCACCATCAACCCAACCACGGACAAACTCTTCGAATCACTTGCATTCGACCTCAGAGAACTACCTAAATGGAAGACAAGTTGAGGATGCCAAACGGGATGAAAACGATGCCGTTGCCTCTACTTACAAGGCGGCTTAGCAACCCAACCATCAGCAGACTTATAGCCGAGTCGGTTACCAAGACACGGAGCCCAATGACTCCGTCTCCGTTCGGCTCCACGCAACTCAGGTCCATCCTTCAGCGGCTTGAGATCATGGAGATCGAAAGTCGAAATCTCCTCGAGAAGCTCTTTTCCATGGTTCAGACCGACGCTCGGCTCGAGAGGTATATCCGTAAACGATTGCAGGTGTATTGTCTTGGTGATCGAATGTTTTTCTCCTTAAATATTTCTATTACTATTCTTTCCTGATTCATTTCTTTGTGCTGTATTTTGTTGTGATTTATTGGCTTTTAGTGATGTGAATCTGTCCAGATTAGTGATGTACCATCTTCTGAAGAGCTATCCAAATCCTGTGCCAATTTGTTCTCAAATAATATGATAAATCATTTGGATAACAACTTGCCTGTGGCACATAATCTAGTATTGCAGTTGTGGCACATAATCTAGTATTGTAGTTGTTGGAGGGTAGCGATTACGCTTACAATTGCTTCATATATATTGTAAAGTCTTGATTCGATATAAATAACATAAATTATTGTAGCATTCCTGAGGATAATTGGCTTCCTACGTATGCAGCTTTTTATTTCCATGCTTACTCTGATGGATGTGTTTGCTTACACTCGATTGTTCATTAGTTGTGCAATGATTGTGGTGTCTTTGACAGAGAAATTGCAGTAAAGGCGCAAAGCTACAGGTTATAATTTGTGGATTATAAGGAATGTTAATTACTGATATGTGTGCATGTAGAGCTAGGGCTAGTATATGCATTATGTATATACTGTATGATTTGAATGTAGAATTCAGTTAATTTTAATTACCAAACTTGGAGCTGCTAATATGTATGGTATGCATTTTATATCTTGTACAAACTTGTTTGGGGATTTCTCTTCTGCAATATCTAACATTTGCATTTCTGCACAATCCACTTTTAGTTGAAGCTTCTCCAATCATTCTCGTATATTTGGATGGATGAATCGATGGTCTTGTCATGTATGTTTTATACGGAAATATATGGTGGATGGATGAAGTGATGGTGATGTCATGTGTATATTGTACATGGAAATATTTGTTGAAAGGGTGAATTAAGGGCCGTTCGGTAGAGGAGTAGTAAGGGAATGGCCGCCGGTGGACTAGTGTCTGAGATAGGGGTAGTCATAGAAATATATATATGTATATATGTTTGTTTCTGCAATTTACAGGCACAAATTATAAAGGGTAGCCTTTTTTATGGTATGTAATTTTATGATAGTTTTACCTATCATTGAATGTAACTTTATGGTATGTAATTTTATGGTATGAAAATTTGGTGTAAAAAAATTATGGTATGACAAAATGTAATTTTATGGTATGTAACTTTATGGTATGTTACTTTATGGTATGTAATTTTATGGTATGTAATTTTATGGTATGAAAATTTGGTGTAAAAAAATTCTGGTATGACAAAATGTAATTTTATGGTATGTAATTTTATGGTATGAAAATCTGGTGTAAAAAAATTCTGGTATGACAAAATGTAATTTTATGATATGTAATTTTATGGTATGTAATTTTATGGTATGAAAATCTGGTGTAAAAAATTCTGGTATGACAAAATTCTTGTATAACAAAATTCCGGTATGAACTTTTCGTATGATAATTTCTGGTATGAAATTTCTGGTATGAACTTTTCGTATGATAATTTCTGGTATGAAATTTCTGGTATAAAAATTCTGGTATAAAAATTCTGGTATGAGAAATTCTGGTATGAGAAATTCTGGTATGAGAAATTCCGGTATGAGAAATTCCGGTATGATAAATTTAGTCTAGAAAATAAAAAAGAAAATAATAAAAAAAATAAAAAATAAAGTCAAGAAAAATAATAATAAAAAAAATAAATTCAGTAATTAAAAATTAAAACTTATACTTATATAACAAATAACAAACATCATTTATTCATTTCTTTTTAAATAGAAGGGTTAATAATTTTTACCTACTATTAAATGAAAGTGGTAAAAAATTTGGGGTACACTTTCTTAAACAAAAACTCAAAAAAGCCTAGTATGTCAAATTATCCCTCATTTATTTATGGTTTAATATCCACACTTTAACAATAAAATAATTAATATTACAATTTTTTGAACATTTATCAACAATATTTTTATGTAAATCAAATTATATTTATTTAAAGTTACGTAAAATTTTTCAATAGATTGTTAAATTAGTAAATTAAGATTACGTGGCTTTAAAAAATTAGTTTACAAAATAAAAAATTTTGTTATTCTTTTTAATTGTTTAAATTGAACCATGAAAATCGGAAATCTATAGATATTTTAACAATATAAAATTTTAATAAATTGAACCATGAAAATAACATATCAGTTTTAAAAAAAAAATTTGGACTTAAAAACAAAAGATTAATGGACGTTAATTGGAGTTCTATGTCTGTTTTGAATACTGTCTCCACAGGGGCCACGCCAGCGATATATTCCGAGTAAATTATCTCGTTAAAGTAAAACATCATCCAATTTTAAATTTAAAGAAAATATGTTCCGGGTCAGTTTCAAATAAGATATATATGTTCGATAAACAAATCAGACAAAATAAGAAAAAAAAATATATATTTAACATTAACTGAAATATTGATTAAGTTTTTAACCAGCTAATCTTATATTTACAAAAAAAAAGAAGAAAAGATCATGATATATTGTAAAAATTTAAAATAATTATATTAGGAGACGATATAGATTATATTTGAATGCAATATTAAATACTATTCATGGTCATTTATACACTAATGAAAATCATGTCATGTGTAAATTTTACACCATTATAACTTTTAAGGCCCAAAATGTTATTTGGGTCTAACCCACAACAATCAAAATAATATGATGGACAAGAAAATATTGACACTTTGTTCATTATAACAGAAATATATACTATGTCAAATTAGGGTAAACTAATGCATCTGAATCAACAGGTGAAGATATCTTCAAATGTTGGCACAAGAGAATTTGTAACATCCCATAAAGTTGACAGTTTCTCACTGCAACAAATGATATCTTCAATTTGGATCAATTTCTCCTTAAGCAAGAAGGATTTACGCTAAAGACTGACAATAATTAAGATTAAGTTATCAAATGTGTAAATTTCATATAGTACGGTAAATTCCTTTCACTTTTTTTAGTCATTATTATTGTTGTTTGAGCTTATTTGTCTACATGTTGTTGCAACATATATGAGGTTTGTTCGAAAACAAATTATGCTCCGCTGGTGGAGTGGTGGTTCTACTTCTACCACTGTTGGTCCACATTTGGGTCTTCCACAGTTCCACCGGTTGCAAGCCTCGCACTCGTGCACTCGTGCTACACCTATTGGGATCGGATGGGATCAGTGTAAGTTTATCGTTGTTGAACATGTAAGTTTATTGTTGTTCACCGGTGAGAACTTACTTGAACATAAGTGATGAAGATAAGTGATACAGTGCCTTATGGTTCGAGTCCAGGGATGTGAGAAGGAGATATAAGACCTCCGCCGAAGATCTGTAGCAAGTGTTTACTCACGATGTCAAAAGTAAAGGCTATTATAGAAGATGAACATGCTTACCTATTGCACGAAGATGAGAAAGACTCACGTTGTGAGGCTAAGCAAGTAGTGAAAGTTTAACAATCTGCAACAATTGAACGAAAGACGTCGATACAAAACGTGTGACAACATGTATTATAACCGGGCGGTGACAGCTTGTCCAGTTCAGAATGGGGAAACTAGGAGGTGCTCTTACGACTAGTTTAGCAGGTGATAGAGGGATGCATCCGTTCTATTCCTGTTGGTGAAAGTGGACAGAGGCGATATCCTAGTGATTCTCGTGTGACAACATAAGTGAATTAGTAAAGAGATTAACTTAATGAAAGATAATAATCGGATTGTGTGCAAGCATGCTTATGTGTTTTACTTTACCTTATGTGTGTTTGTGCCTTTACTGTCTTTCTGATATCTAGAATGTTAGTTAACCGTTTATACCGATGTTGTAGATGCCTTGCAGGATATAGGCGTTGCTGAGTGATCCGGATGATGTGGTCAGCCGGGGTTCCTGTACATTATAGGACGGGATCAGGTTTATGTTCAGTTGTCATTCTTTCAGTTTGTTTTGAACTCGGCTGCGAGTCATAACGCTTCGAGTTCTCAAAATTCATAGTAAGATATATAGTAAGATATATTTTGTACCGTCACCTCAATACAATCAAGCGACGAACACTTTTTTTTCCGTCGCCTAAACTTACAGGTGACGTACATAATCTTGCCACCACAAAGGTCCGTCACAGAAATTCTTCAAGTTGCAAGAGTTGTTGTCTTAGACGAGGGAGGTAAATATTTCCGTTACCTGAATGAAATAAGGCGACGGAAATGTTAATTCTGCCGCCTAAATGTAAAGCTGTCACATTTAATTCGTTAGTTGAGCACGTACCAGATCTGTACAATTGGCCGGGTTTACCCCTTTCTTCAACCCTTTGTTTTTCACTTTTTCTTGCCTTTCTTCCTTTCTTCTACCCTTAATTTTTTTTTCAAATTGGAAGAATCTAATACAAATTAATTGGTTGTCAAACCTCCTATACTCTATTGTTGTAGGTACATAAGTATTTAAATTTTGGTTTTGTGTAATTTTTTTCTCTCTTCATGTTGAAATGTTTTGTTGGTGATTTGTTATTAGTTTGATGAGTGTTGAAAATTTGAGCTATGTGTGTTTGTGATTTGTGTTATGTGTGTTAATTGGTGATTTGTTATTTGTTTGAATAGTGTTGGAATTTTTGTATTGTTAGGATATGGAATGGCCTTTAATAGAAAATGGATTTTTTGGTTAGAATATGAACTAAAGTAGAAATTGAGTTGTTTGTTGTGTTATGGAATTAGCTAGAAAATTGGATTGAATAGTTTATTTGGATATGAAATAAAATAGAAAATGTGTTGTTTGTTAGAAAATGTGTTGAATGGTTTATCTCATTTGCTATTTAGGAAAATGGATAAGAGTTGGATGCAATGAAGTATTAATGATCGAAGATACCTTCAAGGGACTTTTGAATTTGTGAACTGGGTTAGAGAAATGTCGCCTGAGAAGACACATTTTTTGTGTCCTTGCAAAAAATGTCGAAATAGTGGACTTCCGGTTGACATCCATACCATGGATTCTCACTTGTCTACTAAAGGCATGTGACCTCTATATACGGTGTGGGACAAACATGGTGAAGTTTCACATGAGTTGAGAATTGATGAACTTAGAAATCAGTTGCTCGATAAAATGACATATTCCAACATTGTTGTCAGTTCTTCTATGGATCTTGTTATGAACATTGTGCATGATCGTTTCCCTTATCATGATGGATATGATGCTGGTTTAGGTCAAGACAATAGTGATAGTGATGATCCTACTTTAGATGATGTTGATGAAGATTATCAGAAGTATGACAGACTTTTATTAGAGGCTCAAACCCCGTTATATCCTAGGAGCACAGAAACTGTTTTGGGTGCTGTGTTGAAAGCACTGAAAATGAAAGTAGAAAATGGATGGTCTGATAAGAGTATTGACGATCTTTGCAATTACATTAGTCGTTTGTTTCCTCCTAGACACATTTATCCCATTGATTTTGGAAGAATGAAAAAGCTTTGCAGGGATATTAGTTTGGGTTATCAGAGTATAGACGCTTGTGAGTATAACTGCGTATTGTTTTACAAAGGATATGCCCAATGTGATGAGTGTCCCATCTGTCACACTTCGAGATGGAGAGAGGATGACAACATTATTGCTAGGAAAGTACTCCGCTACTTTCCCTTGACTCCCAGATTGAAACTCTTGTACATGTCTCCGTACACTTCAAAGCAAATGCGATGGCATGGAGAGAGGATGTCAGATCATGATTGATTAAAGCACCCTGTAGATGGAGAGGCATGGAGAGATTTCGACAGAAACTTTCCTCATTTTTCTAATGGTATTAAAAATGTATGTCTTGGGCTAGCAACAGATGGTTTCAACCGTTATGGAACGATGGGAAGTCTCCAGGTTTGGGTATGTTGGCGGGCTTAACTACTAGTTGTTATAAGGCGTGCCCATTTTGTTTGGATGATGTGGATGCAAAACATGAATGTGGAAGGATGGTATACGATGGTTATCGTAGATGGCTTGTAAATGATCACCCATGACGGTTTGATGATCATGCATTTATTGGAGAGTGTGAGTTTAGACAAAGACCTCCTTCCCTATCCGTGGAGCAAATTCTTGCAAGGATCAACAGTCACAAGTTTCCAACACTTAGCTTGCATGAAAACTTCAAGGTCCCGTATAATCCAAGGAACAGAGTATGTTGGAGTAACAAGTGCATCTTATGAAGATTGCCTTATTGGAATTTTCTAAAGGTGAGACATGCTTTTGATGTCATGCACATTGAAAAGAACGTATTTGATAAAATCATTGGAACCATTCTTAGTATTGAAGGAAAGTCTAAAGACGGTCCAAAAGCTCGTGCCCTTTTAAGACAAAGTTAGTGGGAGCGAAAAATGGACAACTTCCTCATGCACCATTCTTGGTGAGGCAAGAACATTTAGAAGAGGTTTTTGAATGGTTTCGTGATGTGAAGTATCCTCATGGTTATGCTGGGAGTTTGAGGAATAAGGTTTCTGTACATGATAGAAAATTTCATAGATTAAATATGCACGATTGTCACGTAATGCTTCAACATCTTCTTCCGATAGTTATTCGTGAGTACTTACCGTTAAGTGTTGTCAGGCCTTTGATTGCATTGTCCAAATGGTTTCAGAAATTGTGTAGCAAAGAGTTGAAAAAGGAGGATGTTCGGTTAATGGAACATGAGATAGTCACTATCTTGTGTAGGATGGAGATGATTTTTCCTCCCCATTTCTTTACCATTATGGTTCACCTTCCAGAACAAGTGATGCTCACTGGTCACGTGCATTTCACTTGGATGTTTCCCATTGAACGGTATATTAGTTAATTAATATCTTTTCTGCTTTCTTATATACTTGGACATTTTGCCCAATTTATTTAACTAATTTTTTTTGTAGTCAACTTGGAACTTATAAGAAATCAGTTCGCAGTAATCGTTTTCTAGAAGGTTGTATTTCCCAGCATTATATTGATCAAGAATCAGTGGTATACTGCAGTTTATACTTGGGGATTGGTGAACATCGGGAATCGAGGGCTAGGCTCGGCTCCACTGCTGCACCGGTTGGACGGCTCCACTTGGTCTCACTGTTGACATCCGATTGGGTCGAGATTGGAGGTCCGTCCGGCACAGAGAAGGAGGGTGGTGAGTTGTTATAACCTTGAAAGTAAGAAGATGAAGAGAGAAAAGGGAGACATGTCCTTACCCGGATGGACAGAGGATGATCGAACTCACTCGATCTATGAGGGTGGAGCAGTACTCGGTGCTAATGACGACGGTCTGGACAGGTCGGCACTCGCACGGTTCCAACGTCGGTTGTAGGTACTAGAGTGCTTCCTCGTCCTGCTCTCGACACCAGATGAGGAGGGTATTGATGCTGGAAGACGTATAACAAATAGGAGAGGTAGGAGAAGGCTCACCTCGTTTGTGCCCTACGAACTCGCGAAGGTTGGGGTCCGTCACGTTGTTGCGGCGAGAGGAGGGGAGGACACTGGCGGTGCATTTGTGTTCGATGTGGCGTGCAGAGGGCTCCGACTAGTTGGGGAAAAAACGATATGCGAGATAGGAAAGACGATATACGGGGTTGGGATTGTGGAAATTTCACGATAGGAGAGAGAGTAGGCAATTAAGAGGAAATGAATGAGACGATCTGTAACGGCTGGCCATGTAGCTGGGCTCCTTCATGTGGCTGGGCCAACACAAGCAGCAACACGGTGGGCTGAAGTAAAGTGAGGAAATTATGGGCCGCACTTGCATGGCCTTGCCCATAACTTGTAAAAACTTGTCATAATCTTGTCCTAAGACATGAACTAGTTGATGAAGAATTAGGGTTTGATACATATTTATCATTTTATGTGAATTAAGGTTACATAAAATGATAGAATTTTGATAAAGTGCAACATCTTATATCTATTAAAGCAGAAGCCTCTGTTGCCACGTGTCAACGCCAGATTTCTCGAAGCCTAAAAAATTATTTTAAAAAGTGATTTCTAAATTTTAATATAAATTAAAATTTTATTTCTAAATTTTTAAAAAATATTTTAAATAAATATTTTTATAAATATTTTTATAAAAATAGTTTTTAAACTTTTACGAATTTTTTTTACCAACAAGCATATCTTAACAAATCAATTTAAAAATATAATTAATTAGAAGAGATAAATACTTAAAAGAGAATTAAAAATCATAATATTGATTATAATTTTTTTAGATTTTTGTTTTACAAAATATACATATAAATTTTTAAGTATTAAATATTTATTAAAACTGAACCCGCACAAAGTGCGGGTAATATACTAGTTATCTAGAATGAGGAAAGGTTAGTGGATCTAAATCCAGTTTGACCCGGTATTAAACGGAAATAAATTTTCCGGATATTACAACAGTGCCCCCTTAAAATAAGTTTCGTCCCGAAACTTGGAAAAATGTATCTAATCAAACGACTTCCAAAAATATATTTGTATAACTTGGTCTTACTAAATCTCGTTTTCTAACATGCAAACTACTCAATCATCATAATCAGGCAACACATAAAAGAGAACACAATCACTCAATCCAAGGTAAAATCATAAAAGTCAAACAAAACAACATCCGAGTAGTAACTCGTCGATACAGAAGTAGCGGCTAACTCCGCAAAGAACTTGGGATAACTACGTCTAATGCTCTCCTCTGTCTCCCAAGTGGCCTCATCGGCGCCTCGTCTAGACCACTGTTCCTCAACATCGATATCTCCTTGGACCGTAGGCGTCTAGTACTGCGCTCTAGGACTGCTACCGGATACTCCACAAAAGTGTGGTATGGCTCCACTGTCAGGTCCTCATGGCTGATGACATGCCTCGGGTCCGGAATGTACTCTCTCAGCTGAGATACATAAAAGATCGGGTGGACACCCTCCAGTCCCGGTGGTAGTGTTATTCGGTAGGCAACCTCTCCGACTCTCTCCAAGATCTCAAACGGTCCGACATATCGAGGACTCAGCTTCCCCTTTATGCCGAAACGCCAGACGCCTCTTGTCAGTGACACTCTCAACCACACATGTGCACCTACTCTAAACTCCAAGGGTCGATGCCTTTTGTCGGCGTAGGATTTCTGAAGACTTTGAGCTGCTAACATCCGCTCTCGGACCAGGGAAATCCGAGTGATGTCGCCCTGTATCTGGTCTGGGACTGCTTCATCAACTCTTCTAGGCTCATCCCAGCATAATGGTGTGCAACATCTTGTTAGCATGAAATATTGTGATATTTTAGGCACGTTTTCTAATCGTATTTGATTCATATTGATAGTCTTTGATTGAGCTTTGTGCATATGTGAGCTAGTATTACCTATATTGTCAATATGGATGTCTACACGAGTTCTATGTTGATTATAGGTGATTTGGAGCTATTTCCGAACGAAATCAAGCAAAGGAGAGTTGAGTTGATGTGTCCATAGTCGAGGACACTTTTTGAAGCATTTTGGAGTCTTAGATTGAAGAATGCACGAGTTAGGGAAGAATCACGTTCTTGATTACGCCCTAAAACACGGCCGTACCACAAACCACGTTCTTGCCCAAAATTACGGCCGTGGATTCAGAGTCAAAATTTGATGTTCATTCCAGGAGATATTACGGCCGTGGAACTAACCGTAGTAGTTTCCACGCCCAAAAATTACGGTCGTGGAATCTTCCACGACCGTGATCTTGGCGAATCTTTTCGCCATGTTTCGAAGCCATGATCTTCTAAAGATTGGGCCGGGCCGACGCTTTGCCCTGCATTATAAAAAGACGGAAGAAAGGAGATTCCGTCAGGATCGCTTACATTTCCGTTCTAGGTTTACACTTGCGACATCATCGTCTAGACGAGCACGTTTTGCCTAGCTTGCTTGGGAGCAATTGAAATCTCTTTGAAGAGATCGAAGTTCGTGTTTGGATTTCCTGGAATCTCGTACTTTTGGTAGAGATTGCCGTAGAGATTCCCAGGAATTGCGGAAGATTGAAGTTCTTGGAGGATTTTGCAAGAAGATTCCTCTTCTTGCTTAGGTTTGATTTAGGATCGGATTGACATCCCGTTTCTTTTCTTTCCTAAGATCGTGATTGCTTATTCCGTTTTGAATCTTTTGATAAACACTTGTTCTTGACTGTGATTTTGAGATTCATTTGAAGATTATTGATAGTTCTTGAAAGTTCCCATCTTTTGTCTTTTAATTCTTGAATTAATATCAATATGACTGTTATTGGCTAAAAACCCTTAACAATTCTAAGGTGAAGGGTTGATAGTTGTGGCTTAGATGATGATAGATCGATCGCAAACGGATTAGACCCTGAGAGTTAGAGAATTATCGCCGACAACCCTAAATTACGGGCTGTTCTTGAGTTCCACGACCGTGGAATCTCAAGATCCAACCGTAATTACCTTAAGTTTACGAGCTTGCTTTTACCTTAATCCAAAGTTAAAGATTTGCTTTAGCTTAGTTTAGACTTGTCTTTTCTAGGTGGTAGTGAAGCCTCAACAACCTCTACCTCGATTGTGAGCCTCAATAACCTCAATCGGATAAGTTAGTCTTGATCTTTAGATTATAGGTTTGGGTATTTGATGCTAATCCTTGTCTTTAGAACCTTTCTATATTGAGTCTCAACAACCTGTATAGGGAGTGTCTTTTAGGTGAGTTGCATAAGGTTTTTGGAACCTCAACCGTACGATTACCTTACATTAGTATATCTTTGCATATCTCAACTCTGTCTTTATATCATTTAGTATATCTTGAATCGATTGCCACAGCTGGATACCTGGATCTTTAGGATTGTTGTTTTCCCAATAATTTGCAAAGCTCCACATATTTACTTGCTTGATAACCTGCAACTGAGTTCGTTCCACCCAAATCCCTGTGTTCGATACTCTGGAATTCTTGCTTAACTACGTCGATCCGTACACTGCGGGTTCGCTTGCTTGATTCTAGTTTTATAAATTTAAAGCTTATTTGCACACACCTCTAGGGGCGAACAAGTTTTTGGCGCCGTTGCCGGGGATTTGGCTTCGTCCGAATCCGGTAGCCGGTTGTCAAGCTTGGGAGCTTGCTCTCGTTATTTGATTTTTCTTTGAGTGCATGCGCAGGTCAAGGAACACCGAAGATCTCTTACCTCTTGATCAAGAGCTAGAGAAAACCTTGAGACAAAGACGCAAGGAAAAGAGGATGGCTCAAGAGAACGAACGCGATCTTCAAACTGAGTTGGCGGAGAAGGAAGCTCAACTCCGATGGAATGGGACTCTCCTCCAGGATGAGATGGATCGTCATCAATCTCAAGTTAACGGTCTACAAGACGTGATCGCCCAAATGAAGATAAAGATGAGCGATCTTGAAAATAAGGTGGACAAGAAGTCCTCGAAAAGGAGAACAAGGTCTAGAAGAAGAAACCACTCATCCACCGATGATAGTGATTCTTCCATGCCTCCGTTAGAAGAGATTGATCCCACGGTCAACATAAATCCTTTCAATCCACAAGGAGCTGCTAACCGCCGCATCCCACCTAGGAATACGAGGGTCGAACGTGTGGATAATGAGCCGAGAACTCTTGGCCAGCGGATGGATCCAACACAACAACCACGCCGCTTAGGTGTGAACTTTGATGCTGAAGATGTACAAGGGTTTAGCTTCAACCCTCAAGTTATCACTCTTGTTCGCCAAAGCCAGTTTGGCGGTACAAGCGCTGAATCTCCACACCAACACTTGCAAAACTTTGAGTGTATGATGAAGACGATGAGACCAAAGAGCGCTACTACCAACAGCTATAAGCTCAAACCTTTCTTTTTCTCTTTGAAAGGGAAAGCGCTATCTTGGTACCAAGCTCTTCCTAGTGGGAAACTAGAAACGTGGGAAGACCTCTCCGCAGAGTTTCTCACCAAGTTCTTTCCGCCCTCCAAAACGGCGGAACTTAGAGGTAAGATTAATGCTTTTTCTATGAGACCTAACGAAAGTTTGTTTCAATCTTGGGAAAGGTTTCAGGATTTGCTCTTGGATTGCCCTCATCATGGCATATCCAAGCTTGCCTTGCTAGAAATTTACTACAAGGGGCTGGATGCGGGAACGCAATTCAACCTCCAATCCCTCTCATGCGGAACGTTCATGGACATGAGAGAAGATGACGCTTGGGACTTCATTGAGAAGCAAGCAAGAGTCATAGAGAAGTATTCCCACCGGAAAGTGGAGGGAAGTCGTGTGGAGCAAGGAGCAAAGCTCACACTTGAAGCTCAAAATCAGATTTTCTCCCTCAACAATGAGATTAAAGAGTTGAAGGAGACTATCAAGACCAACTTCCCAAAGCAACAAGAGAAGGATGTTGGCTATTTGGGCAACAACAACGGCGGTGATAACACCAACCGCAACAACAATAACCGGAACAATAACCGGAATGGCAATTGGAATGGAAACAACAACAACCGGAATAACAACAATTGGAACAACAATCGGGGTTCGAACAACAACAATTGGCGCTCCAATCAACAAAATTCCGGTAACTCCTATCCTTCCAATTCCAATTCACTAACTCCACCCTCTTCTTCCTCTACTCCTTTGAAAAGCCAGGGGCAATCATCAAATGGAGGAAACAATACGGGAAAGGAGAAGCCGGATCCCATGTTGGAAACAATCTTGGGAAAGCTTCAAGGGTTAGAGAACCGCATCATCAAGGTTGATGATCAAATTTCTAAGGTTGACAAAGCTCAAAAGGTTTTGGAAAATCAAATGTTCAACCATGCGGAGGAAGTTCCTAGAAATCAAGGGAAACTTCCAGGAAAGACGGAGGACAACCCCAAGGGAAGGGTAATGGCGATCACAACTAGGAGCGGAGTGACTACCACCGATCCGCAGCCTACGTTCGTTGAAGTCCCCGTAGAGAAAGGCAAAGAAAAGGGGAAGGAGAAGGAGGACGTCTATGTTCCCCCTCCAGCTTTCAAACCTCCCCTACCGTTCCCTCAATCTAGAGCGCGAGCGCGCCTAGACAAACAATTCGGTAAGTTCATAGAACTCATGAGCAAACTGCATATTAATATACCTTTTATTGATGCTATTGTAGGTATGCCGGCTTATGGCAAGTTCTTGAAGGAGCTCCTCTCTAACAAGAGGAAGCTAGAAGATTTTGGAGAGGTCAAGATGAGTTCGGATTCTTCGGATCTCATCAAGACTATGAAGGAGAAAATGCCCCCAAAGCTGAAAGATCCGGGGTCATTTTGCATTCCCATTGGAGTGGGAGAGGTTACATATGACGCTTTATGTGACTTAGGAGCAAGTGTGAGCATCATACCACTTGCATTGTGCAGGAAGATCGGTTTAGGCGACCCTAAACCGGTGAAGATGACGTTATACATGGCGGATCGATCCATTACTCGTCCCGTCGGCATTGTAGAAGACGTCCCAGTCAAGCTAGGCAAGTTCTTTGTCCCCATTGATTTTGTCGTACTTGACATTCCTGCAGATAGTCCGGTCCCGATCATACTCGGAAGGCCGTTTCTTGCAACTTCCGGCTGCATGGTCGATTGCAAGAATGGGAGACTCGCTTTTGATATTGGGGAAGAGAAAGTAGAGTTCGTTCTTTCCACTCTAGTGAAGGAGCCAATCTTTGATGAGGAGATTTACAATGTCCAAGACGAAGAAGGTTTATCTAGGGAGGAGGTAAGTGCGATTCTCTTTAACGATCCCTTACAAAAGGTTATTACTATGAGTCTAACCGATGTAGGAGAAGAAGAAGAGTGCAAAGAGGAAATTGAAGCCTTAGAAGCACAAAAAGAGATGCATGAAGTGGAGTTTGAGAAACTCCACGATGAGGCTGAGAATACTCGAATCCACGGTCATACTCTGTATTCCACGACCGTGGATTCCATGACTAAAATCAATCTCCATTCCAGAGGATATTACGGCCGTGGAATACCAGAGGAAACCGTAATTTTGACCGTGGAAAAGGGCGATCGGCATACTTCTTCAACTTCCTCTAATTCTTCTCCAGACCATTCAACATCCTTAGAAACTTCTAAGGAAACATCGGAAGCTCCTCAAGGATCATTGGAAGCTCCGAAAGCAATGGAACTTAAACCACTTCCTACTCATCTAAGGTACGCTTTTCTTGGATCTAATTCCACCTTCCCGGTTATCGTTAGTTCCGAATTAAGCATAGATGAACATGAACAGCTCATGATTGTCCTTAGGAAACATAGAAAAGCCATAGGCTATACTATAGAGGACTTAGTAGGAATTAAACCCTCCCTATGCATGCACAAGATACTAATGGAGGAGGACTTTAGAACTTCAAGACAACCTCAAAGGCGGTTGAATCCGACCATGAAGGAGGTTGTCAAGAAGGAAATTCTTAAACTTCTTGATGCAGGTATCATCTATCCTATCTCCGATAGTAAGTGGGTGAGCCCAGTTCAAGTAGTTCCGAAGAAGGGAGGAATGACGGTCATCACCAACAAGAACAACGAACTCATTCCTACCCGAACCGTGACTGGATGGCGAATGTGTATAGACTACCGCAAGCTCAACAACGCAACGCGGAAGGATCACTTTCCATTGCCATTCATCGATCAAATGCTTGAAAGGTTAGCACAACATTCATACTTCTGCTACCTTGACGGTTATAGTGGCTTCTTTCAGATTCCGATACATCCGGATGATCAAGAGAAGACCACATTCACGTGCCCTTGGGGTACGTTCGCCTACAGGAGAATGCCGTTCGGGCTTTGCAACGCCCCAGCCACCTTTCAACGGTGCATGATGGCCATCTTCTCCGAATACGTAGAGGAAATCATGGAAGTCTTCATGGACGACTTCTCCGTTTACGGTTCCTCTTTTAACGATTGTCTTTCTAACCTTTCTCTTGTTTTGCAAAGATGTGAAGACACTAACCTAGTTCTTAATTGGGAGAAGTGTCAATTCATGGTTAAGGAAGGAATCGTGTTAGGTCACTTAGTCTCTAGTAGAGGGATAGAGGTAGACAAAGCTAAAATAGAGACCATAGAGAAACTTCCTCCCCCAATTTCGGTGAAGGGAATAAGAAGTTTCCTAGGACATGCTGGATTTTATAGACGTTTCATTCAGGACTTTTCTAAGATATCAAAACCTCTCACTAATCTATTGATGAAGGATGCAGTTTTTGAGTTTTCACAGGAATGTCTAGATGCATTCAACACCATTCGGCAAGCTCTGATTTCAGCACCCATTATCCAACCCCCGGATTGGACTCTCCCTTTCGAGATTATGTGTGATGCTAGTGACGTAGCCATTGGAGCTGTTCTTGGGCAACGAAAGGAAGGACGAACCCACGCCATATACTACACTAGCAAGACGCTAGACGAAGCTCAGCTCAACTACGCCACTACAGAAAAGGAATTTTTAGCCATTGTCTACGCTATTGACAAGTTTCGCTCTTATCTTGTAGGTGCAAAGGTGATTGTTTACACGGATCATGCTGCGATCCGGTACCTCCTTGCGAAGAAAGATGCGAAACCAAGGCTGATTAGATGGATTCTTCTCCTACAAGAATTCGATCTAGAGATCCGCGACAAGAAAGGCTCGGAAAATTCTGTTGCGGATCATTTGAGTCGTCTAACACATCTAGAGGACGACCATTTGCCCATTGATGACTCCTTTCCGGACGAACACCTACATATCATAGAGGAGTGCATCAAGGTAGTCTCCAAAGGTAACGAACCATGGTTTGCTGATTTCGTTAACTATTTAGTTTGCCAGGAGATACCACCCGGACTGTCATACGCACAAAGGAAGAAGTTCTTCAAGGACGTCCGGGAATACCATTGGAACGAGCCTCTCCTCTTTAAGAGAGGTCCGGATGGCATCATCCGGCGATGTGTGCCGGAAGATGAGATGCAAAGTGTCATCCGACATTGTCATTCACTACCTTGTGGAGGACACGCTAGTTCGAACAAAACTAACGCAAAGGTATTGCAATCTGGATTCTATTGGCCTACTTTATTTAAAGATGTGCAATCCTTTGTTTCTTGTTGCGATGCTTGTCAAAGAACAGGCAATATCTCTAGAAGGAACGAGATGCCCCTCAACAACATCCAAGAGGTGGAGATTTTCGACGTTTGGGGAGTCGATTTCATGGGACCATTCCCTTCTTCTTGTGGAAACCAATACATACTATTGGCGGTAGACTACGTCTCTAGATGGGTCGAAGCAATTGCCTCTCCCACGAATGATGCCATGGTGGTGGTTAAGTTCTTCAACAAGACCATCTTTCCGCGATTCGGGACGCGAAGGACGATCATTAGTGATGGAGGTTCTCACTTCATAGCCCGTCGCTTTGAAGCTCTTCTAACCAAGTATGGGGTTACTCACAAGATCGCCACCCCTTACCATCCACAAACGAGTGGACAAGTTGAGATCTCAAATAGGGAGATCAAGGGAATTCTAGAGAAGACGGTTTCAAGGACTAGGAAGGATTGGCCCTTGAAACTAGATGATGCACTATGGGCATACCGGACCGCATACAAGACTCCCATAGGAACCACACCATACAACCTTGTGTATGGGAAGTCTTGTCATTTGCCGGTAGAGCTAGAGCACAAAGCGTTTTGGGCTATCAAATGGCTGAATTTCGGCATGAAGGAAGCGGGAGAGAAGCGTCTCCTAGACATCAACGAGCTGGATGAACTCCGTTTGAACGCCTATGAAAACGCTAAGATCTACAAGGAAAGAGCAAAGCGTTGGCATGATAAGCATATCATTCCAAAGGAATTCCAAGAAGGAGATCAAGTTCTCCTCTTCAACTCGAGACTTCGCCTCTTTCCAGGTAAGTTAAAATCTCGTTGGACTGGACCTTTTCTAATTAAGCGTATTTTCCCCCATGGTGCAGTTGAAGTATGGGGTGAAGCTAGCGGAAGTTTTAAGGTGAACGGCCAACGACTCAAGAAGTACTCACCGGAACTCCAAGCTGAGGAGTTTGCACCTACCGCACTCGAATAAGTGCAAGAATGGTCTAGCTACGGACCTTAAACAAAGCGCTTCTTGGGAGGCAACCCAAGGTATTGCATTTTCGTTTTTGTTTTCGATTCATAGTTTAGCTTAGAATAGAAGTTTTTGCTTTGTTATGCCTCGATTTCTTCCGGTATATTCGTGTTTTTGGTTGTAGGATCGATGGAAAGGGAGAAAGGGAGGATAATGTCAAAAAGAAGTGACGAAATTTGGACTTTGAAGCTTTACAGAAGGTTCCACGGTCTAAACCACGATCGTCATAGCTACAGTGGCCGTAATTCTCAAAGGCCTGTGAAAAATCACCAAAACCACGGGTCCGTACACTTCCACGGCCGTGGAATGCCCCGATAGACCGTGATTTTTGAAAATTTGCCTGCGAGTATAAAAGCCACACTTCATCACAAAAACACCACAATTCCTCCCCAATTCCACGCCCTAAATACCGAAAACCCGCAGCCTCTCCCAAATCTTTGTTCTTTAATCGTTTTCAACGATTCTTCGCTCTAATCTGCAGCAAATCCAATCAAGAACAAGATCCAAGCAACAAATCGAGTGGAAAACGATCAACAAACCCGCATTTTGGATTTTTCAATCCGAAAAAGAGGTTATTTTCTTCTCTTCGATTCTAGTGGATTTGGTTCGTTTTTGCCATAGATTTTTAGGAAGAACTGATAAAGATTGGAAGAAATTAGATTAGGGCTGCTTGTTGTGGTGAAATTTGGTGAATTTGCTGAGATTCACAAAATTCTGTGTCGAATCACGGTCTCTGGAGGTTCCACGGCCGTGGTTTTTGAAGAACAGCCCGTAATTTTGAACAGAAATGGATTTTGTAAGGAGGATGTCGGGAAGGATTAAGGAAAAGAAAGGGGAGCAAAACAAGAAAAGAAAGGGCAACCCCTCAACCTCTAGGGCACCACCACCCTCATCTCCCTCACCACCATCATCACCTTCACCTCCATCTTCACCCCCTCCTCCTAGCATCCCGACCATACACGAAAACCACATAGCTGCATTTGAGAAAATAGAGAAGAGGACAGTGATAGGTCCTAGGTATTTGTTGTTGGAGGATCTACATCCTCTCAACATAGTAGATGACCTTACATGGCTCTTGGATAGAGCCGGATTGCTTGTCTTCACGAACATTCGTGAAGACGCCTATGAGGAGATCACCCGAGAGGTTGTGACATCTTTCGAGCACAGCCATGTTGATAGGACCGTCTCCTTCCGTCTCATGAATAGAGACTACCATTTGAGCATTGTTGAGTTCGGGACCATTTTTGGGTTCCATGAGACCTATAACGGTCGACTTCCTAGAGGCGTTTCCGCCAAGGACTTTTGGGCGGAAGTGGCCATGATTTATGCCGACGAGGACCGTTGGCAACCAGCTGATACCAAGGCTAGATTGATGTACCATCTAGCCTTGAAGATAGCTCACCGTGTTCTTTCGGAGTGTCTCTTTCCTAGGACGGAGACGCCCCAAAAGATTAAGACGGATGAGCTATTCCTTCTCTACGCTATGCTTTATGGATGCCGCGCAGATTGTGCTACTCTTTTGGCGGCGACGATGAGTAAGCTCAAGAACAAAGCAAAGGGGAACATTGGATATGGTGGGATAGTGACCCACATAGCTAGGAGCCTTGGTGTAGATTTTTCAGCCTGCACCCGCATACCCGCTGTACCTCTAGGACTACATGCATTCATGGTTAGGGGACTCATCTTCCCCACACATAGAGGTCCGCCTTATGCGGGCATGCCCTGGGAGAGTAGGACAGGCAGGGGTATTGAGTGGCTGCCAGAGTATTCCATTGTGGCGGGACGCCACAATTGGAAGGAGACGTTCGCTGCGATGCATGCGAACAGGCTTGTAGCTCCCCCCTACGTTCCACCACCGGCTGAGGATGAGGAGGACATGGGAGAGCAGTACGAGAGTGGTGGAGGAGCAGAGCAGGAGTTCGACACGTTTCCGGATCAGCCGGAGGCGGCCCCGGATGTACCTAGGCGCTCTCCACGCCCAGCTAGAGCTTCAGGCTCGTCATCTCGCCGCGCCAGTGTGAGCGAGAGGCCCACGTGGATGACTACACCTCCCACCTGGTACGACACACCTCCTCCTTGGTCCACGACGCAGCCAGCAGCACCACCACCGCCAGCACCAGCAGATGCTCCCGCATGGTATGATCACGCCCCGGGATGGTATGAGAGGATGCCGGAGTGGGCTACCTGACTTTCTGAGCGAGTCGGAGCACTAGAGATCCGGGCGGATGCTAGAGACGGACGCTTAGACGACCTTGACCACATGATGAGGGACGTCTACCGCCAGCAGTTTGGGCGGTCCTATGATCCGAGTTTCTCTCCATTCCCACCTCCACCGGCGCCGCAGTGATCGATGACCGGACCGCTCGTTTTTAGACATTCCCGCCACCATTTGTGAGTTTCTTTTTCTTTTCTTTCTTTTGTTCTTTCCTGTGAACATTAGGGACAATGTTCGTCCTAAGTATGGGGTGGGATGTACTAAATGTTTGTAATAACTCTACTCTATATGTTGCTTTCATTCCGAGACTATCATTGCATGCTCATCATATGTTACACGTTTCATTCTTGCATTGCATGAAAAAGAACTTTAAAAACCCATAAAAATTGAAAAATTTTGAAAATTTGATGCTTCTAACGAATCGATATGATTTCCATGATAATCATTACTTGCAAATTGAGTTGATAACAATTGCATGCTTGAAAGGATGGTATTTCGAAAAGAAATTGAATGAATAAACTTTACCTCTTTTGCAAGTTGTATAATGTGAAAATGTTACCTAAATCATGTAAGAAATTGAAGTTAAAATCACATTATAAGTTCCTATACTTCTTGTTGAAATGATTAAGGCAATTCGATACTTTCTTTCTTCTTTCTTTGATCATCTAACTCCTCATTGAAATATTAGCCTCCCTTACCCATCCGGGAACTTGGAAAGTGAATGAGAAAAAGGCATGTTTGATGTGGGAGGGCCATGAGAGCATATATTTGCAATCAATTGAATAGAAAGAAATTATAGGTTTGGGGAAGTCAATCATGACGATGAGTAACTCGGCACCATTCACATAGCCGGGTGTTTGTGTCTTGCCAAAGTCGGATTGAGCGATATTCCTAGCGGATTATGGTATGTGCGCTAAGGGTTTGAGGCATCTCTTGCAATTTTGAGAAACGACAATCTCCTAGGCTTCGGTTTTTGTGCACCTCTATCCATAACTCCAAAAGTAAAGTCGACAAATGAAAAGGAGAGAGCGAAGCTCTAAGTGAAGTGTTGCGGAAACCGCAAAAGAAGAAGAAGGTAGTTGTCCACTTTCCCGGATTTATGCACCACTCTCCCTCAAAGTTTCCCTTCCCTTCCATCCTCTAGACCTTTTCTTTGAAAGTCCTTAAGATCAAAAGAATGTTATATGGCTTGGTGATCTAAATTGAAGTTCTTATGATTGATTTTGATAATATTTGAAGGTTATAATGCTTGTTTGGAAGTTAAATTGATTCATGAGTTTTCTTTACCTTTTACTCTCTAATTAAGTGTGTGAAAGTTTGAAAAACGATTGAAGCAAGATTTGAGAATGATCTATTCTTTAGAAGTCACTTTCATCCAAAAAGAAGGTACACATATTTCATCCTAACTCTTGTTTAAAACTTTTTTGAAAGACCTTGCTTAGGGACAAGCAAGTGCTAAGTATGGGGTTATTTGTTAGCATGAAATATTGTGATATTTTAGGCACGTTTTCTAATCGTATTTGATTCATATTGATAGTCTTTGATTGAGCTTTGTGCATATGTGAGCTAGTATTACCTATATTGTCAATATGGATGTCTACACGAGTTCTATGTTGATTATAGGTGATTTGGAGCTATTTCCGAACGAAATCAAGCAAAGGAGAGTTGAGTTGATGTGTCCATAGTCGAGGACACTTTTTGAAGCATTTTGGAGTCTTAGATTGAAGAATGCACGAGTTAGGGAAGAATCACGTTCTTGATTACGCCCTAAAACACGGCCGTACCACAAACCACGTTCTTGCCCAAAATTACGGCCGTGGATTCAGAGTCAAAATTTGATGTTCATTCCAGGAGATATTACGGCCGTGGAACTAACCGTAGTAGTTTCCACGCCCAAAAATTACGGTCGTGGAATCTTCCACGACCGTGATCTTGGCGAATCTTTTCGCCATGTTTCGAAGCCATGATCTTCTAAAGATTGGGCCGGGCCGACGCTTTGCCCTGCATTATAAAAAGACGGAAGAAAGGAGATTCCGTCAGGATCGCTTACATTTCCGTTCTAGGTTTACACTTGCGACATCATCGTCTAGACGAGCACGTTTTGCCTAGCTTGCTTGGGAGCAATTGAAATCTCTTTGAAGAGATCGAAGTTCGTGTTTGGATTTCCTGGAATCTCGTACTTTTGGTAGAGATTGCCGTAGAGATTCCCAGGAATTGCGGAAGATTGAAGTTCTTGGAGGATTTTGCAAGAAGATTCCTCTTCTTGCTTAGGTTTGATTTAGGATCGGATTGACATCCCGTTTCTTTTCTTTCCTAAGATCGTGATTGCTTATTCCGTTTTGAATCTTTTGATAAACACTTGTTCTTGACTGTGATTTTGAGATTCATTTGAAGATTATTGATAGTTCTTGAAAGTTCCCATCTTTTGTCTTTTAATTCTTGAATTAATATCAATATGACTGTTATTGGCTAAAAACCCTTAACAATTCTAAGGTGAAGGGTTGATAGTTGTGGCTTAGATGATGATAGATCGATCGCAAACGGATTAGACCCTGAGAGTTAGAGAATTATCGCCGACAACCCTAAATTACGGGCTGTTCTTGAGTTCCACGACCGTGGAATCTCAAGATCCAACCGTAATTTCCTTAAGTTTACGAGCTTGCTTTTACCTTAATCCAAAGTTAAAGATTTGCTTTAGCTTAGTTTAGACTTGTCTTTTCTAGGTGGTAGTGAAGCCTCAACAACCTCTACCTCGATTGTGAGCCTCAATAACCTCAATCGGATAAGTTAGTCTTGATCTTTAGATTATAGGTTTGGGTATTTGATGCTAATCCTTGTCTTTAGAACCTTTCTATATTGAGTCTCAACAACCTGTATAGGGAGTGTCTTTTAGGTGAGTTGCATAAGGTTTTTGGAACCTCAACCGTACGATTACCTTACATTAGTATATCTTTGCATATCTCAACTCTGTCTTTATATCATTTAGTATATCTTGAATCGATTGCCACAGCTGGATACCTGGATCTTTAGGATTGTTGTTTTCCCAATAATTTGCAAAGCTCCACATATTTACTTGCTTGATAACCTGCAACTGAGTTCGTTCCACCCAAATCCCTGTGTTCGATACTCTGGAATTCTTGCTTAACTACGTCGATCCGTACACTGCGGGTTCGCTTGCTTGATTCTAGTTTTATAAATTTAAAGCTTATTTGCACACACCTCTAGGGGCGAACACATCTCCACCCATACAAAGCCTCGTAAAGGGCCATCCCAATAGACGCGTGCCAACTGTTATTATATGAAAACTCTACAAGGGGGAGGTGATCAGGCCATACCTATCCTCAATCCAGTACACAAGCCCGTAGCATGTCCTCTAACGTCTGGATGGTCCTCTCAGACTGACCGTCGGTCTGTTGGTGGTAAGTAGTAGTAAAGCGGAGAATCGTCCTCAAAGCGGTATGTACCTATTGCCAAAATTTTAAGGTGAAACGTTCATCCCTGTCGGAGACGATAGTCCTCGGTACTCCATGGAGTCTCACAATGTGTTTGGTGAACTCCTTAGTTAGACGACTTACCGGCCACGTTTCCTTAATTGGAATGACACGTGCGGTCTTCGTCAGACGGTCTACCACTACCCAAAATAGCATCAAAACCTCTGCTGAGTCTCAATCCCGTGAAAAAATCCATAGATATATCTTCCCACTTCCATTGTGGTACCGGTAGTGGGTGGAGCTCTCCTCCGGACCTACGATGCTTAATCTTGACCTGCTGGCAGGTCGAACACTGAGCTACATACCGAGCCATGTCGGGCTTCAACCCACCCCACCAGAAGGAACGTCTCACATCCTTGTACATCTTACTCGCGCCGGGATGTACTGAGTATGGGGTAGCATGAGCCTCACCTAATATCCTCTGTCTCAACTCACTGTCTGATGGAACACAAATACGGTCTTGACGTCTCATCACTCCATCAGCACCAATAGTGGACTGAGGTGCCTCATCTCGAGCCTTCCTATCTCGGATCCTGGTCAAAGTTGGATAGGTCTCCTGCTTCCGTCGGATCTCACCTAACAGATCAGGAAGTAACTCCAAGGTAGCCAACTAATGGACTGTATCTGGAAACTGAATCTCTACCTCTAACCAAGCCAAATCTCTCTACTATTACGGCTGCATTGTCAACCGGGCTATCGTCTTCTCCCGAGGCGTCTTTCGACTCAAAGCGTCAGCAACAACATTCGTCTTCCCTGGGTGGTAGAGAATCTCAAGGCCGAAATCCTTGATCAACTCTAGCCACCTCCTCTGGCGGTTATTCAACTCCCGCTGAGTGAATATGTATTTCAGACTCTTGTGGTCTATAAAGATCTCACATGTCGCCCCATAGAGATAGTGACGCCAGATCTTAAGAGCATGGACTATTGCAGCTAAATCTAGGTCGTATGTGGGATAGTTCTCCTTATACGTCTTCAGCTGACAAGATGCATAAGCTATGACCTTACCACTCTACATCAAGACACCCCAAGCCTAGCTTGGATGCGTCACTGTATACCACAAAGTCATTTGTACCCTCCGGATGTGCTAAAATTGGAGCAGACGTCAATCTCCTCTTCAGCTCCTCAAAGCTCCGCTGACACGGCTCAGACCAAAAGAACCGATTAGTCTTCCTCAAAAGGCATGTAATTGGTCGGGCAATCAGGGAAAACCCTTCCACAAACGGGCGGTAGTAGCCTGCCAAACCAAGAAAGTTGTGAACCTCCTTAACATTCTTCGGAGGTTGCCAAGAAGACATTGACTCGATCTTCGCCGGATCGACCTTAATCCCCTCAGCAGTCACTACATGGCCTAGGAAGGCCACCTTTGACATCTAAAACTCGCACTTGGACAGCTTGGCATAAAGCTGACTATCCTGCAGAATTTGTAACACTGTCCTCAAGTGTCCGACATGCTCCTCTCGACTCCTAGAGTAAACTAGAATGTCGTCAATGAAGACCACTACAAAATGGTCTAAAAAGTCGAATAAAATCCCGTTCATCAACTCCATGAACACTGCTGGCGCATTAGTGAGCCCGAATGGCATCACTACAAACTCATAATGGCCATACCTAGTTCGGGATTCCGTCTTAGGTATGTCCTGATCTCTCACCCTCAGCAAGTGATAACCCGATCTCAAGTCGATCCTCGAAAACACGGACACTCCATGCAACTAGTCGAACAAATCATCTATATGAGGCAGTTGATACTTGTTCTTGATGGTGACCTTGTTCAACTCCCTGTAATCGATGCATACCCTCATCGATCCATCCTTCTTCCTCACAAATAATACTGGCGCTCCCCAGGGGGACACACTAGGGCGTATGAAGCCCTTCTCAACCAGTTCCTCCAACTGCTTCTTCAACTCAAGCAACTCTATCAGTGTCATGCGGTACGGGGCCTTCGAGATCGGTCTCGTGCCCGGCTCCAACTCAATGCTAAAGTCAACGCTCCTCTGTGGGGGTAACCCTGGTAGATCGTCACTAAATACCTCTACAAACTTACACGTAACTGGTATCTCCTCTATTGTCAAGCTCTTGCGTTCCTTCATGGCATAACACCAGAAGGCATCGCAACCCTTTGCTATCAATCTCACTGCTCCTACGACGCTGATAACGGTGCCGGACTTTCCGAGGTCCCATCCTCGAAATATCACTCAGTGACCCTCCTTAGTGGCGACAGTCACGGTCCTCCTGCCAATGTCTAACATCGCCCCATGCCTTGTCATCAAATCTATCCCTAAGATCACGTCCTCATGTGCTAAGGGCATGACTAGGAAGTTCACTAGCCAGTCCCGATCTCCCAAATGAATTGGGAAATCATAAATCTCCCGGGTCCCTCTGACCTTATGCCCAACTACTCTACTTTGGAACCTTATAATTTCTAATCCGACCGTTAACTCTTTCCCAAATTTTAATACAGTAAACTACATATATCTATCTACCACATATTAAAAATCCAACGGTGGGTGCTCAATCTAAGATATCAAAACTAGATCCTAAAGTCAGTAGGTCAAGGCTGTAAAACAAGGGTAAGCAAGAGGTCTCCACTTTGATTCTTGCTGTCAACATAAGTCACCATTAAGTCTATTCAGAGGTCCCTAGTTCGAGTCTCACTAGCCACCAAAATCTGCATAACCCTAATCCACATGTCCTAGGTTCGATTCCTATGAAGATCACTAGCATACACCTATACAAACTTCATCATTCTAATATACAGTAAACAAAGGAGGTATGATCACATATTGGAGTGCTGTACGGATGGATCTACGGGAGCTACTAGTGTCGCTCAGCACCACAGAACTAGGGAATCGAGTGCTAGGCTCGGCTCCACTGCTGCACCGGTTAGACGGCTCCACTTGGTCTCACTATTGACATTCGATTGGGTCGAGATTGGAGGTCCGTCCGGCACAGAGAAGGAGGGTGGTGAGTTTTTATAACCTTGAAAGTAAGAAGATGAAGAGAGAAAAGGGAGACATGTCTGTAACACCCCAAGTTCTGGAAACTCGAAGCGCTACGGGCTAGGACCGCACAATGGGTCCCGACCCTCAGAGTAGCGACAACAAACGGATCTTACAACAAGGCACAGACGAATGAAAACAAAACTCAATATAAAACCAAAGGTTTAAACCCAACAAAACGGAAAAGACTCGCAGCCGAGTTCAAAACAAAAGGGAAACAACAAAAGAAACATAAACCCGATCCCGTCCTATAATGTACGGGAACCCCGGCTGACCACACCATCCGGATCAATCAGCAGCATCCTGAACCTGTGGAACATCTACAACGACGGTATAAACTGTTAGCTAATATTCTAGGTATAAGCAAGAGTGTAAAGGCACAAACACACATAAGGTAATGTAAACATATAGCATGCTGGCACTCAACCGGTTATTACCTTTCATTAAGTCATTCATTACTAATTGAACTTCTTTTGTCACACGAGAATCCTTTCGAAACTCGCCCCGGTCCCCTCTTCCGGCAATGGAACGGTGCGGATGCCTCCGACCGTCTAACCAGCATGAGCCAGTCGCCGAGAACCTCCTAGCTCCCGCAAGAGCTAGGCAGAAGATGTGACAGCCTCGTTATAATGCACTTGGGCCAATTAAGGTTATAAGGGTGAATCCTAGTCTGGTTATCCGTTATAGCATGAATAAACAACACAAACAAGCCAATACAATCCAACTAATACGCGGAATGAAGCTAAATAAGTCCAAGGGACTTACCTCACACGAAGGTAACACAAGAGATCAGCAAACAACTCAGAAAACACTCAAGGAAGCTCAGTTTCCCTCAGGAAAGGAGCAAGGAAAGCCTGTACGAACAAGCAACACGAATCAGGAACGAAACGGCTGCTAGAAGTATACAACTTCTAGTCTCAATGATCTCTCAGAGATCTACACATGCTAAGGGCTCAACCTTAGTCTTACCACAACTCAGGGGACAAAGAAAAACCACAAGGAACCAAGGAAGGAACGAGGAAAGGAAGGAAGGAAGCAACTCACCAAAGACGGGAGTTACTACAGGGAAACCGCAGGGGCGGTTGGACAGATGCGCAGGGGCGGCAGGGACAGAGGCACAGGGGCAGCGCTGTGCAGGCGCAGGGGCGGATCTTCGTCAGAAGCTACTGTCGGCTTCTCTTCGACAGATCTCACAACAGGGGCAACCAAAGCTCGAACCTTTGGTTCCAACACGTCAAGACTTAACTCCAGAGAGCCTGAGAACAACGAAAGGTCAACAACAAAACACTCCACAAGAATCAAGGCTCATGCTTGATCCTTGGAGAAGAAGATAAGAAAGGAACGCAAGGAAGAAACCAAAACAGAAGGAAAGGCATACAACGCTAAAAGAACATGGGGAAGAACCAAGAAAGATGCACTTACACGTTCAACGGGATTGCAGGAGGCAAGGACGGCTGCTGCCTTCTAGGGTTGAAGAAGATGATAGCAAGGAACGGGAAAAAGGGGAGAAAGGAGAGAATATATAGGGAGGCTAGAACTCTAGACGGAAAGGGCGTCTAGGGCGTCTAGGGTTAGAAAGAAAACAACGGTGTACGACATCTCTGTCCGTATAAAGCCTCATAAGGATTCATCTTGATCGATGCGTGCCAACTGTTGTTATATGAAAACTCCACTAAGGGTAGGTGATCTGGCCACACCTGCCCCTAGTCTAACACGCAGGCTCTCAACATGTCCTCCAGAGTCTGGATGGTCCGCTCAGATTGACCATCGGTCTGAGGATGATAAGCGGTCGTGAACTGTAGACTCGTACCTAGGGTGACATGAACCTGCTGCCAAAACCTTGATGTGAACCGTCCGTCTCTGTCAGAGACAATAGTCCTAGGTACTCCATGAAGTCTCACTATCTGTTTGTTGAACTCCTCTACTAACCGATTCACCGGCCATGTTTCCTTGATCGGAATGAAATGTGCGGTCTTCGTCAGTCGATGTACTATCACCCAGATAGCATCGAAGCCTTGACTCGGTCTCAATCCGGTAACGAAATCCATAGAGATATCCTCCCACTTCCACTGAGGAACGGGAAGTGGGTGTAGCTCGCCACCTGGTCTGTGATGCTCGATCTTGACCTACTGACAGGTCACACACTGAGCTACATATCTCGTCACATCTGGCTTCAGACCTCCCCACCAGAAAGAGCGTCTGATATCCTGATACATCTTACTCGCACTAGGGTGTACCGAATAAGGTGAAGAGTGAGCCTCTTGAAGGATCTTCTGTCTCAAATCCCGATCTGAAGGCACACAAACACGCTCCTGACGTCTTAGAACTCCGTCAGCACCAACTACAAACTGCGGTGCTTCTCCTCGAGACATCCGGTCTCAGATCTGTGTTAGAGTTGGGCAATTGTCCTGCTTTTGTCGGATTTCGGCCAACAGATCACGTACTATCTCCAAGGTGGACAACTGGCTGTCGGAATCCGGAAAGTAGATATCCATCTCAAGCCATGCCAAGTCTCGTTGTAACTGTGGCTGAGCCGTTAGCTTAGCAATCGCCATCTCTCGGGGAGTCTTCCTACTAAGGGCATCTGCTACCACATTAGCCTTCCCCGGGTGGTACAAAATCTCAAGATCAAAATCCTTGATCAATTCCAACCATCTGCGCTGGCGGTTATTCAACTCCCGCTGAGTGAATATGTACTTCAGACTCTTGTGGTCTGTAAATATCTGACACGTAGCTCCGTACAGATAATATCTCCAAATCTTCAGAGCGTGAATCACAGCAGCCAACTCCAGATCATGGGTAGGGTAATTCTCCTCGTACGTCTTGAGCTGTCTAGACGCATAAGCAATCACCTTACCTCTCTACATCAGAACACATCCTAAGCCTAGCTTGGATGCGTCGCTGTAAACCACGGAATCCTCAATGTCTTCTGGCTGAGCTAGAATAGGAGTAGAAGTCAGCCTCTTCTTCAGCTCCTCGAAGCTCTGCAGGCAAGACTCGGACCATATGAACCTCGTAGACTTCTCAGTAAGGAAGTGAGCGGTCGGGCGATGACAGAAAAGCCCTCAACAAAACGTCGGTAGTAGCCTGCCAATCCTAAGAAGCTGCGAACTTCCTTGACGTTCTTAGGTGGCGACCAAGAGGCTACTGACTCAATCTTTGCTGGATCTACCTTGATCCCTTCAGCTGAAACAATGTGACCAAGGAATGCTACCTCGGACATCCAAAACTCGCACTTAGAGAGCTTGGCGTACAACTCTCTATCCTGTAAGACTTGAAGAACAATCCTCAAATGTCCTGCATGCTCCTCCTTACTACGAGAGTAAACCAAAATGTCATTGATAAAGATAACTACAAACTGGTCTAGGAAGTCGATAAAGATGTTGTTCATCAACTCAATGAAGACTGTGGGCGCGTTCGTAAGTCCGAATGGCATCACTACAAACTCGTAGTGTCCATATCTGGTCCGAAAAGCTGTCTTAGCTATGTCCTGCTCTCTCACCCTTAGCTGGTGATATCCAAATCTCAGATCGATCCTCAAAAACACTGAAGCTCCATACAGCTGATCCAAAAGATCGTCGATACGGGGCAAAAGGTACTTGTTCTTAATCGTCACCTTGTTCAGCTCTCGGTAGTCGATACATAACCTCAATGACCCGTCTTTCTTCTTGACGAAGAGAATTGGTGCGCCCCAAGGAGATACACTAGGGCGGATGAAGCCCTTCTCTGCTAACTCCTCGAGCTGCTTCTTCAACTCAAGCATCTCGATAGGCGCCATACGATAAGGAGCTTTAGAGATCGGTCTCGTACCGGGCTCTAACTCGATGCCAAAGTCTACACTCCTTTGTGGGGGTAAACCTGATGGCTCTCCAAAGACGTCCGCAAACTTGCAAGCTACTGGAATCTCCTCCAAAGTCGGACTCGTACTATCCTTCATGGCATAGCACCAAAAAGCCTCGCAACCCTGAATGATAAGTCTTGTAGCTCGTACTGCACTGATTACTGTACCATTCTTCCCAAGATCCCATCCTCGGAATATCTTCATATGGCCTCCATCTGTAGTTACTGTCACAGTCCTCTTGCCGATGTCCACAACTGCTCGATGTTGGTCCATCCAATCCATGCCCAGAATAACTTCTTCATGTACTAAGTACATGACGAAGAAGTTAGCTGGCCAATCGCGACCTCCCAATCTAATAGGGCAATCGTGAACCTCTCGAGTACCTCAAATCTTACCCCCATCGGGTAATCCTATAAAGAAGGGTCTACCTTCTACAATAACTAAGGCCAATCTATCTATGCAAGCATCAGATATAAAAGAATGTGTAGCACCGGTATCGAAAAGAACTCGGACAGGAAAACCATTAATATGAATGGTACCTGTAGTTGTTGGCGATGTCGGCTCTACAACACTCCTCAACTCATACACCCTAGCTGAAGCATCTTTGGTGTCTGCAGATCCACCAACACGTCCTCTACCTTTCCCCTATCCCGGAGTGGAACCTTGAGGAACGGTAGAACCAGAAACTCTCTGATGCTGCTGCTGGTACTGCGATCTCTGTCCTCCTCCAGCAACACTAGCAGGTGAAGAACCTGCTGGGATAGCGCCTTGCCTTGACGGCAAAACGCAGCTCTATGTCCGGGCTTGTCGCAAGTAAAGCAAGTCACTGCTGGCTTCTTGCAATCAGCTCGGATGTGTCCAGCTACTCCGCAGTTATGACACTGTCGTGCTCTATCAGAACTCTGCTGAAAACCAGAACGTCCAGGCGTCTGACTACGCCCAAAACCAACTGCTCCAGCTCCAACATATGCTGATCCAGTCTTTTGTCTCTTCTCAGGACCTCCAGTCTGAGAAGCTCTCCTCTGACCCGGTCGGTCTCTCTCATAAGCAGAAGCTCTATCCTGATAATCCTTCAAATACTCACAATGGAAACCCGTAAGATAAGAGCGTGTCGACTCTCTCAACCTTCGAGAGAAAAGGTAAACATGCTGACCCTCCGGTGGTGCAGACGGACCTAACAATGCCAACTCGTCTTGAAACTTGAGGATGATCTCAACAATAGGCAAATCCTTGAATTCAGCCTCAAGGAAATCCTGAAGACGGTCTCTCCTCATAGCTGCAGGGCAGTAGCGATCCCTGATCACTGTCTTCTGATAACACGATTTATAGCATAGTTTTAGGTGTACATTTAGATAGGATTCTCGCTCAATCATGCATGATCTAGCACTAGTCCAATACGTTTTGCACTCAAAACATGTATTTTGTCGAGATAGACGTCTACACGGACTTGTGTGTGCGTTTTGTAGGTATTTCGGGAAGTTTTGAGCTAAAACGATGCGTTTGAGGGTCGCTCATTTAGATGACACACTTCCGAACTCATTGGAACGCAAGCCAAGGGCTGAGGAGGACTCATGGAACCTCGCCAACACAACCCATGCACCAAACCACAGCCTAATGATCCAAAACGAAGTTTCTGCACAGAATCACGGTCCTCTGAAGAACCACGGCCATGGAAATGACCGTGGATTTTGCCAGATTCTCGTGACAGCTGTGCCACGACTCTCATGGCCAGCTCATGCACAATTTGTTATAAAAGTGGTCCTAGCTGGGGTAGTTTGTGAGAGCTCATCCATTCTCCATTTCTCTAACAAATATATTCTCAAAAGAAGAAGATTTTTTCTAGGAAGGAAAGTGCCAAAGAGAAGAAGAAAGGTGCCATTGAAGAAGAGAGAAGAACACACACTTAGCTCCTTGTATTTCGGATTTATTTCTAGAGATTTGTGAACCCTTGAACCTTCTTTTGGAAGGGTTGTAAGTTTTTCTAATTCGATCTTCAGATTTGGTTTGTGTTGAAATCCACTTGTTCATCTTCTTTTCTTTCATTATCTTGTAATGGGGGTTATGATTTTATGTTTGCTTGCTTTGATTTCCATCATAAATGTTGTAGGCTAAATTGATGTGATTCTAGGGTAAGGAAAATATGGTTTTGGCTAGAACTATGATAGGACGGACTTAGATTTACCCTTGGACGATTTTGTTTATGAACATAGTTTCTGTTAGAAATCACGGGTAGTTCTTGAAGAACCACGGTCGTGGTTTCTATAGAACAAACCGTGATTTTCTCTGGTTCGAAGGATCTTACCTTAGATCTATATAAATGTTGAAACCCTAAGTTTTTGCTAAGTTTAACCTACCCTAGAGTATCCTAGAGTAGAGACTAAGTGTTAGGAGAGACTTACCCGGTAATCCTTGCCCTTAGAATTTAAAATAGCAAGACCTTAGGTAGTGGTGAGCCTAATAAGCCGCCATTGGATTAGATGTGCTAGGAATGTTGATTAGGACTTCCCATTCCGAGACTTACCCGGTAAGGATGAGTTAGATCCCTAATTTACAATTCCGGTTTGTGTAGAATTCCTAACCTTAGGTTCTTAGAGACTTACCCGGTAATGAGACCTTAGGTGCGGACTAGTTGGACCATGAGACCTACCCGGTAATTGATCCCAATTTAGAAACACTTAGTCCCAACATATCAAAATCAATCCAAAGAATGAATAGATAACTTGAGTTCTATGCCATAACCGGAATTTCTAACCCCTAGAATCCGTCTTCCCTTTTCCTTGATCAATATCTCGTTTGATTTGTTTATTTGTGCTGATTTTTGGTTTAGTTTGATTGATTGCTTTGCATGAATTGTGATCTTTGATGTGATCACCTAAAACCAACCAAAACAATTGAGATTTTCTTCCTTTATTTTCTCCTTTCCTTTAGACTTAGATCTTGCTAAATTCAATCACAACTTAAATCAATTTCACCTTAGTCTTTGTGTTCGACCTCGGAATACTTATCTTGCTACATACGTCCCGTACACTGCAGGTGCGCTAGAAGTTAGGATAATTATAACGAGTATAAATTTAAGGCTTATTGCGTGCACACTTTTTAGCGTAACATCTTCATCTGCTCAAAACTGGTGACCTTACTACGAATGGTCCTCCACCAAGAATGAGCCTGATCCTTCAGCAACGTCTGTGCTATGTTGACTCGACGTCCCTCGGGGCAACCGATAGCTTCCATAGCAGAATCAACCTGTCCAAGCCACTGCTTCACTGCCAAGCCAGTCCTTCCCACGAAGACGAGAACCTTCAGTTGATCGAAAGCCTTCAACCAACTGTCGGGCTTTGGCTCCTTTGCCTCAGCCGGCGCTCTAACAACCTCAACAACGTACTCCAGCAGGCGGGGCAACAGCTTGTGTAACTCTCTGTGAAACCTCAGCAGATCTCGCAGGAACTGGCGGCACTGGTGTTGGTCCTCCAGTCCTGATAGCTTCCTCAACTCTCTGCACGTAGTCGCGATATGCAGAAGCTCCGATAGACACTCGTGTGGACTCCGTCGATGGCGCCCTCTGTGCTCCGGACCTAGCAGCAGTCCCATTTTCAGCCTCAGGAACGATGCTCTCAGCAAACGCCTAAGCGATAGGCGGATCGGCAGCGGGGGCTTGGCCATGACCTCTAGCTAGTGGAGGTCTTCCTGCACGTCCTCGTCCACAGACGGCAGGTGGAAGTGGTGGTCGACCCCTTCCTCGCCCCATAGCAGATGTAGCTCTAGTACGCGCCATCTGCTATAAGGATAGGTATATAAGACTATATATATCTAGATATAAGGTCACGCTACAGCTAAAACACAAATCCTAGAAAAACACATCTAAAGGCCAACATATAAGAAACTACACTGCTGAGATCCGCGGAGGTAGTGGTGGTCGCCCGTACATCTATCCCAGACCAACGGTTTAAAAACAAAACTCCCCTTTTGAAAACGTTAGACCCCTTGCGGGTTCTATTTATTTATCCATCCGACATGTAGAAGATTTTGAGTGCCATTGTTGCCAACCTAGAGCTCTGATACCATATTGTAACACCCCAAGTTCTGGGAACTGTTCGCTCCAAACAATGTGTGCAAGCTTTAAATTTATAACCCTAGATGTATGCTAAAAACAAGGATGCGAACCCGCAGTGTACGGGTCAATCGTAGTAAAAAGCAAGAATTCCAGGGGTCGATCACAGGGACTCGGTGAAACAAAGCAAGTATAGGTTGTCAATGCAACTAATAACCACAAAGGTGATTAAAGCAATCAAAGATGATAAAAGTCAATTAAGGAAATATGCAATTCTAGGGATTAAAGCATCTAGTTGTGGTTCCAACTCAAGATCTAAAGATAAGCTGACAAAACTGAGATTTTGCAAAGGGAAGGTGTTTCTAAAGTGGAGTAGATTACCGGGTAAGTCTCACTACTCACAATCCCAAACCGTAACTCCTATTACCGGGTAAGTATCAAGGAATCAAGGTAAAGAACTATAACCTCAAACCAACACACCACCTAAGGGAATAGAATCAACCTTTACCGGGTAAGTCTCAGGCTAACTCACAAAGATGGGATGAAGGCACACTCAAACCCCAATAAAGGATAAACCTTTATTACCTACACTTATGATCTTTGTAAACAAACAAAGCAATTACCGGGTAAGTCTCATCCTAGGCTTGCGTTGAACCAGGAAAGGTGTAATAAGAATAGGATTTGGCAACTCTAACACTTAACTCTCAGTTTTGGATCAGAAAAGGTCACCTCGGTCAGACAAGTTCCACCCCGGCCGAGGTGTTCATCGACTGAGCGAGATGTTCTAGGGTTAAGGGTAGAGACTTGAGCTTTCAGGGTCCTACTGGGATTAAGATCATTCTATCATCGTCTTTCCCACAACTTTCAGCCAATCACCCTAGAATCACACAAAGAAATTAGCCACTCATCATCATGAAAGCAATAATCAAATATAAGGGAAGAAAGTGAATAATTGAACACAAAAACATTAAGGAAAAGATTTCAATAACTGAATCAATTATCAAACAAACAAGCATTCCTTGGATCACAATCCAACAAGACAAGTCAACAAAGAAGGGAATCTAAGAGAATCTTACAAAACCCTTCACAAAAGCTATAAAAGCTATCAACTTCCTTCCTTCAATCTTCCAAAAAATCCTTCCCAACTGCTGGATGCTCTCAGCTTTCTAAGCTTGTCTAAGCCTGTATAAGAATGGTTGAACTTGTGGAAAATCCAACCCTTTATATAGGAATACTACCCTCCAAAGATAAAATATCTTGGAAAGATATTTTCCTAATAAAATATATCTATCTCTCATAAATAAATCCCTAAAATATATGATCTTCCTTCCAGAAATCCAGCCTAAAAATATAAGATCTCTCCTTCCAAAAATAAAAGATCTCAGCCAAGAATAAAATATATCCCGCCGCGTCCAAGGTGTTCGCCTCGGTCGGGACGTTCTTCTGGATCACCTCAGTCGAGGTGGAATTCATCTGACCGAGGTGGCTCTAAACTGAATGTGAAATCTCTCAAATCTAGTCCAAAGTAAATCTCTAATCCAATTCCATGCTTCCTGGATTCCTCCTTAAGCTCCTGAATGTAGCTCCTATGACTCCTTAGCTCCTTTAGCTCCATTTTAGTCCAAAACGTGCCGTTTTACCTACGATTACAACGAAACTTGGTGTAGACCTCGATTCCCGCAAAGGTAGATGAAAAGGCAATATAATCACATAATATACATTCAAACATGCAGATTATTGAAGATAAAACGTCTAAACAAGTCCCAAAATATAGACTATAATTCATGCTATCAAAATACCCATACTTAGCCCTTGCTTGTCCCCAAGCAAGTTCCGAATATAAAATACAAGATAGAATGGATTATAAGTCATCAAAAGTCAATAAAAACCTTTCAAAACTTTTTGGTGGTGTGCTCCACTCATAGATCACTCTAAGAGAATGCTTCATGGAATTTAAAATCAAGATATGATCAAAACACTTTATAAATATAAGTTGTTCATCTTTGCATAAAATCATAGAATGCATAATAAATCATAATTATCGAAATTAATCATGTATAATCCAGCCACTAAGTCAATCAACAGGCTCGAGGTTTCAAGGGATTCCCAAAAGAAAGGTCAAGAAACGTGTGGGGTAGGGATGTATAGAAGGTAATGTGGTGCTAGAATCCGGGAATAGGATATCACTTCACTTTCA
The DNA here is from genome assembly GCA_033239045.1 of Fagopyrum esculentum. Classification (NCBI taxonomy): domain Eukaryota; kingdom Viridiplantae; phylum Streptophyta; class Magnoliopsida; order Caryophyllales; family Polygonaceae; genus Fagopyrum; species Fagopyrum esculentum. The sequence goes on along the minus strand of BSUD01000002.1, from coordinate 11,461,937 downwards.
CTTGAACTTCATCATCATCCACCAATAAGCTTTGCTTATTTTACACTTTTCTTTTTTTTTTTTACTTTACTTTTTGGGATGCATGGACAGAGGTGCACAATAACCGAAGCCTAGGAAATTAGCAATCATCAATTTCTTGAGATGCATCAAACCCTTGATGCACATACCATGACCCGTTAAGAATATCGCTCAATCCGACTTTGGCAAGACACAAACACCCGGCTATGTGAATGGTGCCGAGTTACTCATCATTATGATTGACTTCCCCAAACCTATTTGTTACTTTCTAACACTTTCACTTCCAGCCAACTTCTCAACTTTTCTTTCACTTGCTTTTCACTTGCTTTCTTCCAAATTCCCGGATAGGTAAAGGGAGGCAAAAATGTATATGAGGGGCTAAGCATGATCAAGAAGAAGAAGAGAAGAGAATGAATTGTCTTGGTCTTTCCAAGAAGAAAGTGAGAGAACTCATCTTGTGGTGTCAACCTTCAAATTCAACATAATTTGGATAAAAATAAAGTATTAAACATGCCAAAATTTCAAACAAAGCATTTAGCAACTTAAACATATCATAAAACCTTTCAAACATATAAAGATTTCAAAATCAATCTGCAGACAAAATCTTCACTGAGATCATATCCAGATAAGAAGCACAAAAACTTTTTTTTTTTCGAAAAATTTCTTTTAGTTAACCCACCTCGGTCAAGATGTTCTAAGTCAACCGAGGTGAAGCACCTCGTTCGGCCAGAACCATCCCGGTCGAGGTCAAAATTTTTTTTTCTTTAACCTGTTTTTCGACGTTTTTCTCAATCAAATAACCTGTATGCATGTATGTAGTCTCAAATAAACACATAGAACCAGATAAAACAATAGATATCCATCAAGAGTCATGCAAGTGTACACATAAGTCATATGAATACATCCGCATACCCCATACTTGGGACACATTGTCCCAATGGGTCAAATAAGTCTAAGAAACAGGATACTCACCGGATAAAGCTGAGCTGCAAAATAAATAAAGAAAAGAAAATCCTACAAGCTCTCATCCTCTAGTCCCGATCCGGTGGTGGTGGTGGTGGCACGTATGGGTACTGAGATGGATCGAATGGGTACCCCATGATATGCTGAAACTGAATCTCAGCCATCCTGTGCTGGTAGTGTAGTGTCTCCTGTATCTCTCTAATGTCCAGGGATAAGGCGGCGTAGGAGTCTATCATTTGATCCGTCAGATCATCGATCCAGCTGTGAGGATCTCTCCGTCTGTGGGGTTGACGCCTAGTCGGACGTGGTAGTGCTGGAGCATCCTCCTCTGTCTCCTCCTCGTCGAGGTCGACGACCGGCACACTAGTCCCAACTGTGTCTGTACCTGTATCCATGGCAGCACCGCCATCCTCATCCTCATCAACCTCATCAACCTCCTCCTCCTCCTCCTGTACCAGGGTTGTGGCATCTCTAGCATCCTCAATGTACGGGATCCAAGCAGTGGACCAGTACTGAGGGTCAAACATGGAGAATTGAGATGACCATCTAATACCCTGAGGTGCAGTCTGCTCCCAGGGCATCGCCACATACGGCGTAGTAAGTCCGTGAGGAACCAAGATCCTCCTTGTAATCATCTCTTGCAGCCCAAGCGGCTTGGCAGCCGCCACCATAGTACATGTACTCAGATCGAGGTCCATGTAACTCGCTATGTGAGTCACTAGACCTCCGCATCAGATATCTCCCTTCGCCTTTGCCTTGATCCTGTGGAGGTTCTTCGCTAGCATCCATCCAAAATTTGGAACTCCTCCAATAACCATACAATATAGAGTCAGCAGCTCGCCCTGTCTAATCTTCTGGGGCATCTCAGTACGCGCCAGAAGTGACTTACTAAGGATCCTATGGGCAAGTCTAAAGGCCAGGTGGAAGATAATCCGCTCTCTAGAATCTCCAGGTCTCCACTTGTCAACATGCTCAACCACATGAGCTATTTGTCCCCAAAACTCTCGAGCTACTGATCTGGAGGGGAAATCCTGTACAGTAGGGGTTGAGAAGCCAAAAATGTCCCTGAAGTGGTCTAGGGGAATGATGTAGTTCCGGTTCATCAACCGGAACTTGATGCTCCTCGTCTCTGGAACGTGAGTCACAAAACTCACGAACTCCAAGGTCGGCTCAAGGTAGGCTGGTGCTTTGATCTCAGTAAACTGCTCCAGCCCTACCACAGCTATCATCCGCCTCAAATCGTCATCCACGTAGAGGCAATTAAATGCATAAATAACCAGAAACTGTGGTGCAACCACTGAACGTGCCGCTATGCGGTCATAATCTACCTGGTGACGCTCATGGATCACCGGTATAGAGTGGCATGAAGAAGAAGAAGGAGAAGGAGAGGATCTGTCTCTCAAAACCAGCTGCCTGTCAAAACTCATCTTTTTCTATCACTGTCATACCACCTCGGTTGCTCTTACAACTCCCAAGAACACCTCGGCCGAGGCACAGGCCGACTGGACCGAGGCGAAGTGTTGTGCGATCGTTACTCTCAAAAATCCAGTTCTTTTCCCCCAATATCACTACCACTGGTTCCTATGGGGTACTTAATCTTTTTCCAGCACAATGTAGAGGCAACCAAAGCCCAATTTGATCAAAAACAGTGAAGAAGGGAGAGTTAGGGTTTTTCTCGAATTACCCCATATTCGGCAGTTTTGAAGCGTTTTTGTTGTAGATTGTTGCTTGCAAACCGATCCTCTACCCTTTCCTTGTAGTTTGGAAGCGAAAATCATCGAAAACGAGCGAAAATAAGCAAACGAGGTGATTTGGGGCGTTTCAGTCGAGAAGGTGAGAGAGAAGAGAGAGAATTCTCAACCCCTTTTATACCCTTTTCTGGAACTGCTGTCCCCTCGGTTGAGATGGTCTCGACTGGACCGAGGTGGTACGGACCGATGTGGTTCTTCAGTAACCCTAGTCGCCTCGGTTGCTCAAGAATCATCTCGGTCGAGGTGCTGTGACAGCAACCGAGATGTGTCTCGGTCAAACTCCATCTTCTCAAATTCTTGAACTTTTGTCCTTCTAGTGCTGCCCCTGGGTTGTATTCCTTCCTTAGATGTCACCTGTTGTCTGTCTAGGACGCCAAAAACAAAGCAAAGCAAAGCAAAAGCAAACTATCTAAGCTAGACTAGAAAAAGGGAAAAGAAAGCAATACTTTGGGTTGTCTCCCAAGAAGCGCTTGATTTAAGGTCGCTAGCTGGACCGTACGGCATCCCTAAACATGCTGGGAGGTGTCCTCACCCCATACTTCACCTTCATCATGGGGTGAGATAAGGAATTCTATCAAACGCTCCAACAAGTGTAAGTGCTCATCGGGGAATGAATCGTCTATGGGTGGTTCGTCCTTCTCGCGTGAAGAGGAAGGTAGCCGGCTGAGGTGATCCGCAACAGAATTTTTGGATCCCTTCTTATCACGGATCTCTAGGTCAAACTCTTGAAGCAAGAGAATCCATCGAATAAGACGTGGCTTGGCATCTTTCTTAGCAAGCAAGTAACAAATGGCTGCATGGTCGGTGTAGACAATAACCTTCGCCTCTACTAAGTAAGAACAAAACTTCTCAAAAGCATATACAACCGCCAATAGTTCCTTTTCGGTGGTGGCGTAGTTACGCTAGGCCTCATCTAGCGTTTTGCTAGCGTAATAAATGGCGGTAGTCCGGCCATCCTTCCTTTGTCCAAGCACCGCTCCTACTGTCACATCACCCGCATCGCACATGATCTCAAAGGGCAAGGTCCAATCCGGAGGCTAGATAATGGGAGCGGAGATCAATGCTTCCTTAATCTTGTAAAATGCATCAAGACACTCCTGCGAAAACTCAAAAATAACATCTTTATTCAAGAGGTTAGTTAGTGGTTTAGAAATCTTCGAGAAGTCCTTGATGAATCTCCTATAAAAACCTGCATGCCCGAGAAAACTCCTCACACCCTTAACGGAACAAGGGGGAGGAAGTTTCTCAATAGTCTCGATCTTAGCGCGATCGACCTCAATACCTCAATTAGAAACGAGGTGTCCTAGAACAATGCCTTCATGAACCATAAAGTGACATTTTTCCCAATTCAAAACCAGATTAGTGTCTTCACATCTTTGCAGCACTAGAGAAAGGTTAGATAGGCAATCATCAAAAGAGGAACCATATACCGAAAAATCATCCATAAATACCTCCACGATCTCCTCTATATACTCGGAAAAGATAGCCATCATGCATCGCTGGAAGGTAGCGGGTGCATTACACAATCCAAATGGCATCCTCCTATAAGCGAATGTCCCCCATGGACAAGTGAAAGTGGTCTTCTCTTGATTATCTGGATGGATAGGAATCTGGAAGAAGCCACTATAGCCATCCAAATAGCAAAAGTGTGAATGCTGGGCCAACCGTTCAAGCATATGATCGATGAAGGGAAGTGGAAAATGGTCCTTCCGAGTGGCCACGTTCAGCTTCCTATAATCGATGCACACCCTCCAGCCCGTGATGGTCCTAGTTGGGATTAACTCGTTGTTCTTATTCGTCACAACGGTCATCCCTCCTTTCTTTGGAACCACATGCACCGGGCTCACCCACTTGCTGTCCGAGATAGGAAATATGATACCTGCATCCAACAACTTAAGAATTTCTTTCTTCACAACCTCTTTCATGATCGGATTTAACAGTCTTTGAGGTTCCCGTGAAGTCTTATGATCGTTCTCCAATAGTATTCTATGCATGCAGAAAGAAGGCTTAATGCTAATAAGATCATCAATAGTATAACCCAAAGCCTTTTGATGCTTCCTCAGGACATGCGATAGTTTAGATAATTCAGATTTAGAGATGGAAGCATTAACGATGACGGGATAAGTAGAATCCGGTCCAAGAAAAACATACCTCAAGTGACTTGGGAGTTGTTTAAGCTCCATAACTGGGGGTGCTTTCTGAGGTGGATCTTTGCTTTCTCCTTTCAGTGGAGTAGATCGAAGAACTAGACTTTCAGAAGTCTCAGTTGACATCATCTCGCTTGCAACCTCGGTCGAGGTGCAGAGTGGGTGACCGAGATGTTCTTTAGTCAAGAACACCTCGCTTGGTCCAGAAAGTGCCTCGGTCGAGGTACTGCAACTGGGACCGAAACTGGAGATCTTCTTCTCCTGGATTAGCTTTTCAATTATAGCTCTTGGATCTTCTTCTAGTGCCTTTAAGCTCCGTATATCTGCATCACAAGAAGCATCTATACCTTCCTCAATTAAGCTAAAGCTAATAACCTTTTCAAGTGGATCTTTAATAAGGATAGAGCTCACCAATTCTCTTGATTATTCTTCATCATAGATGTTGAAGATATCATCTCCCAGCTGCTCTCCCTTCATTGCAGCAAGCAATGCAAACTCCACTTCATCTCCGCCAATGTTGAATTTCAACTTGGCATTCTTACAATCCACGTTGCAACCCGAAGTTGCTAGAAATGGTCTCCCGAGAATGATAGGAACGGGATAATCTGTGGGAATGTCAAGTACAACAAAGTCTATAGGTAAATAGAAGTTACCTAACTTTACCGGAACGTCTTCCAAAATGCCCACGGGATGGGTAATGGAGCGGTCCGCCATGTATAACCGTATCTTTACCGGCTTGGGCTCTCCAAGTCCGATCCTCACACATAGCTCCAGCGGGATGATGCTCACGCTGGCTCCTAAATCACACAATGCCTCACAAGTGACATCCCCAACTTGAATGGGAATGCAAAATGAGCCGAGATCCCTCAATTTGGGTGGCATCTTCTCCTTCATGATTTGAATAAGTTCTGAGGATTTAAATGTCATCCTTACTTCACCAAAATCTTCCAACTTCCTCTTCCTTGATAGAATTTCTTTTAAGAACTTCCCATATGCGGGCATCCCTAGAATAGCATCAAGGAAAGGGATGTTAATATGTAGTTTATTCTTCAAGTCAAGGAACTTACCAAAATGCTTGTCTAGATGTGCTCTGGCCCTTGACTGGGGGAATGGAAGTGGTGGTTTGTATGCAGGAGGTGGAACATAAACTTCAGTTTTGTCCGACGCTCTCTGTGGCTCGACCTCGGTTGGCACCTCGGCCGAAGTGTTCCTCGATTGTGCTTGGACCGAGGTGGTCTTCGTCTGTACTAGCATCGACCGAGGCACTGGATCTACAGTTTTCAGTCCACTTCTCGTCGTTATTTCCATGATCTGTCCTTTAGGGTTGCTTTCCGTCCTTGCTGGAAGCTTCCCTGGATCTCTTGGCGCTTCATTCGCCTTGTTAAAGAATTGTTGCTCTAAGGCTTTTTGTGCCTTCGAAAATGAAGTCATTGTTGTCTCCATAGAGTTGAGCTTGATCAAGATGGCCTCCAACACCGCATCTTTCTTTTCCGGCTGGGACGAACTTGATCCAGGCTCCTGACTCTTCAATCGAGTAGAAGAAGAAGAAGAAGAAGAGAGGAAAGGATTAGAGGAGTCATTCGATTTGGAGTTAGAGTTATGGTTACCCGATTTTTGATTGTTGGATCTCCAATTGTTGCTGTTGAAGCCTCTATTGTTGTTGTAGTTGTTGTTTCGGGAACCTTGATTGTTGTTTTTTGACCCTTGATATCCGCCCTCTTCCTTTTTGGCTTGAGCAACTAAAAGGTCTTTCAATTGCTTCACATCGTTCTTCAACGAGGTGAGTTGATTGTTGTTTGGTGGAGCTTCTTGGAAGTTAACTCTTTTAACTCCACCTTCCACTCCTTGTTGGGAATATTTCTCCATGTGCAAAGCTTGTTTTTCTATGAACTCCCAAGCTTCGTCAACCGGCATATCCATGAATGTGCCGGAGGATAGTAGTTGCAGGTTGAACTGGGTGTTGCCGTCCAGTCCCTTGAAGTATATCTCCAACAACTCTATCTTTGGAATCTCATGATGTGGGCAATCCAAAAGAATGTCTTTAAATCTCTCCCATGACTTGGACAAACTCTCCTTGTCCTTCATGATGAATGCATTGATCTTCCCTCTCATTTCAGCGGTTTTAGAGGAGGGAAAGAATTTAGTCAAGAACTCCGTCGTCATCTCCTCCCAAGTGTTGATTTTTCCGGGGGGAAGATATTGATACCAAGTAAGCGCCCTGTCTTTCAAAGAGAAGTAGAAAGGCCTTAACTTGTAATTGTTGTTTTCCAGCCTTGAAGGTCTCAAGGTCTCCATCAAGATCTCATAGTTTTGTAGATGTTGATGCGGAGATTCCCTCTCTAGCCCTCCAAACTGGCATTGACGAATCATGGAAAGAACTTGCGGTCGAAGCTCATAATCATGGTCCGTTGGATCACCTAGGTTGACTCCTGGACGCCTCAATTGCTGGTTAGGGTCCATGCGCTGCCCTAGGGTTTGTGGAATTCCTACAAAAAGAGCGCATCGGACCGGCATCCGAGGTGGAGGTATCTCGACCGGGGCAGCTGGAGCTGGGTCCTGCCTCGGTCGAGGAGCTGGATCAGGGTCTTCCCTCGGTCGAGGATCTGGATTTGGTCGAGGTAGATATTGGTCCCGTAAAGCTGCCATATCTACTTCGATCGCCTCAGTCCTAGCACGAGTTTTTTCCCTTTCCAGTCGCAGTTCTTCTTTACTGAGGCGTAGTTGTTCCAATGCCTCCTTCAATTCGGCCTCAAGATCGCGATTCTCTTGATTGGCCATCTTAGCTTCTTTCAAGCGCCTCTTGTACGTCTTTTCTGGTTCTGGATCGTAAGGAACGATTTCCTTCCCAACGCGGGTTCTTCGCATAAACCTAAGAAAAAGAACCTGCGAAAGTCACTCAAGTAGAGTGGTTAGTAGAAACAGGACAAGCGCCCCGAAAGACAACCGCAATCGGCTCGGTCTAGACCAAGTCCCCGACAACGGCGCCAAAAACTTGTTCGCTCCAAACGGTGTGTGCAAGCTTTAAATTTATAACCCTAGATGTATGCTAAAAACAAGGATGCGAACCCGCAGTGTACGGGTCAATCGTAGTAAAAAGCAAGAATTCCAGGGGTCGATCACAGGGACTCGGTGAAACAAAGCAAGTATAGGTTGTCAATGCAACTAATAACCACAAAGGTGATTAAAGCAATCAAAGATGATAAAAAGTTAATTAAGGAAATATTCAATTCTAGGGATTAAAGCATCTAGTTGTGGTTCCAACTCAAAATCTAAAGATAAGCGGACAAAGTTGAGATTTTGCAAAGGGAAGGTATTTCTAAAGTGGAGTAGATTACCGGGTAAGTCTCACTACTCACAATCCCAAACCGTAACTCCTATTACCGGGTAAGTATCAAGGAATCAAGGTAAAGAACTATAACCTCAAACCAACACACCACCTAAGGGAATAGAATCAACCTTTACCGGGTAAGTCTCAGGCTAACTCACAAAGATAGGATGAAGGCACACTCAAACCCCAATAAAGGATAAACCTTTATTACCTACACTTATGATCTTTGGTAAACAAACAAAGGAATTATCGGGTAAGTCTCATCCTAGGCTTGCGTTGAACCAGGAAAGATGTAATAAGAGTAGAATTTGGCAACTCTAACACTTAACTCTCAGTTTTGGATCAGAAAAGGTCACCTCGGTCAGACAAATTCCACCCCGGCCGAGGTGTTCATCGACTGAGCTAGATGTTCTAGGGTTAAGGGTAGAGACTTGAGCTTTCAGGGTCCTACTGGGATTAAGATTATTCTATCATCGTCTTTCCCACAACTTTCAGCCAATTACCCTAGAATCACACAAAGAAATTAGCCACTCATCATCATGAAAGCAATAATCAAATATAAGGGAAGAAAGTGAATAATTGAACACAAAAACCTTAAGGAAAAGATTTCAATAACTGAATCAATTATCAAACAAACAAGCGTTCCTTGGATCACAATCCAACAAGACAAGTCAACAAAGAAGGGAATCTAAGAGAATCTTACAAAACCCTTCACAAAAGCTATAAAAGCTATCAACTTCCTTCCTTCAATCTTCCAAAAAATCCTTCCCAACTGCTGGATGCTCTCAGCTTTCTAAGCTTGTCTAAGCCTGTATAAGCATGGTTGAACTTGTGGAAAATTCAACCCTTTATATAGGAAAACTACCCTCCAAAGATAAAATATCTTGGAAAGATATTTTCCTAATAAAATATATCTATCTCTCATAAATAAATCCCTAAAATATATGATCTTCCTTCCAGAAATCCAGCCTAAAAATATAAGATCTCTCCTTCCAAAAATAAAAGATCTCAGCCAAGAATAAAACAATCCCGCCGCATCCAAGGTGTTCGCCTCGGTCGGGACGTTCTTCTGGATCACCTCGGTCGAGGTGGAATTCGTCTGACCGAGGTGGCTCTAAACTGAATGTGAAATCTCTCAAATCTAGTCCAAAGTAAATCTCTAATCCAATTTCATGCTTCCTGGATTCCTCCTTAAGCTCCTGAATGTAGCTCCTATGACTCCTTAGCTCCTTTAGCTCCATTTTAGTCCAAAACGTGCCGTTTTACCTACGATTACAACGGAACTTGGTGTAGACCTATAATTCATGCTATTAGGAACTCGAAGCGCTACGGGCTAGGACCGCACAATGGGTCCCGACCTTCAGAGTAGCGACAACAAACGGGTCTTACAACAAGGCACAGACGAATGAAAACAAAACTCAATATAACACCAAAGGTTTAAACCCAACAAAACAGAAAAGACTCGCAGCCGAGTTCAAAACAAAAGGGAAACAACAAAAGAAACATAAACCCGATCCCGTCCTATAATGTACGGGAACCCCGGCTGACCACACCGTCCGGATTACTCAGCAGCATCTCACCAAAGACGGGAGTTACTGCAGGGAAACCGCAGGGGCGGTTGGACAGATGCGCAGGGGCGGCAGGGACAGAGGCGCAGGGGCGGATCTTCGTCAGAAGCTACTATCGGCTTCTCTTCGACAGATCTCACAGCAGGGGCAACCAAAGCTCGAACCTTTGGTTCCAACACATCAAGACTCAACTCCAGAGAGCCTGAGAACAACGAAAGGTCAACAACGAAACACTCCACAAGAATCAAGGCTCATGCTTGATCCTTGGAGAAGAAGAAAAGAAAGGAACGCAAGGAAGAAACCAAAACAGAAGGGAAGGCATGCAGCGCTAAAAGAATGTGAGGAAGAACCAGGAAAGATGCACTTACACGTTCAACGGGATTGCAGGAGGCAAGGACGGTTGTTGCCTTCTAGGGTTGAAGAAGATGATAGCAAGGAACGGGAAAAAGGGGAGAAAGAAGAGAATATATAGGGAGGCTAGAACTCTAGACGGAAAGGGCATCTAGGGTCAGAAAGAAAACTAGGAAACCGGCCCATAAGATAGAATATCGTGTATTCTATCTATGGAAGAAAGATAAAACGACGAAAACAGATCGGCGCAATCTGTCGCACGATCCGCAGGGGCGTATCTCACAGCCGCAGGGGCGGTGAAGGCAAAAACCTAGGATCTTACAATGTCCTTACCCGGATGGACAGAGGATGATCGAACTCACTCAATCTATGAGGGTGGAGCAGTACTCGGCGCTAATGACGACGGTTTGGACAGGTCGGCACTCGCACGGTTCCAACGTCGGTTGTAGGTGCTGGAGGGCTTCCTCGTCCTACTGTCGACACCAGATGAGGAGGGTATTGATGCTGGAAGACGTATAACAAATAGGAGAAGTAGAAGAAGGGCTCACCTCGTTTGCGCCCTACAGACTCGCGAAGGTTGAGGTTTGTCACGTTGTTGCGGCGAGAGGAGGGGAGGACGCTGGCGGTGCATTTGTGTTCGATGTGGTGTGCAGAGAGCTCCGACTAGTTGGGAAAAAACTATATGCGAGATAGGAAAGGCGATATACGGGGTTGGGATTGTGGAAATCTCACGATAGGAGAGAGAGTAGGCAGTTAAGAGGAAATGAATGAGACGATCTATAATGGCTGGCCATGTAGCTGGGCTCCTTCATATGGTTGGGCCAACACAAGCAACAACACGGTGGGCTGAAGTAAGGTGAGGAAATTGTGAGTTGCACTTGCATGGCCTTGCCCATAACTTGTAAAAACTTGTCATAATCTTGTCCTAAGACATGAACTAGTTGATGAAGAATTAGGGTTTGATACATATTCATCATTTTATTTGAATTAAGGTTACATAAAATGATAGAATTTTAATAAAGTGCAACACTATCTAGAATGAGGAAAGGTTAGCGAATCTAAATCCGGTTTGACCCGGTATTAAACGGAAATAAATTTTCCGGATATTACAGGTGAATAGAGTATGAGAACTTTTCGCAAAAACCAATCTCAAGGCTTTGAAACCAATTTCAACGGCCTTGATGTCGATCTGAGCTCTTTGTGACACACTTTGATTCTAAGGGATTTGAAACAACTTTCAAGGGCCTTGACTTTGTAATCCTGCAAAACAAAGTTAGTCACAATAAAGCAAGATAAAGTGCAGAATGTAAAAGATCGACACGAGGATATTTTTACGAAGTTCGGCTCAAATAGCCTACTCTCCGTCCCAGGTATAGCCTTAGGATCTAACTATCTATTATCATCTTCAAAAGAGTCCTAGATACAAACTAAAAGAAATCCCCTTCTTCTCTCACTGTAGCCAATGCTACGATCTAGCTCCAACTCTTTACTTTGCTATAATAGCCTAGTTACTTCACATAGTAACACACACTCGAGTATAACACTTTTTAGATATACCAATGGCGCTCTCGAGTTTTATCTTTATCTAGGGGATAACTCTTTTAGTGAAAGAGAGAAAGAAAAACTATATGATCGAATGAAGATGTTTTAGACAGCTTGAAGACTTTTGATGTTTCCGTATAAGCTTCTATTTGTTCTTCAATCACCATCTTCATTTATAGCCTTCTATGGAGAGGTCTTCTAGCCGTTGGAAAGATGACCGTTTGAAGATGAATCTTCTTCTCCACGAAGATCGCTTCTTTGTTGAAATGAGATAGACGTTATGGATCTTCATCTCCTGAAAACACGTTGATCTTCTTTGTCCCTTAATCTTCTTGTATTTGTTGTGACGATAACAAACTTCTTGAGAGAGGATCTTCGTGCTTTTCGGTTGACGATCATTGCAAGATCCTTATTGGTCGGTTGAGATCTTCGTTCAATCATATCTTCTTGTTGAGCATATCTTTTCTGGAAGATCTTCTTTGGCGCTTTGTTAGATAAGTAATTTTGAATTCCTTTAGCATGCAACTTTGACGTATCTTTTGTTCCCTTGAAATAAATTACAAGGTCTCCGTCTTTTAATCGCTCTAAACTCCTTGTCTTTCCTTGCATCTGATTTCAAGGTCTTCCAAGGTCTTTTGAAGTGTCATTCAAAACCTGCACTCATTCAATATAAACCACCAAACCCAAACCAAGTAACTCGATATTTAATCAATAAATTATTAGTGTAAAAAACCACACCATTTGTGTTTAAGTCTTCCATCATCATCACCTATAAAAATATATAACTAAGGTGGAGTTTCAGTTATAATAATAAATAAACACATACCACTATGATAGCTATGCTAACACATAGAAGATAATTAAGTAAGTCCAAGGGACTTACCTGTATCAAAGGTAATCCCAACTCTCATATCACGCTCAACTTCCCACAACAAAGTACTTTATGCCTGAACAACAAGGCACACAAATCAACGACTATCCGATATGCTAGAAGTCCTCAACTTCTAGTCTCAATGGTCTCTACAAGATCATATAACAATACGCTAGAAGGTTAATACTTCGAGTCTCACCGACCCTACATGATCGATAACAATATTCTAGGGTGTCTCAAACCTAGTCTCAAGAACTTCCACAGAAACCACAAGACATAAAGTCCAGCTCTAAAAGGAAAAGATCTACTGAGTTTGAACATTGACTATCATTCAAACTAACTATCTACTATTAAGGCTCGACTAACATACTACTACTAAGTCCCAAAACATTCCGAGAATACATAATTACGTACAAAGCCATGTCTACCCTTATAATACTAATCCGCAAAGTCACACAAATCCCAAAGTCATCTACAAGAAGACAAAATTCTAAACCTAGCCAAAAACCTTTCTTTATACAAACTATGCTTATACCTAACTTCGAGACATCACCACTCTGAATATAACCGTTGGATCGCTCCCCAAACTTAATGCCTAGTACTACGCATACCCATGTACATCATACCAAAAATTCATGTCTATCCGAGATATCTAACTCATCCAAATCTGGATCACAAAACTGCATCAACATGCAGTTTTTCTAACACTTAGAAAATTCAGCAAACATTCAACAAAACTGTACACGGCCTCAACTTTGAAAAATCCTAACTCCTAAACCTCTTGATAGAAACCTCTAAAATTTTGATATATTCTACTTTGAAATCTTAACTATGACATATCCAAAATTCAAGTCTAACCAAGGAATATAACTCAGTCAAATTTGTACCACAAAACTGCATCACAAGCAGCGTTCTCAGTACTTAGACAAAATTCAGCGCAATCTATAAACTGCTCAAGGTCTCTACTTTGGGACACCATAACTCTCGGATTCCTCTCAAATTTCAGTATGATCTACTATGCAATACCAAGTATAACATATCCAAAAATCAACAACAAAGGAGGAGTCTAGATTAGCCAAAACTGGACCCGAAGTTGATTGCTTGTTACTTCATAAACTTGGAAACGCATCAGCTCTTCACTCCATCTTCTAGGGCCGCTATGAAAGATTTGAGCCACAAACGAGGGTTCTCATCAGCATTGATATAAAGAGGGTAACACAATGAAGGGAGGTGAGGTGTTTACCAGACACGAGAGACTCGATAAGCTCACAAGTACGAGGAAGAAGACGGAAGGCGGCTCCTGCCCCTTGGCACATCTGCGGCGTACTGAAGGCGGCCCTGCGGCCAGAACCTTGGCGTACCCGCGGTGTAACACCCCAAATATGATAGACTCGGGATGCTACGGGTTAGGACCTCACAATGGGTTCCGGCCCTTAACTTGACAACAACTTCACTGGACCTTACAACACGGCACAAATAAAAGCCAAATGGAAAGAGTTTTGATGCATCATGAGTATCTGAAATACAACCGAAAACATATTCCAGTCGATTTCTCAAAACAAACAACAAGACAACATCTGTAACAAAATAGTAAAAGATAATTGATCACGTCCTATAGTGTACGGAACCCCGGTTGCTCACTACCGCCGGATCACTCGACCGCCTCCCTAACCTGCAAGGCATCTACAAGTGGTATAAAACTGTTAGCTAAACATTCTATGCATTAGAATAAAGGTAAAGACACATAAACACATAATAAACACATTCAATATACAACACTCAAGTTAGTTTATTATCTTTGGTTAAGTCATATCCAATACTAATGATATTTATTTTGTAACACGAGGGATTCCCAAACCTCGCCTCCGTCCCTATTTACCAGCAAGGAATGGTAGTAATGCATCTGACCGTCTACCTGCCTAGTCTAGTCGTAGAGAACCTCCTAGCTCTTGCAAGAGCTAGACAGTGATGTCACCGCCCGTTATCATACACTTAGGACAATTACGTAATATATTAAGTTGTCCTATTCCGGTTTCGTTTTTGTTTAATATAACTAACAGACACCACCAAAACACAATACGCTAATACAAATAAGTCAACTAAGTAAGTCCGTGGACTTACCAGACTCAAAGTGAAACCCGATCGAACTCTCTAAACCTCCCGTGGGAAAACACGCAACGTCTATTCAACACAAGGCAGACAGATCAAACAATACTCTAGTCAACTAGAAGTCCTTGGACTTCTAGGCTCAACATCCTTACAAGAACAACATCACTCTAGTCAACTAGAATTCCTTACACTTATAGGCTAAACATCCTCACAAAAATAACAACTCAAGATAGATTAACACTCTCAGTCAACTGCCTCAAAGGCTTCCAACATAACAACTCAGTCCCAAACCGATATCCTCACAATCCTAAGAGATCATGCCACAATATCACAACCAACATACCCTCAACTCTCACAAGATAACCCTAAGGGTCAAGCCACTACTTGGCATTCCATATCACCTATGTTAAGCCATTCTAACCTGCTACTAAGATGGTCCAAGATCAAGGAAGCGGAAAGGAAAGAAAGGAACAAGAGATCAGAGGCTTACTGGTGCAGAAACCGCCCCTGCGGTGTGCAGGACCTAGAGTCCGCCCCTGCGGGTTGCAAAGCCGCCCCCGCGGCTCACACGATCCGCCTCCGATGCTCACAGGATCCGCCTCCGCGGCTCACATGATCCGCCTCCGCGGCTCACATGATCCGCCCCCGCGGCTCACAAGATCCGCCCATGTGGCTCACAGGATCCGCCCCCGTGGCTGCAATCCAGAAACGTCGACTTCTTCGGTTCTTTGATGTGCAACAACCTTCCTATTGCCTCCTTTGATGTTGTGAACGTCTCCTAGCCTCCAACATAAGATCATAGCCGTCCTCCACGATCTAAGTATGCCATCACCACAATCAAACACAAGAGGAGACTCCTTTAGGTAGATACATGGACTCCTTCCATTCAAGGTAGCAAGAAGAAGAAGAACGAAGAAGGAAGGAAGGGAAAGGAAAGAACTTACCCTGGAGCACGTCTCTGCAGTCCGAACTCCGTGTGACAGCCTCAAGAGAAGAGAGAAGCAAAAGGTGGAGAATAACGTGAAGGAGATGAGGAAGAAGAAGGGAGAGAATGAAGTAACGTGAAAAGAAATGAGGGAGAGGGAGTTAGGCTACATAAATGGGAGGGATGCCAAGAGACAACAACCATGAATCACTCCTCTTATAAAGAGACGGAATTAAAAGAGTTAGAAGACGAAAAGTTGGACGGAAAAGGAACATAACTCACGCTCAACGTGTTACCGCCCCCGCAAGACGTCCAAGCTGCGGTTGCGGACGGTCGCGGGTGCGGGCCTTCTAAGCCGCAAGGGCGGTAGCCCTTGCTCAAGGCTTCTAACGCCTCTCGTAAACGGAACTAAAATTTTGGGCGTTATACGCGGAAGATTGGTGGCGTACCTGCGGTCTGGGTTCCCAACTGCACCAACGGCTAGGGCAAGACGTGCGTGCGGGTCCATTGTGGAAGTGTAGTCTATTGTCTTCCCTGGAACTGTTGTGCACATACAAAAAGGAGGATGACGGCTGTCAGGACAGACAGTTAGGTGGTGGCGGCCGATCTACAATGAAGGAGTCGTGTGCGAGTTCTCCTTGTCCGAAGTGCAAAGAAGAGAAATGGTAGAAGATATTGGGTTCTAATCTACAATAGAAGAAGAGAGAGAGGGGGGAGGGAAACTGCGGTTGATGAGACGGAAGACGAAGAAGGTCTTGAGCGAGAGATTGAGGAGGAAGGTAGGCGGTTGCCGGTGGTACGAGAGAGAGAGAGAGAGAGAGAGAGAGAGAGATGGCAACATGCTAGGGTTGTTTGAGGAAGAGAGGGTGGATAGATAGGAAGGAACGTCAACCGCTTGTTGGGCAACTCCCAAGGAGCGAGACACTGTTGCGTGAAGGTGGACATAGGCGCCCAGCTGGCTTGCCCTAATGGGCCCAGCTGGCTTCATTTGATGGGGCCGGATGGCTAGTCTTGATGGGCCCACCTATACTAAGGTTTTATGTAAGAAAAAAGCTCACATAAATGCTAAAAACAAAAATTTTAAAAAAATACAATAACATAATATATGATACCTAATATCATGCCATAAGAATTAGCCAATAGAAGTCCGGTTTAACTCGAAAATAATCTGAATAAAATTTTTCGGTTATTACACCGATGACAACTACTTGGTTGGTAGGTATTCATTTATCATTATTTAGTATACAATCTTATATATTTAAATTAAGTTGATATGTTTTTTAGAATATTTATCTAATAGATATCATCGGTCAATTGATTGCCATTGGAAGTATCACCCCATGCACTGTGGGTCCACACAAAGTGAAGCATATCAGAATTGAGATTCGTCTAAAGTCCGGGTATTGTTACAATTTTTATCTACTGTTCAGAATTACATTGACCATGTATGCTCACTTTAAATATTTTAGAATTATAGACTATATGAGGCTTGCATTTTTTTTTTGTTTTTTAGATTCAACATTATAAGTTCACACTATGGGACAAATATGCTAGATAAATCAGTTTATATGTTAACACTATTGTTAACAACAATGTAGTCCTTATCATCCAATTTGAAAAGTTGAAATCATTTCAAGGTATTTATGTATATAAATACAATACTACTTCATATTTATACTTAAAGTGATATATATATATATATCTTTTAAAAGTTATTATTACATTTTAATGTTTGAATTTCTACAAATTTTATTCGCCCAACAAGCCGGAGAACAATGTGACAAAAATGCAAGTGACAACAAAGAGTGCTAGGCGTCGTATTCAATTTGAATAAATATCAACCGCATACATTTTCATCATCGTTTGACTTTTATTTCTTATTTATTCACCGTTGTTTCTTCTAAATATTTTAGTTTTATATATTTATTTAATTACATATTATATGAATATAATTAATTTTATGAGTTTTATATTCATATTGTTGGTAATACACCTTTATATACTCCATGTATATATTACTTCACATTTTTTGTTATGTATGAGTGATTTCATCAAGCAAAATCAACAAAATTCGAGCTTAAAGGTTGTAAGTATAACCATTATTATAAAAGAATCACAAACCTTTATGAAATGTCATCATGAGACATGCATTAAGACCAAACATCATATACAACAGGATTGATGCGTACAAAATTACAAGATGTATATTCTAACCTGTATTCATCATAAGCCCATGTCTTTATATTTATAAGTAGTGACCTTTGAATCTCTTCAAACCCTTCCAAATTATACAACAGCCTCAAGTTTACAATGCTGTCAATAAAAATCAATAAGTTTATAGAATTATTTTTGAAACATAACTAAAATGATGCAAATATATGGGTGGTACTTATCTTTAGTTGAGTAAAGTATTTAAGTTTACTCGCTCTATATCTTCTCAATCAAATCTTTTATGTTGATGCATCAACCACAATCATCCTTCATGCCTTTTCCAGTAGCAACAATACCAACTTGAAAGCATAAGCATGTAAATTATCTAAGAACAAAACACTCTCCATATATTAAATTGATATTCATATACAATTACAACTAACTAATAATAGGTGTATTAAAACTATATCATATGAATTGAATTCCTACAAAAGGATGTACCACCTGATCCATCCTAATAATAACCATTTTTAAAAAAAAGTCAAAAGGCCCCTTATGTATATGGGCATATGATACATAATGTGTTCGTTGCCAACATTTACACGAATCCAGCACAAAGACAACAATTATCCCATCATAAAAATTGGACATTTTATTACAGTGAAAATCCCTCAATAGAAAAGTCTCAATTCGAAAATCCATTCCCCCTACAATCAATCTTTCCACGAACCGGAATCTATCACGGTTGTAACATCCGAAATTTTTATTCCGGTTGTCGAGCGGTTTATCGATCTTTCCGCGTGCGCGGCTCAGTTCCCGCATGCACGGGGTGCTGAGTGTCGGGATTTATTCTAAAATCCCATACCGACTCTTCGTTTTTCCCCTTTTGCTTTCCGACCCCTCGTTCCTAGCTTGAGGTGACAAGAGGTCAGCTGACCCCTTAGTTCCCTCCCACCTTTTCGCCTTGTTCTCTCTCTCTCTCTCTCTCTCTCTCTACTCACTCTCTCTCATTCACGTTAGTTTGTGCCCCTCTCTCTTCCTCTTGTGGTTCCTTTTTCATTTCTCTCTTTGGATCTCTTGTGTTGTAGCAAGGAGATAACTTCAGTTTCGGTGTGGTAAGATTTCCTTCTTCTCCTCTTCTCCTTTCTTGCGGTTTTTCCTTCTTCTTCTCTCTTCTTCTCCATGGCTATGGAGGAAGCTCTAGAAGAGGGTTTTTGTTGAATCCTTTGCATGTGTGTGTTCTTGGCTCGATTAGGTCGTGGGGGAGAGCCTATATACTGTGGATGATGTTTGAAGAAGACCCAGCAAGAGAAGGAGGCCATTGAAGCTCAAGATCCACAGTCGAAGACGAAGAAGACGTTGTTTCTGGAGTTCAGCCGCGGGACGGACTCTGTGAGCCGCAAGGGGCAGATTCAGTAAACCACAGGGACGGTGAGAAGTGGTGCGGGGGTGGCGGCAAGATTTCCAGGCGCCGCGGGGGCGGATGAACCGCGGGGTCGTGACCTTTAGCACGTAGTCGCGTCACCTTGTTTCCGCGGCTACGTTTCTTCAACAGTAGGCTCTTCTCCTCCTTCCTTCTTGGTTTATTGCTTTGTTTAGAGGTTGATATATGTTAGTAGCATGCCTAGGGTGGACCTATGGTAGTTGTGAATGCCAAGTAGTGACTTGTACCTTAGGTGACTGTTCGAGGATCTTTTTTTTTTTTGAAAATGTATTGTATTAATATGAGAGCAAAGAGAATGTACAGAGGATACTACTGCAGATGATCAAATACATTGGATGCAATTAGTGAAAAATGAGGATACAAAGAGTTTAGGGGGATTAGGGGAGATGAATGCCACGGATCTTGGCCCAAGACTATTCGAGGATCTTGATATGTCCTAAGATTTGATGTTGTATGTTCTTAAGTGGTTCATGGGATGTGTTTAAAGACGTTCCTTGTGAGGCTTGTGAGGGTGAGATTGTAAGTTTATGGTTGTGAGGTTGTGCGGTAGGATATGCGTATCCTAGCATAGAGTGGTTACCGTTGAGTTGTTGAGGCTAGGCATGTTTAGCCTATTATGTGTTATGGGTTCTGTTTGTGAGATCATAGAGTCTAGAAGTCTAAGGACTTCTAGCTTGTGTTGAGTGTGATGTGAGCATGAGGGATTCTAGGATGCGGTCCTAGAATGTGAGTCAAATGATCTTACGTAGATCATTTGTGTAGAAGTCTTAGACATCTTGAGTTGCGCGAGTTGTTGATATAGTTATCTTCTTGTGAGCAGTTTGTGGACTCCTTCCCAAGGGAAGCGAGAGTGTCGTGAGTTGAGTGTGTGATGATGTAAGTCTCCGGACTTACTTAGCTCGTATTCTATGTATTAGATTCGTTGCGTGTTTGGTGGTGTGTGTTCTATTGCTTTCGTTATAACAACTAAACCGGTAATAGGACCACCAACCTTTATATATTATTTTGGCCCAAGTGTATGATAACGGGTGGTGACAACTTGTCTAACTCTCGCGAGAGCTAGGAGGTTCTTGGCGACTATATATCCCGTGTTGGTAGACGGTCGGATGCATCAGTACCATTCCATGCCGGTAAGTAGGGACCGAGGCGAGTTTCGGAGACTCTCGCGTCACAAACCTAAGTTGAATTAGAACAGGATATGGCTTAATAATAAAAAAAATAATAACCGGACTTGTGTGCTTTAGAGTATCTTGTGTGTTATGTTGATGTATGTGTGTATGTGCATTCACCTTGTTTTTAATGCTTCGAATATGAGCTAACGGTTTTATACCGATTGTTGTAGATTGCCTTGCAAGTTAGGAATGCGTCTAAGGGATCCGGAAGAGTGGGCAGCCAGGGTTCCGTATATTTTAGAAGTGGGTTTTGGTTGGAGTCGAGTTTGTATATTATTCATGTATATTGTATCTCACGTGTGTGGCGTTGGTCTTTGGTGTTGTTTATTGGCTGAAGTCTTTTGTTTGTATGCTTCCGGGTTTCATTACATTGCATAAAAATATATTTTTGTTTTGGCCTTTATTTGTGTCTTGTTGCAAGATCCGGTGAAATTGTTGTCAGCCTAAGGGTCATGACCCATTGTGTGGTCTCGCCCGTAGTATTCCGAGTCCCGCAGATTCGGGGTGTTACAACGGCAACACGGTCCTCGCCGTTTTTACCTCTTCTCGAATCGGACCACCAACTCCGCTCCAAAGTCGATTCAATTGACCCCTTTTACTTCGACGACCTAATCCCCGAATCACATATCTCCTTCGAACCATCAACTGTGCCCTAGGTCTTCAACCCTCCATTATCAATTGATTATCCCTCTTTAGATTCCGAGGACAATATTAGTCGAGCTAACAAAATCGATTCAAAATCATGAAGTTGTGAGAGTTTCCATGGATTGGTGGCACCCTTAATAGGCACTCTTTGTTGATTTGCATGTTTGGACGAAGTCTTTTTTTACTGGACTTTCAAGTGAAGCAAATAAATGTGTTGTCTGTACTTGCCTTTGTTGTCGGTGATTATAGTAAACAACATTGTTTTCTCAACAAAAACAAATAGGGTTCAATTAAATTCATTTGGGCTGCACATTAATTGGATCATTTCTATGGGCTTGACCCATTTCCAAATTTGATCATTTGTAGCTATATAGTTATTTAAATGATATTAGATATTCGTAAAAGAAAAAATACGACATGAACATTTTGTTGTTACAATTTTTTAATATTTTTTTGTTGTTTTTGATATAAATTTTATATAGCATTCATTTTGTTTAAATATAATAATTCTAAAATTTCATTTTTATAGATGCTCATATTTAGTATGACTTCAGTAATATTTATGTTCGTGTATAAAATTAAATTTGATATGATTGTGTACAAAAAATTTTTCTTATCAGAATAATATAACATATTTATGAAAAAAATATATATTTCATAAATATAAGCAAAATTTTTTTATTAGTCCATAACTTTACGTTATATATCGACGTCTTTAACTAAAATAAAAAAGATTTTTTTTTCGAAAACTATTTTAATAATAAAATATTTTTATTAGTCAATAACTTTACGTTTTGTTTTCAAAATTTATAACCATAACTCTAATTACAACAACACCCATAGCCAAATATCTAATATATTGAAGACACCTAATATTCGTAGAATAGCTAAGATTATAGAAAGCCCAAAATCTAAATTTGGATCCCCTCCCTATTATTTCCTCCTAATATTTGCCTAATAAGTTAATCTCAACCCTTAAATAAGATGAATGGCCATGATTTATTTAATTACTATTAAATTTAATTAGTAAGAAAACTCAACTAAAAAATTGCCTTTTATAGTCTTTTGGAAAAAAAAAAAAAAAAAGCAGCCCTTAGAAATCGAAGTCGATCATGAAAGGGAAGCGAGAGGGACAGGTGACTCCGGTGGCGTTCATACTTCAACTCCGATGGCCATGGCAGAAACAGTAGCCTTCACAAAGTAACATCAACCCTGCATTTCGAATCAAGCAGCCTTCACGGAGGTAAACCCTTATTCCTCAATCTCAACCCTGCATTTCGAATCAATAAAGAACCTAACTATTCAGTAGTGTATGGCTAAGAGTGATGAGCTTCTCTTAATGAACTGCTTTTCGCAGAAGCCTCAAAAAATGAAGTCTCAGTCCTTACAAGACTAATTTATGAGAGATTGGAGTCGATGCAAGTCCACGGGCTCGAAGGAGGTAAATCTTGCCCGCTAACTGTTCGATAAAATGACCTCAAAAACACACTTTTTTTTGGTGAAAACCTCAAAAAAAAACACACTAATGGAAGAGGCTTTCTGATCTTGATGAAATCTGTCTTGGTGTCTTGTCATGGTAATTTAGTTCCGAGTGATAGTCAGATGCCCAAGTCAAATAGATAATAGAGTTGAATCTCCATGTGTCATCTATATTTATGGGATTTTTTTTGTAGAAAAGTTTAATTTTGATGTGCATTTGAATTAGATTTGCTTATCTGTACAATGGCCGTCTTTGAGACATAACCATTGTTGTTGACTAAACTTGATGAACATTTGATTGCTTACAAAATAGTACTTTTTTTTATATGTCAATGTTGAATCTCTTTATTGTGTGTCTTTAAGCAGAATTCATAAGAGGTTGTGCAGATCTATTATAAATATTTGTTTTAGTTAATTCAATTATCAGATATACAAGTAGCCTACTAGCTCAAGTGGTAGAGCAATGTGTTTGCACACAAGGATGTGAGTTCGACTCCCACATAGGCTAATATTTACTCTTAAACAAACCGATTTATATAAAATTAGAATATGACACTATTTGAACTCTAAACATGAACTCTCATGAAACAAACTCGGAGTTTCTAATTATTAAAAAAAACTCAATTAAAAGTTAATATTAAACCCAATTAACGTTTCACGTTTTCATAAATTAGATGAATGGTCATAATTTTATACACGAACATAAATATGTTATATTATTTTGATAAGAAAAAATGTTCATATCAAATTTAATTATATACACGAACATAAATATTATTGAAGTCATACTAAATATGAACATCTATAAAAATAAATATTAACATTATTATATTTAAACAAAATGAATGCTATTGAAAATTTAAACAAAAAAATATTAAAAAATTATAACAACAAAATGTTCATGTAATTAATTGAACCCTATTTGTTTTTGTTGAGAAAACAATGTTGTTTACTGTAATCACCGACGACAAAGGGTAGATAGTGTAGGAACCTGTAATACGACAGTTAAATTTTATGCAGTATAACGATAAGGTTCAGAATTTCATACCACCGCAGTGCGTATGTTGAGCAGAGTCGAGATCGGAATCTCTTTCCTTAATTCTAAAAACACCCCGTATTACGACGGTTACCGGTGTTTAAGAATCCCAAGATACAACTGCTGTTCGAATCCGTTCTTCGTAATAGAACCGGAAGCCTACGAACCAGTAGTGTGTTGCACTCTTGAGATCAGAAAAGCTCGCAAGCTTGAAAAGAGAGAAGAGAGAATGATTGTTGGTGTGTTTTAGAATGAATGAAGAGCTCTCTATTTATAGAAAACAATGTTGTTTACTGTAATCACCGACGACAAAGGGTAGATAGTGTAGGAACCTGTAATACGACAATTAAACTTTATGCAGTATAACGATAAGGTTCAGAATTTCATACCACCGCAGTGCGTATGTTGAGCAGAGTCGAGATCGGAATCTCTTCCCTTAATTCTAAAAACATCCCGTATTACGACGGTTACCGGTGTTTAAGAATATCAAGATACAACTGCTGTTCGAATCCGTTCTTCGTAATAGAACCGGAAGCCTATGAACCAGTAGTGCGTTGCACTCTTGATATTAGAAAAGCTCGCAAGCTTGAAGAGAGAAAAGAACCAGTAGTGCGTTGCACTCTTGAGATTAGAAAAGATCGCAAGCTTGAAGAGAGAAAAAAGAGAATGATTGTTGGTGTGTTTTGGAATGAATGAAGAGCTCTCTATCACGCAACCAACTTTGTGCATCCATTTCTCATTCAAACGGAACTCAAATTTAATGTATGAATATACCACGAGCAAGAGCTCGCGGAGACGAAACCAACGCTTCCACTTTCCGGTGTTGATAATGGCCGGAGGCCACCGAAAATGTGTCCAGAAAAGTGTTCGGCGCACACATGTGTTAAAACATGTTTTATTTTTTCTTTTCATTGAATTAGTTCCAACAGATAGAAGTTGAAATTCAGCCACGACTGGTAGATATCCCGATTTTCGACTTGTACACTCCATTGTTGATACCTTCCAAGCGAGAGAGAGATGGCAAGTCTTATCTCAGCTTTCCACGGATTTTCTGCTTCATGCGTTATTTCTTCTAAATTCAAAACCCTTTCCATCTCCAACTCCGGTTCTTCTCTCAGTTTCTCCGGCAGCCTTTCTCAGGACGGCTTCTCCCAAGGTTTGTTTCAACACTCTCCTCGTTACCTTTCTCTGTTTCATCCCTTCATGTTATAATTTCTTACTCCAAATCTCCAATGGTGAATTCTCTTTCTAATTTTTGCTTTGTAGATTCGTTGGTTGCCACTATTATAGTCTTCTTTGAGACTGTTTGGTTGAAATTTGGATATTGAATTGGAATATGGACTCGAAATTGTGAAGGATACTCGATGTTTAGTGGTATTCAATTGAACTTTTGTGGCAAAGCTAACCAAACCCTAGAATTTGGGATAGAGTTCCACAAATCCTCCATAGTCTCCATTTCTGTTATGTCGTGATTTTGGGCATTGTTGAAAAATTGGCTTCTCATTTGGTGTTCACCATGCTGCAAGCTAAATTTCCTAGTGTGATTAAAGTTTGAATTTAATCTAGAAATCTCAACCGGAAAAAAAATATCAAAAAGCTGATGATAGATTGTTATCATTTTGACCTGTCTGGATGTTATCAGGATGTTTGTCAATGAGAATGCCTGGGAAGCAGCTGGGGCAGTTGATTGTATGCGAGGCTGCTCCCCAAAACAAGGCTGATTCAGCTGCAAAACGAATTCGCCAAGCTGAGAAACGTCGTCTCAGAAACAAAGCCCGCAAGTCTGAAGTTAGGACCCGGATGAGGAAGGTACATTAGACATTATTTTTAGTCTTTGGTCTTTGTTCATTTCATGCTTAGTTTGTTTTAGTGTTGAAACTGAGTCTGCTGTTTTGACATTGAACAATACAATTATACAAGCATGAAAACTTACTGCTAAAATTGGTATCATCTACTGTTCTCAAGACACTCGTTATAAACAGTAAGATATAATAAGTACTCAACCACACTCCATTTAGGTCCTTTCCGTAAGAAAATTGCAATACTCTCAGCTATTTTTCAGCTGGAAATATTAAAAAAAGCATCTAAACCATAGTTTCTTTGTCGTAGACAATTTTGATACTTTAAATTCTTTTCAGTGTATTCTTAAAGAAAACTAACTCTGGCTGCTGAAACCTACCTTAGTGAACTCCATCCTACGTGTGTGATTAAATGCAATCGCTTTTTATAAGGTGGTTTCATTTTTTTTTGAAAGTTTATAAGGTGATTTCATATGTATGACTGAATAACATTTTGCTTTGTAGTCTTCTGTAAAAGCATACACTGAAGTTTCTAGTAGAAAATGTTTTTTTTTGTTGGATTGATGATCATAAGATTCTTAATAGGTGTTGGAAGAACTAGAGGGGCTCCAGAAGAAAAAGGAAGCACAATCAGAGGAAATTATCCCAGTAGAGAAACTGATAGCAGAAGCATACTCTGCAATAGACAAGGCTGTGAAAACAGGAACATTGCACCGCAACACTGGGGCGCGCCGAAAGTCTCGTCTTGCTAGAAAAAAGCAGGCCGTAGAGATCCATCATGGATGGTACACACCTGCTGCTGCTGTTGTCGTATGATCAAATTATATCATTCTGTCATATAACCGTTGTATTAAAAATCATTAGTTTGTAAATCTGCAACCAGAACCAAGAAGTGCAAATTTGCTCTTTCTTTGCTGTCAATGTAACACTATTTTGATGCCATTGATTTCTTGCTGATTGCTCTTCTCGTGCTCGGATCCAGCAACTACTAACCTGTAAGTAGCTTCCTTTTGGTTGAAGGTTTGGAGAATTTGCTGGTTACAGTTGATGTAGTTGTGTGTCTGTAACTCTGTAATGTTAGGCATTGGTTGCAAAGTGTGGCACTTTCAAGAAACAAATATGACCCATCACTTCCATTTGTACCAATGTCTACAATCAAATACTGAAAGTTTGTAATTCTTTTCCATTAATTGGAAGTTTGTGTCATCGTTGCAACCAAACCTAAAGTTGGTGATTATCTGTTGTTATTGAAAAACCCTGATTTTGAAATTGTTCAAGTACTATAATTTCATTGATGATTTATTTGTGATCATCTGTCTCTAGTTAATGTATTAGGTTCCTGAGAGAAACAGATTTCATTTCTGTCTTGTCTAACCATTTTTGTTCATTGTCAAGTGCCGGATAATGTGCTGCTCATCTGGCTTTTTTTAAACGAGCCAGCGAAGTGTATGAGATAATTGTGTTCGGAAAGGACAGGTTGTTTTTCTTGTATGAAGATCTGGACTTTCTGATAGTTTCATCTTGTCTTGGTATGTTTGAGTGAAGATTTATCCTCCATTAGTAATTTCTATGAACTGACAGTGTTTTTTCAATGCAGATCTTCTTCTCTTTTGTTTTCATCTTGAATCATGATGTATAAGTTGATCATGTGTCTAGTTTTTGCAGAGCTTGCTCATGATACCTCGACAAATTAGCAACCTCAATGTAAGGAATGCAGCATTAATAGTTTCTGTGAACTGACTTGTTCCTTTTGCACAAACTGCCATCTTGTAATTGCGTTTGTTGTTGTGTTGAAGAACGATTAATCTATTTCACATTTTTAAATTTATATATTTCTGTACTGAATATGGATTTTGTCTCCCAACTCTGATCCAGATTCCATATGGATCTTCTTCTCTTTTATATATAGCTTCGAACCATTAGCAACTTTATCTTGATCTAGGATCATGCAAAACACGTTGAATCGTTCTTATAATCTTCCTGGATGCAACCACAGCAGTAAATATATTGCTGATTGCTTTTACATGGCTATTGTTATCAGTTGACATGAGGCAGCCTGGTACATCTGTGACAATCCGGAACGCCCAGATTGACATGTTCAAGGGAACAATGAGACTTGCTGTCGTCTTTGGTCGAGTATGAGACGGTGTCTGTCCCAGATGCCAGAGCCTGATTGTTCTATAAAACGGTATTGTAAAGTGTTATGCAGGTGTGACCAGAGCTACTAGCAAGTTTAGCGAGATTGTTATTCGTACCATATGAAACGTGCAAATCATACCCTTTGCCCGAGTACGTATTGCGGAGCCGTAGCAACAAGCTCGTTTCGTTTGAAAAATAAGGAAAATGGTTATGACTACGCATGACGGATGCGTAGTATGACTACAACTACGCATGGCGTATGCATAGTATGGTTACGGCTACGCGTGCCGGATGCGTAGTCTTGCATATCAAATATTTCATTCGAACAACTAAGGAAAAATGACTGCGTATGATATTTCATTCGAACAACTAAGGAAAAATGACTGCGTAGCCGTAGTAAGGTTGATTTTTTTATTATTATTTTTTTTTACGGCTATGTAGTGTATGAATAGCACGATGCGTTGGTACAAATTGCAGTAACCCAAGTTTAGGTTGTGGTTTTGCTGATCTATGCTTAGGTTTGTTCTTCTGGTATCGTAAAGTACTTTGGTTTTAGTTATAAAGCACAAAGAAAAAGAGTACAAAAAAGACCATGGTGATTTGGATTATAAAAAAGAAGAAGCAATAACACCCTAAAATAATCTCGCAGAATACATTCCGATAATCTCGTGCCACCGGAATTATAAAAAAGAAGAAGCAATAACACCCTAAAATAATCTTGCAGAATACATTCCGATAATCTCGTGCCACCGGAATGCGAACGTTAAGTATAAGAAAGATAACACAAAAAAAAAAAGTTTTACGAAAATTTACCTCTTGTAAAAGAGTTTAGAGAAGAAGAAGGGAAGGAAAATATAAGATGCCATTCTCTAATTTTTTTTAGTATATCAAAAAGAGAAGAAAAAAAAAATTAAATTAAGTATGAACTTTTTTACATTAACATCCATATCTGATGCCAAAATGATTTTTTTTTGTTTTATAAATGTTATTTCTTGTACATGATGTTCACATATAAGAGATATTCAAATCACTCGTGTACAAGAAAGTTATTCTAAAAATATTTTCGAGTAATTTTATACGATACAAGAATCGTGTACAATAAATTATTTACATTAATTTTTGTATAAGAAAATTATTCTAGTAACATCTCCGATTTTGTCTTGTTGCTTGTATACAATATAAAAATCATGTACAAGAAAATTATTTACATTAAATCGCAAGAGAAACTTCGAGTATCATAATTAACATATATTTATAGTTTCAAAATGAAGGAATAATTTTGAGATTCAACGTGTTACGGGTCTAGTTGGTAGCAGGGAGAGAGGCGCTACCAACCGTCATCAATTCTCCACAATTACATTAGTTTATTATTATTTCATATCCCGTACAATAACAATAAATTTTTAAACGAAGCACCTCATTTACAAGAAATATTAAAATAAGTTAAAATTATTTAGACTAATATCATTAACTATACCTTTTAGCAATATTATTCTATTAGGTAGGCTCATAACATAATCTCATTTAGTAAATAGTGTCATTAGACTATTAGAGTGGTAAAAATTGGAGATTGCGTATAATATGAAGTAATACAAAGATACTTAACAGGAATGACGATTCTATAAATAAATAAAAAGTAAATATCGTGTACAATGGAATTATTGGAAGATACAAAAATTAAATATTATGTACAATGGAATTAATGGAAAAGAATAACGTGATTATAGGAATCCTATCCGTATAATCAAATCAAATATGGTTCTTATGAAAGAAGCATAGAAATATCTTACTATCCTTTATAATTAGGATTGTGAAGGATGGATCAAATCTTTTCCATTCAACAGCCGCTAGAAACGGAATTAATAGATGACTTTCGGATTTGAATACTCAATACTGATGTAAAAGATATGAAAATGAAAACAGCAGGCGACGCTCAATTGTCAAAGTAGAACCTATAATGAGATTCAAAATCTGAACATCTGTCAAGATATCAACAAATAAAATGTAAACTGCATAGGTAATCAAACAAACTCTACAAACAAAAGAACTCTAGGATCATCCTACATTATCGTGATAAGCTGTTATTGTGAAAAGTCTTAACTGCAATGCAATGGTAGTCTAGACTGAAGTGGAAAGTTGAACTTGGGATGGCTTCTCGGTCTGGTCTTTCTCCCCCTTCTTTGGTGTTGACTTATAGTATATCGAGTACAACACAAGCTGCACGAGTCCAAGGAAACCTCCAACTCCATTACCAATCTGCATACCAACAAATTAGCAGAAAAAATCAGTGGAGTTGACATTAGATTATCAACACAGTTACAATGATAGTAAACGAGAGTAGTACCAGGATATAAAGATCGAACTCAAGGAGGGCATATATGAACCAGCAAGCTCCATTTGCAAAGCAAGCAAGCGAGAGGTATAAAGGCATGAATTCTACACTCTTTGTCTTAATCACATTTTTCTGTATTTCAAATGAATAAGAGCATTGAAAAAATCAGTTCAAGTCGAATTCAATCTCAAGTTAACCAGATTCAGTTTTCAAGAGAGATCAATAGAGCATACCATGACACCAAGAGGAGAGCCATACATGATGATACCAAAGAATGTACAGAAACCTCCAACCAAATTAGATCTGGCGGTATGAGTTCGGAAGAACTTCAAGGCACAAAATCCTAAAACCAGAACAAAAGCGACCTCTACCAGAATGAGGACGGAGATATGCACCTGTTATATTCCAATAGAAACGAAGAAAGGCTTAAGTATCATCCCTGAAGAGCAGAACAAAATAAAACAGTCCAGTACGTAAATGTATATTGTCTTACTCTCTTCTTCTTGTTCGTGTAGGCAAAGTAGGTTGTAGTGTAAATAAGCTGCAGTACAAGGCCAACACTGTTAATGGTGATGACCAAAGTGCTGTTAGGATGGATTAGAGGTGTTCCGTATAATATCCACATTAAGCAGTTCATTATTGAAGCTACGTATGGAAGATAGTCAAATTCTTCAACCGATTTGTTCTTGAACACTCTCCAAAAGGTTGGCCTGTTTAACACAACAAACAACACTTTAATCGTTGCTAAGGGAACCAAAACACCGAAAACAAAGTTCGGCTAACAGTTGGAGTGAATCGTAAACTCAAACATAGAAGAGATCGATTAAACAAGGAAAACCTACACTGGAGATGCGAACAGAGCGAACGAGAGGACATTGCCTGCAACAAGAGGAAGACGATCGAATTATCAGCATAAGATCGAAAAATTGTTCAAAATTCACGCAACAGGTTGCTGTGAGCGGAAATTAACCTAAATCGAGCAAAACTAACTCATCCATCACAGTCGTCCGTATACATAATAAGCAGATCACATTACGTTCGATCAAACCTTTCCAAACTAGTTTTTACATAAACGATCGTAAGAACTAGTAACACAAACTAAACAAGCATAATTGAACTCGAACCTGAAATTGCAAACACAAGCACAGTCGGATAGAGCAAGAGAAAGAAGGATCAAAGAGCATTACCGATGATTCCAACGATTGTGCGAGCAGTATCCGTAGCATGGCTATACATCTTGCAGAGTTGCAGGAATCAAGGATAGAGTGGAAAAGGAAGTTCAGAAGGGCTGCTAACTAAATAAGCGGCAGTGTAAAGCGGAAGACGAAACAAAACTGTAATTCTTTTGTCAAAATCCTGCTTATATATGTTCATCCAAAATTATTATTATTGCCCGTTTTATGCCAAAAACTCAATTTTAATGCAGTAAAATTGAAATATAAAATGAAATAGAATCAAAAAATTCTATACAAGTAAAAGAATCTATAAATTTTGAATTTATCAAAGCCGAATTCACGTAATGTGTTTTTTTTTTTTTAATGAATCCATGTTTTTGTGTGATTGTATATCCTTATGAATTCATTATAATTGAAACAAAAAGGATAGTTTTATTATTTTCATCCATACTTATGTACCTTATGTTTAGTAATAACTAATAAAAGAAAATTGGTATTATCTTATTTTTATTTTTATGACAGTATACTTGCAAATCTTGTTTTATGAGTTTACCGAGGTTATAGAAGCAAAAATAAAAAAATTACGAAAATTATCCTAGTTTATTATAATTTATATTCTTTTTATTTATAGAGGGACCTTACGGAGCTTATATTATCTTATTGAATGATACATTACAAATATAACCCTACAATTATTAATATTAAATGAAAATTAAACTCTTTAAATTAGTTTTATACGTATATCAACTATAATAAGCTTCATTCTTCCAAACACTCATCAAATTTGTTTTTAACAAAAAAAAGTTTGTTCAATCAGCTACCAAGAAACTTCATTTTCAACTTCAACTATCAATATACTTATATAGAGTTAGAGTTAGGATCATATCAATATCGATCTATATGTATATACTTATATTGACGCTATTTTGGAGAAATTCCAATCATGTCAATTTTTATATTTATTTATAGGAGTGTATTCAATTAAGATTTTACAGAAATTTTTTGGAGTTTAAAAGTATATGGTATTCAATATAGATTTTTAAAAGTCCATATAAATATTTTGGTATTCAATTAGGATTTTAAATTTTTCATAAAATTTCTATGGTATTTAAAAGTTTGTTGATTTTAAAAGAATCTACTAGTGTAATTCTCGTGTCAAGGCACGGATATATTTTTGAATTTTAATGGATATATAATTTTTGTTAAATTTATAACAATTTTTTTAAAATAATGGTTTTAATTAATTAACTCAAAAAATACTTAAAATTTATTATTAAATTAGTTATAACTTTAGAAAAATTAATAAAAATAGGCTAATTTAGATAATATGACATATCTTAGCATACTATTTATAAAGATGATAAAGGTAAAATAAAATATTTTTAAAAAAATAAAAATAAATCTCAAAAATTAAAATTAAAATATTAAAATAGAGAACATTTAAGAAGTTGAATTACAAAATTAGCTTAGGTAGTTTTAAATAATATTCTTAAAAATAAAGAAGATAAATAATAATAAGAATATCTTAAGAATATATTGAAGATTGTGGTAAGACTAAAAATGGTAACAATATATATATTTGTCTATATTAATGATTTTTTTATATATCACTTAATTAACATAATTATAAAACTATGTGTCGTGAAGTTGATAAGAAGATGACATGTGGGACAAAACACTTCTGCTTTAATGTATGTATATAAATTATTTCATTGATTTTGTAGGATACTTTATTACTTATATAACTAGCTAAAAGTCTATTATAAGTCTATACAAGTCTTCTTCCAACACATAAGATTTTCCACATAATCTGTATTGACTCTATATAGAATTAAAATATCCCACAGAATCAAAAAATTCTATAATTACTAAAAATCAGTCAAAATTTTTAAAAGTCTCAATTGAATACACACCCTCCTATATCTACATCTATATACTTGTATAGAGTTTGGATATAGGATCTTATCAAAACGAGAAAAATATAATAGACACACAATGTGATATTATCCAAATTAATTTTATTTAAGGTAACTAATTACTAATTTTAGATGTAAATATTGACTTTCTTGATTAACAATAAACATCGAGTCAAAGTTATTACGTTATATTATTGTTAGATGTAACATCAAGTCAAATTAACGATTGTGATACGTAAAATATAATTGTGATAATGATTGTGCATGTAACTTATAGGTGATAAGAACAATGTTATACTTGCTAACAATTAAGTTTTAAGACTAACGATCGTGATTATTGTTATTTATATTTGATAGTGCGGATGTTGCTAAAATTTGTGCTTTTTTTTTTCTAACGGTCGTTAGCCTTTGCAAAAAAAGCTAACGATCATTAGCCTATGAAAAAGAAGAAAAATGTAGCCAACTATTGTTACTAATGTGAGTAATGACGGAATTAGTGTTTTGTTGCACGAGTGTCGCTAAAAATCATTGGTTCTATGCAAGGTTTTGAAACGCTAGAATAAGATTTTGTCTACAAATTTAAAATTCAGTCTTAATTGAATTATTTTATTTTCTAAAATCAAAATCGATTTAATGATAGTAAATCTCTCTAAAATAATTCGATGAATCTCATCCATGAACGCTTAATTACAATTGTCCTAAATCTCGTTATTAAAAATTCATACTTCCTACTATAAGATGATTCTCACTTGAACCAAACCTTTCTTATATATAAACTAGGGCTCTTCTATATATACTAAAGTGAAATCTCTTTATTGTCGTGATCATTTTAACAAAAATTTGTGTAATAAGAAATTTGAACATCTAAGTTACAAACTATAACCCTTCCAATTAATATTGCTTTTTAAATAACTAATTAGAATGACTAATTTTGGATGGACTTATGGATCGATCCTATATACAATCATATTTACAAACCTACTTTCAAAAGGCACGTGAAGTAGCGCCTTTTCTACTGGTTTTCAACTCCATCTTCCTCTCATTTCTCAAGTAAATGTTCTCGTTCCAGAAGGTAATTTGTGGGCCGTCAGAGAGAGGCAACACTTGAACGCGTTGACGATGGTTGTGGCGCTTGCGGCGGGATTTATCCTTATAAATTAGATCTTCATTTTCTCTTAAAATGTTCGATTTGCCCTTATGCCTCCTTGCCAAGATTCGATTCCGGCGTCGTTGTGGTGGTGGGGAGGCCCGATTGTTCCGCCTTTAGTTCAGTCGTTGTGGTTGCACTCCGCTCGGTTGAGTAGTGATGACGATTGAGGGTATTATTAAATTGGGTATCAGATTGAAATTGGGTAGTTAAAATAAGAATAAATGAGGGAAATGAGACCCTTTATATATTGCTTTTGTAAAATGGGTTTATAGAGAAAACAATAAAAATTAGGTCTACACCTAGAGAAATAGGACATAACTGAAATGATGGTACTGCACAGCAATTAAATATTGATGGGATGTTTACTATTAATACTTTTTGGTTTTTTAAATAAAGTGAGAAAGACTCCCACTTAATCGTTCATATGTTAGGTGTGTTATTTATTTTTTTGGGTATTGTATGACGAAACTGAGTTGTTATTTTTTGGGTATGTTAGGTGTGTTATTTATTTTTTGGGTATTGTATGACGAAACCGAGTTGTTATTTTTTGGGTATGTTAGGTGTGTTATTTATTTTTTGGGTATTGTATGACGAAACTGAATTGTTATTTTTTGGGTATGTTAGGTGTGTTATTTATTTTTTGGGTATTGTATGACGATACTGAATTGTTATTTTTTGGGTATGTTAGGTGTGTTATTTATTTTTTTGTGTTGTATGACGATTTATGTTTGATTACCCAAAATTCCGATCTCAAAATTAGAATATGCACTTACCATGTTCGATCTACTACATTGACAACCATACGAACAAACCATTTACCCAAACATATCAATATCTTACAAAACACTTACCCAAAATGTGTTATAATGTTGGATATTTTTTATAGTTACCCAAAATGTGTTATATTTAAAGTGATATCATGGATATGTTTTATGGTTACCCAAAATGTGTTATAATGATCAAATGTCAAGCGAATTTTTCGGTAATGACCAAATGTCATTTGATATTGATGTTTGTGTACAATATCGAGTTTTGAAAATTTTGGGTATGACAAATTTAAATTGGGTATGGATTTTATTAAGTGATGTTTAAATTGGGTATAAATATAAAATATTATCCAATTTATGGATATTGTTTTATATTGATATTTGATTTATTGGGTATGTTGTTTTCGAGTATATTTATGTATTTTGACAAATTTATTTTCGGGTATGATTGTGACATTAGTTGGGTAAGCAGATTTTTGGGTAAGCGGATTTTTTCTGGGCAAAGGGTTGCGTTTTTTTGGCCCCAAATTCCCTCCAAATGTCAATCAAAAGTGTCACAGTCAGCAGTCACATTAGTCATCACTCACTTTTGTTAATTTTTTATCCTATTTATGAATTAGTCTAGTAAAGTAGGAGCCCTATTTTTCAATTTGTAATTGGTAGGACCCTAAATTTTAACTCTATAGTGTAAACGACCCTAAATGTCAATTCAGCCGTTTGGAACCCTTAGGGTTTTGTTTGATCCGGAACATGCCCATTTTCACCCGAAATGTTATTTATTTATTTATTTATTTATTTATTTATTTTTGTTAGTTTGTAATAGAAGAACGGAAATGAAAATAAAAGAAAAAATATAAAACAAAGGGAAAAAGAAAAAAAAATTGTTTAAGTAAATTCTCTTCTCTGATTTATTAATTAATTAATTTTTTTTAAAAAAAATACTTGTATTGAGCATAAAAGGGATTTACATAAAAAGGGAAGCAAAGGACATGATCATGACACCATAGAATAGGGAGGACAAAAGGATTAAACAAGATGGAGATCAAGCATTCTAGCGGTGGCCATGGAAGTTGACGAACGGTCTTTCTAGTGGTAAGCAAGGTGAAGTTTGGTAGCTCGGATGGCTTCTCCAACGCAGTCGATGACTCTAGTGAAGATATTGTTGTGCACGAGGATGGTCCTGGCCTTCCAAGTGAAGTAAATGAAAGTGGTAATCGATGCAATACGGATAATATCCATCAGATTATGCTTGGGGTTAGGGCGAGTACTGAGCATTGCCAGATGTTATGAATGTAAGGAGCAGGGTAGGGCACTCTATTCCCTTGAGAGATGATGTCGAGAACGAGCGAGACATAGCTACATGAGGTCCAAAGATGACCGTCATCTTCAGGCATGCAAGTACAAAGCTTATAAATGTCATTATCAATGAGGTTCCATTGCTTAATCTCTGTAAGAGTGGGTTGACGACGGTGGCTAGCGATCCATGTAATGTAGCTGCATTTGGGTATGTTAAAGTTGTGCCAGATAATGCAATAGGAGGGTGTAGGGTGAGGGATAGTAGCCGTACTAAAGATGGCATAGGTTTTCTTGGGGGTGAAGGTTTAGTTTAGGTTAGTGATTGCAGTAGTGTGGTTAATACTGTTGGGTGGAGTGGGTATCTCATCCCTGATTTTGAGCAGACATTTCCAAAAATAGTTGTGGTGAAGTTTGGGCAAGCAGTTCCAAATGGTTTGGCGCTTTAGAACATGGCGAGCAATTCAGGAGCACCATAGGTTGTCCTTGTTACGAACAATATCAAATATGAGGCGTATGCGAGATACTTTGTTCTTGGATCTAAGATTGGGAAAACCCAGGCCACCATCTTTCTTGGGAGTGCATACAATGGACCATGCAACTAGAGCACGTTTGTTGCTTTCCTTGCCAGACTAGAGGAAGGATCTGAGCAAGGACTGAATTTTGTTTAGTACAGAAGCTGGGAGAAGGAACATGGTGCGCCAATAATGGTTGAGAGATAGAAGAATTGAGTTTATGAGTTGTACACGTCCAACATAGGAAAGCAATTTCGCTCTCCGAGAATGGATCCTCTTGGTAATCTTGTGAATAAGAGGAAGGT
Organism: Fagopyrum esculentum; assembly: GCA_033239045.1. Lineage (NCBI taxonomy): Eukaryota > Viridiplantae > Streptophyta > Magnoliopsida > Caryophyllales > Polygonaceae > Fagopyrum > Fagopyrum esculentum. The sequence goes on along the minus strand of BSUD01000002.1, from coordinate 11,425,046 downwards.
AGTCCGACAGAGTTAGCCGTCTACTGCCAACGGGAACCCCGAGGTAATGAAAGGGAAGTGACCCACGAGCCATACCTGTAGACTGAGTGACCTGGTTTTGGGTGATAGTGGGCATGCCTCCCATAAACATAGAGGACTTAGTGAGATTGATCTTGAGTCCGGAAAGTTGCCCAAAAGCATCCAGAGTGGATTTTAGAGTGATTATGGAGGAGAGATTGCCCCTACTGAGGAGCATTAGGTCGTCGGAGAAGGATAGGTGGGTGATTCGGGGTGAATGGCATTTGGGTGGTGGTTGAAGTCTGGATTGTGGTGTTGTTGTGGATCATTCGGGAAAGGAATTTCATGGCGATGGTGAAGAGAGGAGGGGATAAAGGACGGTCTAGCTTGCATTAATCCCCTATTTCCTTTGAAGTGACCATGTAGGGATCCATTGATATTGACAAAGTAAGTAGCAGTAGTAATGCATTCCTTAATCAAACGGATGAAGTGCTCAGGGAAGCCAATTTTGTTGAGGCACTGCAGAATGAAACCATGGCCGATGGTATCAAAAGCTTTATAGATATCAATTTTCATTGCAGTCCTAGGAGAGATATGCTTTCAGTTGTACTTGTTGAGGAGTTCCTCGCAAATGATCACGTTGTGCTTGATGGATCTGTTGCTAACAAAGGCACTCTGATATGGGCCAATGATGAGGGGTAGAATGATGTTGATGCGAGAAGAGAGGACTTTTGCAATGATTTTGTATGTTGTGTTGCAGCAGGAGATAGGCCGGTAATCAGAGGGAGAGGAGGGGTTGTCTGTCTTGGCAATAAGAAAAATTGAAGTGTGGTTGATTTGCTTTAGCATTTTCCCGTGCGAGAAGAAGTCCATAATAGCAGCGATGAAGTCTTGATTAGTGATGTTCCATGATACCTTGTAGAATAGAGCATTATAACCATCTGGGCCTAGGGCTTTATTGTCTCCAATGTTGAAGAGAGCTTTCTTAATTTCCTCTAGAGTGACATGTCATTAGGGTTAAGGCTGGGGAGGGTAAGGTCAGGAAAGTGGTGGTTATCGGGTAGGTTGGGTGGGTTAGGTGGGTTAAGGATGGCTTTGAAGTGGTTGGTGAAAGTGGTTGCAATGAGAGCATGATCATGTGTGATACGCCCATATTGGCTACAAATAGAGTTGATGCGGTTACCACATTTTCTGGCCTTGATGCTCCTAAAGAAAAAGGAGTAACACTAGTCTCCGTGTTTAATCCAATTAGCCTTGGAAAGTTGCGTCATAGTAGAATAGAGAGAGGAGAGGTTATCATTCAAGGAGATGGTAGTGTTTCTTTCGATCTCCTGAAGAGAGGGGTCATGGAGGTTGTGTTGAAGAGCTTCTTGGGTGGCTAAGAGAAGCTTTCTATTTTCACGAATGGCCTAGTGAATCTCATCAAATTTGAGACTAGGAAACTTTTTGAGTTTGGGTTTGAGCATCTTAAGCTTTTTTGTGAGTTTGTACATGGAATTGCCATCAACATCCAGGCTCCAAGCGTTAGAGATGCAAGGGAGAAAGTCTTTGTGAGTAGCCCAAACATTGTTAAATCTGAATGGAGGTTTAGTCGTGGCTCCAGTGGGTTCAAGAAAGAGTAGTGATGGGAAATGATTGGACACATCGGGGTAGTCAATGTGTGCTTGAGATTGAGGGTAGTTTGAAGGCCAAGAAGAATTGGTGTTAATATGATCGAGTTTACACCAAGTACGAGAGCAAATCTGTTTGTTATTCCAAATGTACTTACAACCGGAGTAGGGATGATCCAAAATGTTGTTTTGCTAAAAACAAGTGGCAAGCTCCGAGGAAGGTTGCGAGATGCAAGGTATATTGTTACTAGACTTTTCATCAGGAGAAAGTGTAACATTAAAGTCACCAAGCATGGCCCAAGGATGAGTGGAGTTGAGGAGGCTTATTGTGGATATGGAAGACCAAAGGTCGGTTCGGTTATTTGGGGAGTTATGAGCGTAAATGAATGTGAGCTCAAGGATGGTTGAAGGGTCGTGGAAGGACAACGGTTTGGTAATGTGGCAGTGGAAAAGTTGGTCAGTAATTATGGCAGGTGAAAGGTTAAGTTTGGAGGGATTCCACCATAGCCAGATTCGATCGTTATGTGCTAGTGAAGAGTTAGAAACTTGGCTCCAGTGGAAAAGTTGGTCAATATTGTGCTTTTTGATAAGATCTTGAACAACTTTTTGTTTATTAGGATGGTTCAATCCCCTAATATTCCAATAACAGACTTTGAAATTCATTGGGATGCAGTGTTTGATCCAGGGCAACTCTAATTGTCTATAGAGGAGTTGGATGTAGAAGGCGAGTGGGTCACGAAGGCTTCTTCTTTAGAGGCAGAGGGTGTTGGGTCAGAAGGGAGAAGGTGAGTCAGTCTCCGACGTGCTCTTCCCACCTTTACCCTTGGTGGGAAGAGAACGTCGGAGGCGAGAGCCGGATGACCAAGGATAAGGTTGGTAGTCAGTCTCCGATTGTTGGATAATATAAGATCTTCCAGGATGGGTCAAATAGACTTTCAGGCGAAGAAGGGGAAGGCAATAACAAGCAGAGTTTGGAAGGAGCAGTGGTTTTGCGGTTGATGTCAGAGAGCTTAATGGAGAGCCTCCTAGACCGCCTCGAACCGGCCATGGAAGGGGAATAGGGTGGGGAAGGGGGACGTGGCTGGAGGGCCACACTAGAGGTGGAGGAAGACGGAAGGCCTAGCTCCGGTAGCTAGGAAGGGTTAAAGAAGGGAGTGTTTTTGTGAGTGACGGCGGTTTAAGAATGCATGTGAAAAAGAGGGGTGCAACACGAGGACTTCCCAGGAGGTCACCCAATCCTTATGAACGAGGAGTAGATCATAAACATCTTGAGTTGAGAATTGAGATCCATTAATGGAAGATTCTTATTAACATGGTTTTTTTTCATTTTAAGATTTTGGAGATACTTTATGCATTTACACGGTTTCGGACTTGACACTTTGACAAGACTTGTTATTGAGGGCTTCAATTGCGATTCTTGTTGCGAGATGACTCTTGTGGATTTTTATTGCGTTGATCAAACGACAAACTACACCTTATCCTATATATATATATCCCCTCATAGTACTCTAGACCGCGGGTGCATAAAATTGAACTCAATAAATGTAACCATTGCACTCCACATATGCACCCATATTGATTTATGGAATCACTGTACATAACAATGTCTTGAAAACAATATTGTGTCACCTACAGAAGGCCCAAATGAAGAACTACTTTTTTTTTTTTTTTTGCTAAAATCCCTTCCCCAAAAGTTGGAACAACACTTATGTTGCATATCCCTTGAATGACACTTTTCTAGTCAGAAAAGTGTTTAAACCAGCGACGCCCTCCTTGCCAAAACATGATGAAGTCACGAGCGACGTCCTTTGTCCAACGAAGAAACAAACCAGCGAAGGACAACAACTTTTTTCTTCTTTTTTTTTAAACCTACCGGAAAGAGATTAGGTTGTATCATTTCTAGAGATTCTTCAGTTTAGAGCATCCTTTCCTGAAGGTGTGTCCCATTTCTACGAGCTAATCGGCAACATAATTGATTTCCTTGAAGGCGTGAGGGATCTTGACATTGATGGAAACTATCCATACTATTAGAAATATTCGAAAGAATAAGGTCAAGTTCTTGATAACATGATTTATGACCATAGTTTAGGCATGCATTTAGGTAGATTTTCCCTTTGTTTTGCATATATTAGCATTAGTTCGTGACATTTGTGCTTGTATGAGTTCATTATGCTAGAATAGATGTCTACAAGAGATTTTGTTGGTTTTTCAGGTATTTTGGCAAAAATCGGAGCAAAATGAAACACGTGAGGATCAAGCCTCGGAATGGTGCGTGCTAGGGACTCTAAGGAAGCAAGGAAACAAGCCAAATGATTGAGAATTGGAGCAAATAAGAACTTGTTGTGGAACCTCGGCTATGTAAGATGAATCTCGGCCGCAATTTGTTTTGCACCGGCGAAATTTGCAAAGTCGAGAACAATCTCGACCAAACTCAAAAATCTCGCCTGAGATTTGAAGAATGTGCATGTCCGAGATTTCCACGGTGTGAAGGCAAACTTGAAGACTTCAAAATCTCGACCCAGGCGTTGGCTAGAATCTCGCCCGAGATTGTTCATAGATGGACGAGATTAGCTCTTTGTGCAGCTTTATGACGTCTTTTCTAAAGTTGCAGGCCGACCTTTGCTTTTCCCGAGGTGGAGTATAATAGTGGGACCGTTGTGTTTGTCTAGGGGTTCCCTTCTTTGTTATTTTTCTGTCTTAGACTCATTTTGGGAGAGAGAAACTTTGTAACAAAACTTGAATATTGAGACTTGGAGAGTGTTTTTTGATAAGACTTGAAGTTGTAAGCTTGGATCTAAACTAAGGAAGTTGTGTAGTGTATTTTGGATACCTTATCTTTGTTGTTTGAAGCAAAAACCAGCTAAGTGTCACCTTCTTTCTCATTTTTCTATCTATGGATTGCATGTATGCTTGTTTGATGAATATTGAACTAGATATGTATGTTGTAGGCTAGATCTTTGTGATTCAAGCGCGATAGATCAATGGTTATGGCTTGGATGATAATAGTGTGAACTTGCATGTCAGCTTAGGACGATTTGGTTGCACGAACCCTAGCTCTTTAGAATATGGCATGTTCTTCATGAAATTTCAGCCGAGATTAGTATGATCCACATGAGATTGCTTCTGTTGTCTTGTATTTGATGAGTTTGTATGTTAGGGTGTTAGATTGTTTCAATCTTAGTGTGTATTCAGTTGAATCTAAGACTTGTCTAACGTTAGCAAACTAGGTGAGGAGGATTCTTAGTCTAGATTTGTACTATTTTTGATCACTTCAATGATTCAATTTCACCTTAGTCTTTGTATTTGACCTTGAAATTTTTGCCTTGCTACGGAACGACCCATACAATGTGGGATCACTAGGTAAATGTAAGGATTATTGCAAGCACTGTAAATATAAGACTTTGTGCCCTCGTTCTGGAGCGAATAGTTCTCATGGATGCTTCCACATTTGTTTAATTGAGTGAAAGAATTAGGGAAATGAGGCCCTTGAAAGTTGTACTTTGCAAAATGGGCTTCTACATAATATAAAAAAAAGTAGGCCTACAAATTAGAATAATAGGAAAGAATGAAAATGATGGTGGTGGGTCCCTTCCTTCTATTTTTTTTCTTTTATTTCTCATTCCTTCACTTTTATCTCTCCTCACTTTATCTCAACCGTAACTATCTCATTCTTGTAAATAATAGTGGTGGTCTATAATTTCTCCATTCTTTCATTTTTCTCTCTCCTCATTAACTTCTATTTTTTTCCTCTATTTCTCATTCCTTCATTTTTTTCTCTCTCCTCACTTTCTCCCACCCGAAATTCTCTCCCTCACGTATTTTTTGGATAGTTGGAACCAAATCTATATTTTTGGGTAGGCTATTTCCACTAAATTTTGGATGTGCTTTTGATTCATTTTGTTAAATAGTATTGGTATGTATTTGATGAATTGAGTATACTGTTTAGGGGTATGATTACCCAATTTATGTAACACCCCAAATTCTCGGAACTCGGGGAGTTACTGGTTAGGACCTCACAATGGGTCCCGACCTTGGTTTAACAACAACATTACTTGGATCTTACAACAAGGCACAAACGTATTTAAAACAATTTCTAAAACATAATATTTTTAATGGTATAAACGTACACATGTGACAGCCTTACAAACATATATAAAGATACATAACATGCATGACGTAAGGAAGACTCCCCCGTCCTCGTCTAATGAGTACGTGGACCCGGCTGACCATCCGTTCCGGATCTCTCTGCAACTGTCTATCTCTACAGATCTACAACACGGATAAACCGTTAGCTAACTAACCAAATATAAGCAAAATGATAACAGCACAAACACAAGCAGAAACAAAAAATAAACAAACAACATGCTGGCACTCAACCAATTATTATCTGTTATTTTAGTGATTCACATTATTCAATTTAAGTTGTGGCACGAGAACTATTATTAGTTCTCGCCTCCGTTCCTTATCCAACTGGTGTAGGTATAGCTGACTTCCTTTGGTAGCATCACTACAAACCATGTGTGGACTAGTCCCGAAAGAAACCCCCAGCGCCCTGCGAGCTACTGAGCGGAATGCCACCGCCCGTTACTCTTAGGCCAAAATACAGGTCGGTATTTATATATCACAACCTATCTCTCTAACATGTCAATCACACACCACCATCATCATTTATACTCATATTTAGCAGCCAGCTAAGTAAGCCCAAAGGACTTACCTGTTATAATGCTCGACTCTTTAATAATCACTTGCTCTGTAACTGTACCCACTCAGTTGCCTGTTAAAGGCGATAAGTGTATTAGCACACTTTCACGTAGATAGAAGTCTAAAACTTCTGAGATTAAATAAGTATTAAGACGTACTAGCTACATTATTAGTTTTAGGGTAAAATGACCATTTTACCCTTCGTTCCGATTTTCTCGAAGACCCTAAAATTCATGTCCAAACTCCTATTTGAAGTTCTAAAATATATCCTAACTCTTAGAATTTTATTAGGTGCGAAACTGACATTTTTCTTATGTTTCTATTTTCCGGAAGGACCGAAAAAAAGGTTTAACTTCGGCTCTAAATATAAAATTCTTAACGGCTTATAAAATTTCCGAATTTAATATCTAGATCATCTATGAGGTTCTATCTAGTCTTAGAAGAAAGAATTTCACCAAACTGTTCAGCCGATATTTTTATAATAATTCCCAAAGTCGGTTCCTCACTCTACTTTCTTATACTTAGTCAAATTTATAAGTTCAATAAAACTGCTCAACTACCTAACTTCGGGAGCTCGTAACTTTCAATCCGACCGTTCATTTCTCACCAAATTTTAATATGATAAACTACATATATCCGTCTACAACATATCCAAAATTCAACGGTGGATCTTTATCCAAACATTTTATAATTGATCGACAAGATGGGCTGTTCGAAACCTAAAAGCTGAAGAACTTAAATTAATTTACAGCAGCCCTTCATTTTATGAACATACTCAGCAGCTCATTTACGTTATTTATGCTTAGGCTCAACAACAGCAGTTCACAAACACATGGGTGACAGTGAAGTCGAAGAGAGGAGGAGCAAGCTTACGGAATCTGCAGTCCGGCGTTAAGGGTTGGCGTCTCCGGCGGCGATGGATCCGGCTGCGCAAGAAGACGATTATTGATTCCGGAATCGCAACAGCAGTGGAAGGAAACGGATGGACAGAGGAGTCGACTTACCGGAATGGAAGACTTGCGACAGTCCCTGGTGTGTCCGGTTCTGGCTGCCACGAGACCTGGTGGTCGACGGGGAAGCGGCGACAGAGGGCGGCGGTTGGCAGCGGCGTCTACAGATGAAGGCGGAGCAAAACAGCAGTCGGCTGCGGAGGAGCGGCGGTTAAGGTCCGGCTCGAAACAGAAGCAGAAACAAAAGAGGGGTGCGGGAGGGAGGAGAAAGGGAAGGCGGCTCACCTGGCGGACGTGGTGGTCGCCGCGGCGGACGGCTCGGTGGCACTCGACGGCCTTCGTGCCGGTGCTGCGCGTAGCCGGAAGTCGGCTGTGAGTCCCGTAACAGCAGGGGCCGGAAAGAAAAACAGCGAACAGGGGGAGAGAGAGACGACCACTTACCCGGGTTGAGGTCGCCGGCGAGCAGGGAAGGCGGGCGAGTGGCGGTGGCTCCGGTGTCGTCTCCGGCGAAAGGCAGAAGGCTGCAGTTTACGATCTTCTGCAGATTAGCGAGAAGATGGGTAGCGGCGGAGGTTTAGAAGTATTAGATTAGGAGGAGATTAATTAGTAGGATGATTAGGAAAATTAGGGTTAGGTTAAATTTAAGAGGTGGGCTGCTGATTGGGCCTCGCAGTGGCCCACATCCGGCCCATTTTCATTTTAGCACGGAAAATGAATTCGTTACTCGTTCGGATTCTAAATAGGTACGGAAGTATATAATACGGAATTAATTCTGTATTATCTTTATTTTTATTTTTATTTTTATTTTTTTCTTTATTTATATATTTATTTTATTACTTAATTTTGTGTTATCATTTTATGTGATTTAAGGTCACATAAAATGATAACATTTAAACTCGCTTTATATAGTTTATTTATTTATTTAATTATGGTTGTCGTATCGAAATTTGGTAAATTTCCATTCGTCAAAAACTTAAAATTTTCGGTTATTACATCAGTGCCCCCTTAAAAGAAGTTTCGTCCCGAAACTTAGGTTATTTCTCTTACTCACACATTTCTTTTGGTATATTTTAGTTTTCTCGACATCCTCGTTTTCTACCAGCAACTACTCAGGCATCAAACAACAAGTATCACAAAGAGAAACAGAAACACTCAAAACAACATGAAAACCTGAAAGGTCAAACAACACAACATCCGAGTACTAACCCGTCAAACAGGAGTAACCTCTAACCCCGCAAAGAACTCGGGGTAGTTACGTCTAACACTCTCCTCAGTCTCCCAAGTGGCCTCATCCGCTCCTCTCCTAGACCACTGGATCCTCAGCATAGGTATCTCCTTGGATCGCAGACGTCTGGTACTGCGTTCCAAGACAGCTACGGGGTACTCTACAAACGTATGGTCAGGCTCCACTATCAGATCCTCATGGCTGATGACGTGTCTCGGATCCGGAATGTACTCTCGCAGCTGAGATACATGAAAAACTGGGTGTACTCCCTCTAATCTCGGTGGCAGTGCTAGTCGGTAGGCAACCTCTCCGACTCTCTCTACGATCTCAAATGGTCCGACATACCGGGGACTCAGCTTCCCCTTAATGCCGAAACGTCTAACTCCCCTCGTAGGTGACACCCTCAACCACACCTGTGCACCTACTCTAAACTCCAAAGGTCGACGCCTTTTGTCGGCGTAAGACTTCTGACGACTCTGAGCTGCTAACATCCTCTCCCGGACTAATGCAATCCGGGCGATGTCGTCCTGTATCTGATCTGGTACCACTCCATCAGCCTTGCTAGGCTCATCCCAACATAGCGGTGTACGACATTTCCGGCCGTACAAAGCCTCATAAGGTGCCATCCCAATAGACGCATGCCAGCTGTTATTATATGAAAACTCTACTAGTGGGAGGTGATCTGGCCATACCTGTCCCCAATCTAGCACACATGCCCGTAACATGTCCTCCAGGGTCTGGATGGTCCTCTCTGACTGACCGTCTGTCTGTGGGTGGTAGGCAGTGGTAAAGTGAAGACTCGTACCCAGAGCAGTATGTACCTGCTGCCAGAACCTCGAGGTAAAACGTCCATCCCTGTCGGATACGATAGTCCTCGGTACTCCATGGAGTCTCACAATATGCCTGGTGAACTCCTCTGCTAGACGACTCACCGGCCACGTCTCCTTAATCGGAATGAAACGTGCGGTCTTCGTCAGACGGTCTACTACCACCCAAATGGCATCAAAGCCTCTGCTGAGCCTCAATCCAGTGACGAAATCCATAGAAATGTCTTCCCACTTCCAGTGTGGTACTGGCAGGGGGTGTAGCTCTCCTCCGGATCTACGCTGCTCAATCTTGACCTGCTGACAGGTCGCACACTGAGCTACATAACGGGCCACATCAGGTGATAGCATGAATTATAGTCTATATTTTGGGGTTTGTTTGGACGTTTTATCTTTCATAATCTGCATGTTTGTATGTACATTATGTGATTTTACTACCATTTCATCTACCTTTGCGAGAATCGAGGTCTACACCTAGTTTCGTTGTAATTGCAGGTAATATGGTACGTTTTGCATCAAAAAGGAGCAAAAGGAGTCAAGAGTCATTTGGAGCTACATTCAGGAAGCATAGCCATGGATTAAAGATTTACTTTGGACCAGTTTTGAGAGATTCTACATTCAGTTATGAATCACCTCGGTTGCCCAGAGATTCATCTCGACCGAGGCGATCCAGAGACGCCGACTCGACCGAGGCGAACACCTAGGACGCGGCGAGAATATTTTATTCTTGGCTGAGATCTTTTAAAATTGGAAAGTGATCCTATATTTTTGGGCTGAGCTTCTAGAAGGAAGGAGATATGCAGAATCATATATTTTACCTATATTTATGGGATAATATCTTCTTAAGATTTCTTATCTTTGGAGGGTTATTTTTTCCTATAAAAAGGGTTGGATTTTCCACAAATCCAACATCCGCTTACAGTTAGAACATCACGCTATCAGCGCAGCAGCCGCATCCTACTCCAATTTGGGAGTTGTTGAAGAACCTTTTTGAAGGTTGAAGGAAGATTGAAGACTATAGCTTTATAGCTTTTTGGAGGGTTTTGTAAGATTGTCTTCAATTCCTTTCCTTGTTGTTTTGTCTTGTTGGATCATTATCCAAGGAACGATTTTGTGTGATATTTGATTCAGTTATTGAAGTGTTTTCATTAAATTCTTCTTTGTTCCAATATTCACCTTCTTCCCATATATTTAATACTTTCATTATGATGATGAGTGGCTAATTTCCTTGTGTGATTCTAGGGTGATTGGCTGAAGGTTGTGGGAAAAACAATGATAGAATGATCTTAATCACAGTAGGATCCTGAAAGTTCGAGTCTTTAACCTTAACCCTAAGCATCTCGTTCAGTCGATGAACATCTCGGCCGGGGTGGAAACTGGCTGACCGAGGTGGCTTATCCGATCCTTAACTGAGAGTTAATGTGTTAGAGTTTGCCAAATCCTATTCTTATTACACCTTTCTGGTTCAAAGCAAGCTTAGGATGAGACTTACCCGGTAATTCCTTAGTTTGTTTACCAACGATCATAAGTGTAGGTAATAAAGGCTTATCCTTTATTGGGGTTTGAGTGTGCCTCCATCCCATCTTTGTGAGTTAGCCTGAGACTTACCCGGTAAAGGTTGATTCTATTCCCTTAGATGGTGTGTTAGTTTGAGGTTATAGTTCTTTATCTTAATTCCTTGAGACTTACCCGGTAATAGGAGCTTTGGTTTGGGATAGTGAGTAGTGAGACTTACCCGGTGATCTACTCCACTTTAGAAACACCTTCCCCATGCAAAAACCTCAGCTTTGTCCGCTTATCTATAGATCTTGAGTTGGAACCACAACTAGATGCTTTAATCCCTAGAATTGCATGTTTGCTTATTTGACCTTATTATCATCTTTGATTGTATACTTGCTCTTGTGGTTAGCGTCAACACTAGCATACCGTATTGGACTTTGTTTCACTAAGTCCCTGTGATCGACCCCTGGAATTTTCTTGCTTTTACTACGATTGACCCGTACACTGCGGGTTCGCATCCTTGTTTTAAGCTTAAGTCTAGGGTTATAAATTTAAAGCTTGCACACACCGTTTGGAGCGAACAGAAAACCTGAAAGGTCAAACAACACAACATCCGAGTACTAACTCGTCAAACAAGAGTAACCTCTAACCCCGCAAAGAACTCGGGGTAGTTACGTCTAACACTCTCCTCAGTCTCCCAAGTGGCCTCATCAGCTCCTCTCCTAGACCACTGGATCCTCAGCATAGGTATCTCCTTGGATCGCAGACGTCTGGTACTGCGTTCCAAGACAGCTACGGGGTACTCTACAAACGTATGGTCAGGCTCCACTATCAGATCCTCATGGCTGATGACGTGTCTCGGATCCGGAATGTACTCTCGCAGCTGAGATACATGAAAAACTGGGTGTACTCCCTCTAGTCTCGGTGGCAGTGCTAGTCGGTAGGCAACCTCTCCAACTCTCTCTACGATCTCAAATGGTCCGACATACCGGGGACTCAGCTTCCCCTTAATGCCGAAACGTCTAACTCCCCTCGTAGGTGACACTCTCAACCACACCTGTGCACCTACTCTAAACTCCAAAGGTCGACGCCTCTTATCGGCGTAGGACTTCTGACGACTCTGAGCTGCTAACATCCGCTCTCGGACTAGGGCAATCCGAGCGATGTCGTCCTGTATCTGATCTGGTACCACTCCATCAGCCTTGCTAGGCTCATCCCAACATAGCGGTGTACGACATTTCCGGCCGTACAAAGCCTCATAAGGTGCCATCCCAATAGACGCATGCCAGCTGTTATTATATGAAAACTCTACTAGTGGGAGGTGATCTGGCCATACCTGTCCCCAATCTAGCACACATGCCCGTAACATGTCCTCCAGGGTCTGGATGGTCCTCTCTGACTGACCGTCTGTCTGTGGGTGGTAGGCAGTGGTAAAGTGAAGACTCGTACCCAGAGCAGTATGTACCTGCTGCCAGAACCTCGAGGTAAAACGTCCATCCCTGTCGGATACGATAGTCCTCGGTACTCCATGGAGTCTCACAATATGCCTGGTGAACTCCTCTGCTAGACGACTCACCGGCCACGTCTCCTTAATCGGAATGAAACGTGCGGTCTTCGTCAGACGGTCTACTACCACCCAAATGGCATCAAAGCCTCTGCTGAGCCTCAATCCAGTGACGAAATCCATAGAAATGTCTTCCCACTTCCAGTGTGGTACTGGCAGGGGGTGTAGCTCTCCTCCGGATCTACGCTGCTCAATCTTGACCTGCTGACAGGTCGCACACTGAGCTACATAACGGGCCACATCAGGCTTCAAACCGCCCCACCAGAAGGAACGTCTCAAGTCCCTATACATCTTACTCGCTCCTGGATGTACGGAGTAAGGGGTAGTATGAGCCTCACCTAGTATCCTCTGCCTCAGCTCACGGTCTGATGGCACACAAACACGGTCCTGTCGTCTCATCACTCCATCGGCACCAATAGTGAACTGAGGTGCCTCATCTCGTGCCATCCGGTCCCGGATCCGGGTCAACATCGTACAGGTCTCCTGCTTCTGTCGGATCTCACCCAACAGGTCAGGGAGTAACTCTATGGTGGCTAACTGATGAGCTGTATCCGGGAACTGGATCTCTATCTCTAACCAAGCTAAGTCTCTCTGTAGCTGTGGCTGTACTGTCAACCGGGCTATCGCCTTCTCCTGAGGCGTCTTCCGACTCAAAGCATCGGCAACTACATTCGCCTTTCCAGGGTGGTAAAGAATCTCAAGGTCAAAATCCTTGATCAATTCTAGCCACCGCCTCTGGCGGTTATTCAACTCCCGCTGAGTGAATATGTACTTCAGACTCTTATGGTCTGTGAAGATCTGACAGGTCGCTCCATAGAGATGATGACGCCAGATTTTAAGAGCGTGCACTACTACTGCTAACTCCAGGTCATGAGTGGGGTAGTTCTCTTCATACGTCTTCAGCTGTCGAGACGCATATGCTATAACCTTACCCCTCTGCATCAAGACACACCCCAAGCCCAGCTTGGATGCATCACTGTACACTACGAAGGCTTCTGTACCCTCAGGTTGTGCTAAGATCGGAGCAGACATCAATCTCCTCTTCAGCTCATCAAAACTCAGCTGACACGGCTCAGACCAGACGAACCGAGTAGTCTTCCTTAGAAGGAAAGTAAGTGGTCGGGCGATCAGGGAAAACCCTTCCACAAACCGACGGTAATACCTTGCCAATCCAAGGAAACTGCGAACCTCCTTCACGTTCTTCGGAGGTTGCCAAGAAGACACTGACTCAATCTTCGCCGGGTCGACCCTAATCCCCTCAGCAGTCACCACATGGCCTAGGAAAGCCACCTCTGACATCCAAAACTCACACTTGGATAGCTTAGCATATAGCTGACTATCCTGTAGAATCTGTAATACTGTCCTCAAGTTTCCGGCATGCTCCTTTCGACTCCTAGAGTAAACTAAGATGTCATCCATGAAGACCACTTCAAACTGGTCTAAGAAGTCGATGAAATCTTGTTCATCAACTCCATAAATATTGCTGGTGCATTAGTGAGCCTGAATGACATCACTACAAACTCATAGTGGCCATACCTAGTCCGGAATGCCATTTTAGGTAGGTTCTGGTCTCTCACCCTCAGCTGGTGATAACCCGACCTCAAGTCTATCCTTGAAAACACAGATGCCCCATGCAACTGATCCAACAGATCATCTATGCACGGCAATGGATACTTGTTCTTGATGGTGACTTTATTCAGTTCTTTGTAGTATATGCACAACCTCATCGATCCGTCCTTCTTCTTCACAAATAATACTGGCGCACCCCAGCGAGAAACACCAGGACATATAAAGCCCTTCTCTGCTAACTCCTCTAACTGCTTCCCCAACTCAAGCAACTCTATTTGTGTGGAATGCTAAGTAACTTCTATCTGGTCTGACGTAGGATCTGATCAAAATTATCTACTTCTTCTTACTCCTCTAGTTCTTCTTTTATAATCCATCCGTACTAACTGTGATATGCACCCTTTTCCTAGCCAGTAGGCAGTAAATTCCTCACACGCTTCCCTTGGTCTTCATGTTATTATTAAGGTGCTAGTACGCGGATCGATTTAGCTTCACATTTGTCGTTGTTGATCTCTTGAAGGGTCCTCTAGACGTCTATAAAATCCGTTCATCATTCTATAGTTATCCTCCTTATCTGATAACCAGTACCACTGGTAGACCCGCACGTGTTATGTCTCAATTATTACTGACTGGTATGTAGTTGACCTTCCATAAAATCACAGGCTTATTGTTCTTCTATCTCTTTTGAGGTTTGATAGACTTGGTCAACATCTATCTCCTCTAGTTTCTTTGTTAATACTCTTTTAGTTTCCTCCTCAGTCTGCACTTCTCTTGTTCTCTTATGAGGTCACTATACTCTTCTGAGTCTAGTCCTAGTATTCATCTGTCACCAATGAGTTCATCAAGTCTTCCACATTAGCTTGTAAGCGTGTCTTCGCGATTCTCCTTACTTTAGTCATCATCTGTTTGCGGTTCTCTGTTATGAACCGTTAGTGTTGGTAACTTAAATCTCTTTGTAATTGAGAAATTATTGCGGACCCTTGAGTCCACCAAATCACTTTTCCACATTCTTCCCCTTGTTTAGTGTCGTCTTGATCATGTCGCCTTTATAAAAACTCGTTGTCTCAATTTTAGACTTCTAGTTTCTTGGATACTTATGTCGGACTTTCATTCAAAACTCTCATATCCTTGAAGGACTCCACATGCTTCCATGGTTACAGGATTTATTTCTCGTCATCAAACTCACTCTTTATCTTTGTACCTTTTTAACCTCTCACAACTGGGTCGACACTCTATCTTCTTTGTACTCTCATGTCCATGCTTGCTTCTGGCGGCGTCCGTCTTGATAGTCACGTCCTTTACACCGAAATTCTTGGTTGTACTCCGTTCTATATGATTCTTATTTCTCCATTTTTATCTCCATTCTACGCTCTCGTCGTCTCTTGCATGGTTCTTCTAATTCATCTCTCGACTTCATACGACAAAGCCCCTTGCATGATTCTCAATTTCTTCTTTCTAAGCTGACTCGGGAACTTCTTTCTCATCCGGTTGTACTGGCGGTAAAAATTTTCTAAACATCTTTATTGCTTTGCCCACCCGTCCTTCGGATGATTTATAAGTCACCAGGACGTCCATCAGAGTATCATACTAAATCTTGGTCTGAATTCCTTATCTCATGTGGAAAACTCTTCAAACTCGTTACCGATTTATAATGAGGCGCTAATCGCTTCATGATATCACAACTAAAGAATACAAGTTATCCTTTAGGATACTAGCATACTACACACACACAGATATATAATTTACACTAAAACCTATCGATATAAGTCTATATACTAACTCACCTATCGTTCCAAGCTGCAGAGATCCACGGAGAACGATGGTGGTCCGACGTACTACTAACCCAACAACCCGACTATGCACGTGTGTAAAAACAGAAATCCGTTTTGAAAATCTTAGACCCCTTTCGGGTTCTAGTTATTTTATACATTCGGTCTTTCGGAAGATTTCAAGTGCCATTGTTGCCAACCCAGAGCTCTGATACCATGTTGTAACACCCCAAATTCTCGGAACTCGGGGAGTTACTGGTTAGGACCTCACAATGGGTCCCGACCTTGGTTTAACAACAACATTACTTGGATCTTACAACAAGGCACAAACGTATTTAAAACAATTTCTAAAACATAATATTTTTAATGGTATAAACGTACACATGTGACAGCCTTACAAACATATATAAAGATACATAACATGCATGACGTAAGGAAGACTCCCCCGTCCCCGTCTAATGAGTATGTGGACCCGGCTGACCATCCGTTCCGGATCTCTCTGCAACTGTCTATCTCTACAGATCTACAACACGGATAAACCGTTAGCTAACTAACCAAATATAAGCAAAATGATAACAGCACAAACACAAGCAGAAACAAAAAATAAACAAACAACATGCTGGCACTCAACCAATTATTATCTGTTATTTTAGTGATTCACATTATTCAATTTAAGTTGTGGCACGAGAACTATTTTTAGTTCTCGCCTCCGTTCCTTATCCAACTGGTGTAGGTATAGCTGACTTCCTTTGGTAGCGTCACTACAAACCATGTGTGGACTAGTCCCGAAAGAAACCCCCAGCGCCCGGCGAGCTACTGAGCGGAATGCCACCGCCCGTTACTCTTAGGCCAAAATACAGGTCGGTATTTATATATCACAACCTATCTCTCTAACATGTCAATCACACACCACCATCATCATTTATACTCATATTTAGCAGCCAGCTAAGTAAGCCCAAAGGACTTACCTGTTATAATGCTCGACTCTTTAATAATCACTTGCTCTGTACTGTACCCACTCAGTTGCCTGTTAAAGGCGATAAGTGTATTAGCACACTTTCACGTAGATAGAAGTCTAAAACTTCTGAGATTAAATAAGTATTAAGACGTACTAGCTACATTATTAGTTTTAGGGTAAAATGACCATTTTACCCTTCGTTCCGATTTTCTCGAAGACCCTAAAATTCATGTCCAAACTCCTATTTGAAGTTCTAAAATATATCCTAACTCTTAGAATTTTATTAGGTGCGAAACTGACATTTTTCTTATGTTTCTATTTTCCGGAAGGACCGAAAAAAAGGTTTAACTTCGGCTCTAAATATAAAATTCTTAACGGCTTATAAAATTTCCGAATTTAATATCTAGATCATCTATGAGGTTCTATCTAGCCTTAGAAGAAAGAATTTCACCAAACTGTTCAGCCGATATTTTTATAATAATTCCCAAAGTCGGTTCCTCACTCTACTTTCTTATACTTAGTCAAATTTATAAGTTCAATAAAACTGCTCAACTACCTAACTTCGGGAGCTCGTAACTTTCAATCCGACCGTTCATTTCTCACCAAATTTTAATATGATAAACTACATATATCCGTCTACAACATATCCAAAATTCAACGGTGGATCTTTATCCAAACATTTTATAATTGATCGACAAGATGGGCTGTTCGAAACCTAAAAGCTGAAGAACTTAAATTAATTTACAGCAGCCCTTCCTTCCATTTTATGAACATACTCAGCAGCTCATTTACGTTATTTATGCTTAGGCTCAACAACAGCAGTTCACAAACACATGGATGACAGTGAAGTTGAAGAGAGGAGGAGCAAGCTTACGGAATCTGCAGTCCGGCGTTAAGGTCCTAGACAGCGCTAGCGTTCCGGCGGCTTCTCCTGGGTGGTCGGCCTGCTGTTGCTGCGGGACAGTGATGGCGGGTTCCGGCGTCTCCTTCGGCTGCAAAGGAATGGCTCGTATACTCCCCTGTTGCACCGTTCTGCTGGCCGGCTATCACTGCAGGATCCGTGAGGGACCACTCTAGTCGATTAGGCACGCAGAACAGGAGACAGTGAAGGGGACGGACGGGAGAAGAGTGACTCACCAGTCGGTCTGCAGTGCCGGCGTGCGAGGAAGTCGACGGGAGCAGTGGTGGCGGCTTCTCCGGTGGAAAGCGAAGCAACAGCAGCCGCGTCGATTCCTGAGAGGGCCGGAAGGTGAGTTTGGACAGAGAAGGCGGAAGAAGGAGGGGATGCAGTGCTTACCGAACCACTGCAGCAGTCGGCGGGGAGCGGCGCGATTGGTGGCGGCTCGGTGGCTGCGGCGCGAGCGGTGGCGGTTCGGTGTGCAGTTGGCTGCGGGGATGCAGACTCACGACGTTCAGAAGAGAAGGTAAGCGGCAGGAGGGATTAGGGCTGGAGTGTATCGGCAGGTTAGGAGAAAGAAAATATTAATTAGTAGGGTGATTAGGGAAATTTAGGGTTAGGTTAAATTAGGAGGTAGGCTGCTGATTGGGCCTCGTAGTGGCCCACATCCGGCCCGCTTTTAAATTAGCACGGAAAAGGAATCCGTCACTCGCTCGGGTTCTAGTTAAGTACTGAAAATACATAATACGGAATTAATTCTGTATTATCTTTATTTTTATTATTTATATATTTATTGTATTAATAGAATTTGTGTTATCATTTTATGTGATTTAAGGTCACATAAAATGATAACGTTTAAACTCGTTTTGTTTAGCTTATTTATTTATTTAATTATGATTGTCGTATCGGATTTGGTTAATTTCCATTCGTCGAAAACTTAAAATTTTCGGTTATTACATCAGTGCCCCCTTAAAAGAAGTTTCGTCCCGAAACTTAAATCATTTCCCTTACTCACACCTTTCTTTCGGTATATTTTAGTTTTCTCGACATCTTTGTTTTCTACCAAGCAGCTACTCAGGTAGCAATCAAACAAGTATCACAAAAGAGAAACAGAAACACTCCAAACAACATGAAAACCTGAAAGGTCAAACAACACAACATCCGAGTACTGACCCGTCAAACAGGAGTAACCTCTAACCCCGCAAAGAACTCGGGGTAGTTACGTCTAACACTCTCCTCAGTCTCCCAAGTGGCCTCATCAGCTCCTCTCCTAGACCACTGGATCCTCAGCATAGGTATCTCCTTGGATCGCAGACGTCTGGTACTGCGTTCCAAGACAGCTACGGGGTACTCTACAAACGTATGGTCAGGCTCCACTATCAGATCCTCATGGCTGATGACGTGTCTCGGATCCGGAATGTACTCTCGCAGCTGAGATACATGAAAAACTGGGTGTACTCCCTCTAATCTCGGTGGCAGTGCTAGTCGGTAGGCAACCTCTCCGACTCTCTCTACGATCTCAAATGGTCCGACATACCGGGGACTCAGCTTCCCCTTAATGCCGAAACGTCTAACTCCCCTCGTAGGTGACACCCTCAACCACACCTGTGCACCTACTCTAAACTCCAAAGGTCGACGCCTTTTGTCGGCGTAAGACTTCTGACGACTCTGAGCTGCTAACATCCTCTCCCGGACTAATGCAATCCGGGCGATGTCGTCCTGTATCTGATCTGGTACCACTCCATCAGCCTTGCTAGGCTCATCCCAACATAGCGGTGTACGACATTTCCGGCCGTACAAAGCCTCATAAGGTGCCATCCCAATAGACGCATGCCAGCTGTTATTATATGAAAACTCTACTAGTGGGAGGTGATCTGGCCATACCTGTCCCCAATCTAGCACACATGCCCGTAACATGTCCTCCAGGGTCTGGATGGTCCTCTCTGACTGACCGTCTGTCTGTGGGTGGTAGGCAGTGGTAAAGTGAAGACTCGTACCCAGAGCAGTATGTACCTGCTGCCAGAACCTCGAGGTAAAACGTCCATCCCTGTCGGATACGATAGTCCTCGGTACTCCATGGAGTCTCACAATATGCTTGGTGAACTCCTCTGCTAGACGACTTACCGGCCACGTCTCCTTAATCGGAATGAAACGTGCGGTCTTCGTCAGACGGTCTACTACCACCCAAATGGCATCAAAGCCTCTGCTGAGCCTCAATCCAGTGACGAAATCCATAGAAATGTCTTCCCACTTCCAGTGTGGTACTGGAAGTGGGTGTAGCTCTCCTCCGGATCTACGGTGCTCAATCTTGACCTGTTGACAGGTCGCACACTGAGCTACATAACGGGCCACATCAGGCTTCAAACCACCCCACCAGAAGGAACGTCTCAAGTCCCTATACATCTTACTCGCTCCTGGATGTACGGAGTAAGGGGTAGTATGAGCCTCACCTAGTATCCTTTGCCTCATCTCACGGTCTGATGGCACACAAACACGGTCCTGTCGTCTCATCACTCCATCGGCACCAATAGTGAACTGAGGTGCCTCATCTCGTGACATCCGGTCTCGGATCCGGGTCAACATCGGACAGGTCTCCTGCTTCTGTCGGATCTCACCCAACAGGTCAGGGAGTAACTCTATGGTGGCTAACTGATGAGCTGTGTCGGGGAACTGGATCTCAATCTCTAACCAAGCTAAGTCTCTCTGCAGCTGTGGCTGTACTGTCAACCGGGCTATCGCCTTCTCCTGAGGCGTCTTCCGACTCAAAGCGTCGGCAACTACATTCGCCTTTCCAGGGTGGTAAAGAATCTCAAGGTCAAAATCCTTGATCAACTCTAGCCACCGCCTTTGGCGGTTATTCAACTCCCGCTGAGTGAATATGTACTTCAGACTCTTATGGTCTGTGAAGATCTGACAGGTCGCTCCACAGAGATAATGACGCCAGATCTTAAGAGCGTGCACTACTGCTGCTAACTCTAGGTCATGAATGGGGTAGTTCTCTTCATACGTCTTCAGTTGTCGAGACGCATATGCTATAACCTTACCCCTCTGCATCAAGACACACCCCAAGCCCAGCTTGGATGCATCACTGTACACTACGAAGTCCTCTGTACCCTCAGGTTGTGCTAAGATCGGAGCAGACGTCAATCTCTTCTTCAGCTCATCAAAACTCTGCTGACACGGCTCAGACCAGACGAACCGAGTAGTCTTCCTTAGGAGGGAAGTGAGTGGTCGGGCGATCCGAGAAAACCCTTCCACAACCGACGGTAATACCCTGCCAATTCAAGGAAGCTGCGAACCTCCTTAACATTCTTCGGAGGTTGCCAAGAGGACACTGACTCAATCTTCGCCGGGTCGACCTTAATCCCCTCAGCAGTCACTACATGGCCAAGGAACGCCACCTCTGACATCCAGAACTCGCACTTGGATAGCTTTGCATAAGGTTGGCTATCCTGCCGAATCTGTAATACTGTCCTCAAGTTTCCGGCATGCTCCTTTCGACTCCTAGAGTAAACTAAGATGTCATCCATGAAGACCACTTCAAACTGGTCTAAGAAGTCGATGAAAATCTTGTTCATCAACTCCATAAATATTGCTGGTGCATTAGTGAGCCTGAATGACATCACTACAAACTCATAGTGGCCATACCTAGTCCGGAATGCCATTTTAGGTAGGTTCTGGTCTCTCACCCTCAGCTGGTGATAACCCGACCTCAAGTCTATCCTTGAAAACACAGATGCCCCATGCAACTGATCCAACAGATCATCTATGCACGGCAATGGATACTTGTTCTTGATGGTGACTTTATTCAGTTCTTTGTAGTATATGCACAACCTCATCGATCCGTCCTTCTTCTTCACAAATAATACTGGCGCACCCCAGCGAGAAACACCAGGACATATAAAGCCCTTCTCTGCTAACTCCTCTAACTGCTTCCCCAACTCAAGCAACTCTATTTGTGTGGAATGCTAAGTAACTTCTATCTGGTCTGACGTAGGATCTGATCAAAATTATCTACTTCTTCTTACTCCTCTAGTTCTTCTTTTATAATCCATCCGTACTAACTGTGATATGCACCCTTTTCCTAGCCAGTAGGCAGTAAATTCCTCACACGCTTCCCTTGGTCTTCATGTTATTATTAAGGTGCTAGTACGCGGATCGATTTAGCTTCACATTTGTCGTTGTTGATCTCTTGAAGGGTCCTCTAGACGTCTATAAAATCCGTTCATCATTCTATAGTTATCCTCCTTATCTGATAACCAGTACCACTGGTAGACCCGCACGTGTTATGTCTCAATTATTACTGACTGGTATGTAGTTGACCTTCCATAAAATCACAGGCTTATTGTTCTTCTATCTCTTTTGAGGTTTGATAGACTTGGTCAACATCTATCTCCTCTAGTTTATTTGTTAATACTCTTTTAGTTTCCTCCTCAGTCTGCACTTCTCTTGTTCTCTTATGAGGTCACTATACTCTTCTGAGTCTAGTCCTAGTATTCATCTGTCACCAATGAGTTCATCAAGTCTTCCACATTAGCTTGTAAGCGTGTCTTCGCGATTCTCCTTACTTTAGTCATCATCTGTTTGCGGTTCTCTGTTATGAACCGTTAGTGTTGGTAACTTAAATCTCTTTGTAATTGAGAAATTATTGCGGACCCTTGAGTCCACCAAATCACTTTTCCACATTCTTCCCCTTGTTTAGTGTCGTCTTGATCATGTCGCCTTTATAAAAATTCGTTGTCTCAGTTTTAGACTTCTAGTTTCTTGGATACCTATGTCGGACTTTCATTCAAAACTCTCATATCCTTGAAGGACTCCACATGCTTCCATGGTTACAGGATTTATTTCTCGTCATCAAACTCACTCTTTATCTTTGTACCTTTTTAACCTCTCACAACTGGGTCGACACTCTATCTTCTTTGTACTCTCATGTCCATGCTTGCTTCTGGCGGCGTCCGTCTTGATAGTCACGTCCTTTACACCGAAATTCTTGGTTGTACTCCGTTCTATATGATTCTTATTTCTCCATTTTTATCTCCATTCTACGCTCTCGTCGTCTCTTGCATGGTTCTTCTAATTCATCTCTCGACTTCATACGACAAAGCCCCTTGCATGATTCTCAATTTCTTCTTTCTAAGCTGACTCGGGAACTTCTTTCTCATCCGGTTGTACTGGCGGTAAAAATTTTCTAAACATCTTTATTGCTTTGCCCACCCGTCCTTCGGATGATTTATAAGTCACCAGGACGTCCATCAGAGTATCATACTAAATCTTGGTCTGAATTCCTTATCTCATGTGGAAAACTCTTCAAACTCGTTACCGATTTATAATGAGGCGCTAATCGCTTCATGATATCACAACTAAAGAATACAAGTTATCCTTTAGGATACTAGCATACTACACACACACAGATATATAATTTACACTAAAACCTATCGATATAAGTCTATATACTAACTCACCTATCGTTCCAAGCTGCAGAGATCCACGGAGAACGATGGTGGTCCGACGTACTACTAACCCAACAACCCGACTATGCACGTGTGTAAAAACAGAAATCCGTTTTGAAAATCTTAGACCCCTTTCGGGTTCTAGTTATTTTATACATTCGGTCTTTCGGAAGATTTCAAGTGCCATTGTTGCCAACCCAGAGCTCTGATACCATGTTGTAACACCCCAAATTCTCGGAACTCGGGGAGTTACTGGTTAGGACCTCACAATGGGTCCCGACCTTGGTTTAACAACAACATTACTTGGATCTTACAACAAGGCACAAACGTATTTAAAACAATTTCTAAAACATAATATTTTTAATGGTATAAACGTACACATGTGACAGCCTTACAAACATATATAAAGATACATAACATGCATGACGTAAGGAAGACTCCCCCGTCCCCGTCTAATGAGTATGTGGACCCGGCTGACCATCCGTTCCGGATCTCTCTGCAACTGTCTATCTCTACAGATCTACAACACGGATAAACCGTTAGCTAACTAACCAAATATAAGCAAAATGATAACAGCACAAACACAAGCAGAAACAAAAAATAAACAAACAACATGCTGGCACTCAACCAATTATTATCTGTTATTTTAGTGATTCACATTATTCAATTTAAGTTGTGGCACGAGAACTATTATTAGTTCTCGCCTCCGTTCCTTATCCAACTGGTGTAGGTATAGCTGACTTCCTTTGGTAGCATCACTACAAACCATGTGTGGACTAGTCCCGAAAGAAACCCCCAGCGCCCTGCGAGCTACTGAGCGGAATGCCACCGCCCGTTACTCTTAGGCCAAAATACAGGTCGGTATTTATATATCACAACCTATCTCTCTAACATGTCAATCACACACCACCATCATCATTTATACTCATATTTAGCAGCCAGCTAAGTAAGCCCAAAGGACTTACCTGTTATAATGCTCGACTCTTTAATAATCACTTGCTCTGTAACTGTACCCACTCAGTTGCCTGTTAAAGGCGATAAGTGTATTAGCACACTTTCACGTAGATAGAAGTCTAAAACTTCTGAGATTAAATAAGTATTAAGACGTACTAGCTACATTATTAGTTTTAGGGTAAAATGACCATTTTACCCTTCGTTCCGATTTTCTCGAAGACCCTAAAATTCATGTCCAAACTCCTATTTGAAGTTCTAAAATATATCCTAACTCTTAGAATTTTATTAGGTGCGAAACTGACATTTTTCTTATGTTTCTATTTTCCGGAAGGACCGAAAAAAAGGTTTAACTTCGGCTCTAAATATAAAATTCTTAACGGCTTATAAAATTTCCGAATTTAATATCTAGATCATCTATGAGGTTCTATCTAGCCTTAGAAGAAAGAATTTCACCAAACTGTTCAGCCGATATTTTTATAATAATTCCCAAAGTCGGTTCCTCACTCTACTTTCTTATACTTAGTCAAATTTATAAGTTCAATAAAACTGCTCAACTACCTAACTTCGGGAGCTCGTAACTTTCAATCCGACCGTTCATTTCTCACCAAATTTTAATATGATAACCTACATATATCCGTCTACAACATATCCAAAATTCAACGGTGGATCTTTATCCAAACATTTTATAATTGATCGACAAGATGGGCTGTTCGAAACCTAAAAGCTGAAGAACTTAAATTAATTTACAGCAGCCCTTCATTTTATGAACATACTCAGCAGCTCATTTACGTTATTTATGCTTAGGCTCAACAACAGCAGTTCACAAACACATGGGTGACAGTGAAGTCGAAGAGAGGAGGAGCAAGCTTACGGAATCTGCAGTCCGGCGTTAAGGGTTGGCGTTTCCGGCGGCGATGGATCCGGCTGCGCAAGAAGACGATTATTGATTCCGGAATCGCAACAGCAGTGGAAGGAAACGGATGGACAGAGGAGTCGACTTACCGGAATGGAAGACTTGCGACAGTCCAAGGTTTGTGCGCGGCGTGCCTCGGGTCTGGATGCAAATGGATGTACTGGTGTGTCCGGTTCTGGCTACAAGGTGACGTGTGGAGCGTCCGGGTCTGGCTGCCACGAGATCTGTTGTACGAGGCGTTGTTACTCAGGAAAAACAGAAGGGAAGGAGGAGAGGACAGCCCTGGGGCTCACCTGGTGGTCGACGGGGAAGCGGCGACAGAGGGCGGCGGTTGGCAGCAGCGGCGACGGCTCAAAGGCGTGCCTTGCAGGGGCCGAGTGTCGCAGCGGTGGACGGTGACGCTGGGCAAGGCGGCGCAAGGTGGGCGGCGATGGGCTGGCGGTCCGACTGGGGTAGGCAGCGGTGCTGCGCTTCTTCTGTAGCAACGAAGCAAAGATAAGCGTAAGGAGGGATTTGCGGCTGGAGTGTATCGGCAGGGTTAGGATTAGGTTTAATTAATCAGGTTAATTAGATTAGTCATTAGGAATGGGCTGGCTGGTTGGGCCTCGCAGTGGCCCACATCCGGCCCATTTTCATTTTAGCACGGAAAGTGAATTCGTTACTCGTTCGGATTCTAAATAGGTACGGAAGTATATAATACGGAATTAATTCTGTATTATCTTTATTTTTATTATTTATATATTTATTTTATTAATAAATTTTGTGTTATCATTTTATGTGATTTAAGGTCACATAAAATGATAACGTTTAAACTCGTTTTGTTTAGCTTATTTATTTATTTAATTATGATTGTCGTATCGGATTTGGTTAATTTCCATTCGTCGAAAACTTAAAATTTTCGGTTATTACATCAGTGCCCCCTTAAAAGAAGTTTCGTCCCGAAACTTAGGTTATTTCTCTTACTCACACATTTCTTTTGGTATATTTTAGTTTTCTCGACATCTTTGTTTTCTACCAAGCAGCTACTCAGGCAGCAATCAAACAAGTATCACACAAGAGAAACAGAAACACTCCAAACAACATGAAAACCTGAAAGGTCAAACAACACAACATCCGAGTACTAACCCGTCAAACAGGAGTAACCTCTAACCCCGCAAAGAACTCGGGGTAGTTACGTCTAACACTCTCCTCAGTCTCCCAAGTGGCCTCATCCGCTCCTCTCCTAGACCACTGGATCCTCAGCATAGGTATCTCCTTGGATCGCAGACGTCTGGTACTGCGTTCCAAGACAGCTACGGGGTACTCTACAAACGTATGGTCAGGCTCCACTATCAGATCCTCATGGCTGATGACGTGTCTCGGATCCGGAATGTACTCTCGCAGCTGAGATACATGAAAAACTGGGTGTACTCCCTCTAATCTCGGTGGCAGTGCTAGTCGGTAGGCAACCTCTCCGACTCTCTCTACGATCTCAAATGGTCCGACATACCGGGGACTCAGCTTCCCCTTAATGCCGAAACGTCTAACTCCCCTCGTAGGTGACACCCTCAACCACACCTGTGCACCTACTCTAAACTCCAAAGGTCGACGCCTTTTGTCGGCGTAAGACTTCTGACGACTCTGAGCTGCTAACATCCTCTCCCGGACTAATGCAATCCGGGCGATGTCGTCCTGTATCTGATCTGGTACCACTCCATCAGCCTTGCTAGGCTCATCCCAACATAGCGGTGTACGACATTTCCGGCCGTACAAAGCCTCATAAGGTGCCATCCCAATAGACGCATGCCAGCTGTTATTATATGAAAACTCTACTAGTGGGAGGTGATCTGGCCATACCTGTCCCCAATCTAGCACACATGCCCGTAACATGTCCTCCAGGGTCTGGATGGTCCTCTCTGACTGACCGTCTGTCTGTGGGTGGTAGGCAGTGGTAAAGTGAAGACTCGTACCCAGAGCAGTATGTACCTGCTGCCAGAACCTCGAGGTAAAACGTCCATCCCTGTCGGATACGATAGTCCTCGGTACTCCATGGAGTCTCACAATATGCCTGGTGAACTCCTCTGCTAGACGACTCACCGGCCACGTCTCCTTAATCGGAATGAAACGTGCGGTCTTCGTCAGACGGTCTACTACCACCCAAATGGCATCAAAGCCTCTGCTGAGCCTCAATCCAGTGACGAAATCCATAGAAATGTCTTCCCACTTCCAGTGTGGTACTGGCAGGGGGTGTAGCTCTCCTCCGGATCTACGCTGCTCAATCTTGACCTGCTGACAGGTCGCACACTGAGCTACATAACGGGCCACATCAGGCTTCAAACCGCCCCACCAGAAGGAACGTCTCAAGTCCCTATACATCTTACTCGCTCCTGGATGTACGGAGTAAGGGGTAGTATGAGCCTCACCTAGTATCCTCTGCCTCAGCTCACGGTCTGATGGCACACAAACACGGTCCTGTCGTCTCATCACTCCATCGGCACCAATAGTGAACTGAGGTGCCTCATCTCGTGCCATCCGGTCCCGGATCCGGGTCAACATCGTACAGGTCTCCTGCTTCTGTCGGATCTCACCCAACAGGTCAGGGAGTAACTCTATGGTGGCTAACTGATGAGCTGTATCCGGGAACTGGATCTCTATCTCTAACCAAGCTAAGTCTCTCTGTAGCTGTGGCTGTACTGTCAACCGGGCTATCGCCTTCTCCTGAGGCGTCTTCCGACTCAAAGCATCGGCAACTACATTCGCCTTTCCAGGGTGGTAAAGAATCTCAAGGTCAAAATCCTTGATCAATTCTAGCCACCGCCTCTGGCGGTTATTCAACTCCCGCTGAGTGAATATGTACTTCAGACTCTTATGGTCTGTGAAGATCTGACAGGTCGCTCCATAGAGATGATGACGCCAGATTTTAAGAGCGTGCACTACTACTGCTAACTCCAGGTCATGAGTGGGGTAGTTCTCTTCATACGTCTTCAGCTGTCGAGACGCATATGCTATAACCTTACCCCTCTGCATCAAGACACACCCCAAGCCCAGCTTGGATGCATCACTGTACACTACGAAGGCTTCTGTACCCTCAGGTTGTGCTAAGATCGGAGCAGACATCAATCTCCTCTTCAGCTCATCAAAACTCAGCTGACACGGCTCAGACCAGACGAACCGAGTAGTCTTCCTTAGAAGGAAAGTAAGTGGTCGGGCGATCAGGGAAAACCCTTCCACAAACCGACGGTAATACCTTGCCAATCCAAGGAAACTGCGAACCTCCTTCACGTTCTTCGGAGGTTGCCAAGAAGACACTGACTCAATCTTCGCCGGGTCGACCCTAATCCCCTCAGCAGTCACCACATGGCCTAGGAAAGCCACCTCTGACATCCAAAACTCACACTTGGATAGCTTAGCATATAGCTGACTATCCTGTAGAATCTGTAATACTGTCCTCAAGTTTCCGGCATGCTCCTTTCGACTCCTAGAGTAAACTAAGATGTCATCCATGAAGACCACTTCAAACTGGTCTAAGAAGTCGATGAAATCTTGTTCATCAACTCCATAAATATTGCTGGTGCATTAGTGAGCCTGAATGACATCACTACAAACTCATAGTGGCCATACCTAGTCCGGAATGCCATTTTAGGTAGGTTCTGGTCTCTCACCCTCAGCTGGTGATAACCCGACCTCAAGTCTATCCTTGAAAACACAGATGCCCCATGCAACTGATCCAACAGATCATCTATGCACGGCAATGGATACTTGTTCTTGATGGTGACTTTATTCAGTTCTTTGTAGTATATGCACAACCTCATCGATCCGTCCTTCTTCTTCACAAATAATACTGGCGCACCCCAGCGAGAAACACCAGGACATATAAAGCCCTTCTCTGCTAACTCCTCTAACTGCTTCCCCAACTCAAGCAACTCTATCGGGGCCATGCGGTACGGGGCCTTCGAGATCGGTCTCGTGCCCGGCTCTAACTCGATGCTAAAATCCACACTCCTCTGTGGGGGTAGCCCTGGTAAGTCATCCCTGAAGACATCTGCAAACTCGCATGCAACTGGTATCTCCTCTACTGTCAGGCTCTTGCGCTCCTTCATGGCATAACACCAGAAGGCCTCGCAACCCCGTGCTATCAATCTGGCTGCCCTCACTGCACTGATGACTGTGCCGAACTTTCCGACGTCCCAACCTCGGAATATAACTCTGTGGCCCTCCTCCGTGGCAACAGTCACAGTCCTCCTACCAATATCCAAGACGGCTCCATGTCTAGTCATCCAATCTATCCCTAGTATCACGTCCTCATGTGCTAGGGGCATGACTAGAAAATTTACTAACCAAATCCGGCCTCCCAGGTGAATAGGGCAGTCATAAATCTCTCGAGATCCTCTAACCTTACCCCCATCTGGTAACCCAACCACGAAAGGTACCCCCTCTACTGTAGCTAAGGACAACCTATCTACACATGCATCTGATATAAAGGAGTGTGTGGCACCCGTATCAAATAAAACACGCACAGGTAAGTCATGGATCCAAATGGTACCTGTGGTCGGAGGTGCTGCAGGCTGCTCAGTGCTCCTCAGCTCAAACACTCTCGATGGTCCTCCTCTAGTGTCAGTGGTACTACCACGTCCTCTGCCACGACCTGACTCCTGTGCAGCACTGTATGAAGCAGGGTGTCCCGGAGCCCGGTATTGCTGCTGCTGCTGACTCGGAGCTCGGTACTGAGGGGGTCTCTGTACACTCTTCTCAGCACCTGCAGGAGAAGATCCCTGCTGAGAGGAAGCCTTGCCCTGACGGCAGAAAGTAGCCCTGTGTCCCGGCTTCCCACAAGTAAAGCAAGTGACCAGTGGTTTCGGGCAGTCCGGCTTAATGTGATCACGGCCACCACAGTTAAAGCACTGTCGATCTCCACTGGGTGTCCGGACTGTAGAGTGGTAGCTGGACCTCCCCTGAGTCTGTCCTCTACTATGGCCTGCTACTGCCCCACTGCTACCAGCATGTCCTGTCCTCTGCCGCTTATCCGGCCCACTTGACTGTGCTGCTTTCCTAGAAGCTGGTCTATCTCTCTCATAAGCAGAGGCCCTATCCTGATAATCAGACAAGGTCTCACAGCGGAATCCAGCCAGGTAGGATCGGGTACTCTCTCTCAACCTCCTGGAGAAAAGATAAACATGCTGCTCTTCTGGAGGTGCAGACGGTCCAAGCAAAGTCAACTCCTTCTGAAACTTCTTTATGGCTGCAGCAATCGGGATATCCTCGAATCCCGCCTCAATGAAATCCTGGAATCTCTCCCTCCTCAGCGAAACTGGGCAGTACATGTCTCTAACAATGGTCTTCATCTGCTCCCAGCTGGTGACTCGGCTACGAATGGTACGCCACCATGAATGAGCATCATCTGTGAAGCAGGTCTGTATCAAATCCACCTGTCGGTCCACGGGGCAACGTATTGCCTCCAAAGCAGTCTCAATCTTCCCTATCCAGTGCTCCACCTCTAGCCCTATCTCTCCGCTGAATGAGGGGACTTTCTGAGAGTTGAAGCCTTCAACCACTCATCCGGTCTCGGTGCTCTGACCCCAGTAGGTGCTCTATCAACAGCAACCCTCCTCTCAGATACAGCCGGCACCTGAGACACTCCCTGTGTCACCTGAGCTGACCTAGCCAGCTCCACTGATGGTACCTGAGTAAGCCTCTCCACTCTGGCAGCTTCTTCCCTGCGCTCAACATAGGCTCTGAACTCTCTATACTCCGATGCTCCAATAGAGACACGTCCCGACTCAGTAGAACGAGCTCCCTGCGCTCCAGACCTAGCGGCGGGCACAGGCCTGACCTCGGGGCCTACACTCTCAGCTACTTCCTCTACAGCAACCTCTGGTACGCTTGCTGCAGGTGGGTCATCTCGAGGGACTCGTCCTCGACCTCTCCCTAGTGGAGGTCTACCCACACAACCACGCCCTCGGACAGTAGGGGTGCTATCAGCTCGATCCTGTCTGACTGGGGGAAGGGGGGGACGACCCCTACCTCGGCCAGTCACTTGCGCAGCCCTAGTACGTGCCATCTGCACGAATATTAATCACTATAGTTATAACTAGCTAATCTATCATAACATTACAAGTCCATAATTATTCTAAGATTACCGAGATCCGCAGAGGTAGTGGTGGTCGTCCGTACTTTCTATCCCAACCCGACTCTGTATGCATTTAAAACCAAAATTTTTCGTTGGAAAACTCAGACCCCTCTCGGGTTCTGTTTATTTACTTATACGACCCTTTTTAGAAGATTTCAAGTGCCATTGTTGCCAACCTAGAGCTCTGATACCATGTTGTAACACCCCAAATTCTCGGAACTCGGGGAGTTACTGGTTAGGACCTCACAATGGGTCCCGACCTTGGTTTAACAACAACATTACTTGGATCTTACAACAAGGCACCGATAAGGAAAAACTAAAAATCATAAAAATAGTTTTTATCAATGCATGAATGTGACCAGATCAACTACAGCCGGAAAAGTAATACATCAAAGTACGGAAGGAAACGATGTTCAACTGAAAAACCCACAAATGCAAAAACTGCAAAACGTCCTAAAGTACGACACCCCGGCTGACCACTACCATCTGGATCACTCGGCATCTGCTCTAACCTGTGTCAAATCTAGACAACATATCAACCGTTAGCTAACTAACCAAATATAAGCAAAATGATAACAGCACAAACACAAGCAGAAACAAAAAATAAACAAACAACATGCTGGCACTCAACCAATTATTATCTGTTATTTTAGTGATTCACATTATTCAATTTAAGTTGTGGCACGAGAACTATTATTAGTTCTCGCCTCCGTTCCTTATCCAACTGGTGTAGGTATAGCTGACTTCCTTTGGTAGCATCACTACAAACCATGTGTGGACTAGTCCCGAAAGAAACCCCCAGCGCCCTGCGAGCTACTGAGCGGAATGCCACCGCCCGTTACTCTTAGGCCAAAATACAGGTCGGTATTTATATATCACAACCTATCTCTCTAACATGTCAATCACACACCACCATCATCATTTATACTC
The DNA here is from genome assembly GCA_033239045.1 of Fagopyrum esculentum. NCBI lineage: Eukaryota > Viridiplantae > Streptophyta > Magnoliopsida > Caryophyllales > Polygonaceae > Fagopyrum > Fagopyrum esculentum. Next base: position 11,393,131 of record BSUD01000002.1, on the reverse strand, counting down.
ATATTTAGCAGCCAGCTAAGTAAGCCCAAAGGACTTACCTGTTATAATGCTCGACTCTTTAATAATCACTTGCTCTGTAACTGTACCCACTCAGTTGCCTGTTAAAGGCGATAAGTGTATTAGCACACTTTCACGTAGATAGAAGTCTAAAACTTCTGAGATTAAATAAGTATTAAGACGTACTAGCTACATTATTAGTTTTAGGGTAAAATGACCATTTTACCCTTCGTTCCGATTTTCTCGAAGACCCTAAAATTCATGTCCAAACTCCTATTTGAAGTTCTAAAATATATCCTAACTCTTAGAATTTTATTAGGTGCGAAACTGACATTTTTCTTATGTTTCTATTTTCCGGAAGGACCGAAAAAAAGGTTTAACTTCGGCTCTAAATATAAAATTCTTAACGGCTTATAAAATTTCCGAATTTAATATCTAGATCATCTATGAGGTTCTATCTAGTCTTAGAAGAAAGAATTTCACCAAACTGTTCAGCCGATATTTTTATAATAATTCCCAAAGTCGGTTCCTCACTCTACTTTCTTATACTTAGTCAAATTTATAAGTTCAATAAAACTGCTCAACTACCTAACTTCGGGAGCTCGTAACTTTCAATCCGACCGTTCATTTCTCACCAAATTTTAATATGATAAACTACATATATCCGTCTACAGCATATCCAAAATTCAACGGTGGATCTTTATCCAAACATTTTATAATTGATCGACAAGATGGGCTGTTCGAAACCTAAAAGCTGAAGAACTTAAATTAATTTACAGCAGCCCTTCATTTTATGAACATACTCAGCAGCTCATTTACGTTATTTATGCTTAGGCTCAACAACAGCAGTTCACAAACACATGGGTGACAGTGAAGTCGAAGAGAGGAGGAGCAAGCTTACGGAATCTGCAGTCCGGCGTTAAGGGTTGGCGTCTCCGGCGGCGATGGATCCGGCTGCGCAAGAAGACGATTATTGATTCCGGAATCGCAACAGCAGTGGAAGGAAACGGATGGACAGAGGAGTCGACTTACCGGAATGGAAGACTTGCGACAGTCCCTGGTGTGTCCGGTTCTGGCTGCCACGAGACCTGGTGGTCGACGGGGAAGCGGCGACAGAGGGCGGCGGTTGGCAGCGGCGTCTACAGATGAAGGCGGAGCAAAACAGCAGTCGGCTGCGGAGGAGCGGCGGTTAAGGTCCGGCTCGAAACAGAAGCAGAAACAAAAGAGGGGTGCGGGAGGGAGGAGAAAGGGAAGGCGGCTCACCTGGCGGACGTGGTGGTCGCCGCGGCGGACGGCTCGGTGGCACTCGACGGCCTTCGTGCCGGTGCTGCGCGTAGCCGGAAGTCGGCTGTGAGTCCCGTAACAGCAGGGGCCGGAAAGAAAAACAGCGAACAGGGGGAGAGAGAGACGACCACTTACCCGGGTTGAGGTCGCCGGCGAGCAGGGAAGGCGGGCGAGTGGCGGTGGCTCCGGTGTCGTCTCCGGCGAAAGGCAGAAGGCTGCAGTTTACGATCTTCTGCAGATTAGCGAGAAGATGGGTAGCGGCGGAGGTTTAGAAGTATTAGATTAGGAGGAGATTAATTAGTAGGATGATTAGGAAAATTAGGGTTAGGTTAAATTTAAGAGGTGGGCTGCTGATTGGGCCTCGCAGTGGCCCACATCCGGCCCATTTTCATTTTAGCACGGAAAATGAATTCGTTACTCGTTCGGATTCTAAATAGGTACGGAAGTATATAATACGGAATTAATTCTGTATTATCTTTATTTTTATTTTTATTTTTATTTTTTTCTTTATTTATATATTTATTTTATTACTTAATTTTGTGTTATCATTTTATGTGATTTAAGGTCACATAAAATGATAACATTTAAACTCGCTTTATATAGTTTATTTATTTATTTAATTATGGTTGTCGTATCGAAATTTGGTAAATTTTCATTCGTCAAAAACTTAAAATTTTCGGTTATTACAATTTATGGGTATCATTATTTTTATGTTGTAAAATGTTACCCAAATTGTTGGTACGGTTGAGCATTATATGTTTATTGTTGGGTATGTTTTATGGTATGTTTCTTATTGTTGAGTATGTTTAAAGTGAAATGTTGGGTATGTTTTATGGTTACCCAAACTGTGTTATAATGACCAAATGTCATTTGATATTGATGTTTGTGTACAATATCGATTTATGTAAATTTTGGGTATGATAAATTCTACCCAATTTTTGAATGCATTGGATATGAATATTTTATAAAACAAAATACTACCCAATTTATGGGTATGATGCTTTTTGATATTTTAGTTTTTTTTGGTATGTTTGGGTTTTGGGTATGCATGTTTTTGAGTATGTTTGTGTAGTTTGACAAAATTCATTTTGGGTATGATCAGTGATGTTTTTGGGTAAACGAATTTTTTGGTAGAAGGTGGGAAAGTTGCATGTTGACAATTGTTCATTTGTGTAGTAGGTGGAGATAAATATCAAATGTCAAATATGTCAAATCAAATGAGATGAACAAGTTAATAGCTTTTGTACTATATTGCTTCCAACCTATATTCTAGGGGCCCAAATTTTCAATTGAAAAGGGGAGGAGCCTTAAATATCAACTCATTGGCCTAAAAGACCCAATTCACCAAATTATCCTAATTGAGTTGATAATTGTAAGGTTTTTCCCTTCGGTTTCAATTTATTTAATTTCCAAATCACATGCTCTAATCAAACCTTTTCGTAGCGCACATGCTTCAACATGGAGGATCGATATGTTTCTACATTGTCCATAGCCAAGGGTAATGGTTGATCATGTTGGTTTCTAAGGATAAATCTGAAGGTTGATTCTCCACATTTAAGTTTAGAGCAATCAAAAATGAGCCAATGGTATTGGTTGATGCATGTTTGTTTGTACTCCTCAATTTCACACCAATCGCAAGTTTTAGCTCAATCAATTTGGATTCAATAATTAGGATTCAAAAATCATAACCTTTATATAAGCATGCTGGCAGGGCTAAATCAATTTTAAAATAGATAGTTGATCCTTTAAGAAGACCCTAAAATATGAGCATCATTTTATGCTTGTACTTTTATCACGTCTCACTCGGTTTCGGAAAATGTACTTATTGAGCATCTATAACCTAATGACTTTTCTTTTTGAAGACGTTTTCGATTTTGGTCTAAACAAATGTTTCGTAGTAAGATGTCGTAGTCAAATGCACTTATTGATTGTGATTGTGTTTCGAGGTCTCTCAACATACTTCATCTAAGTGGGGAATGTTGTAAGATCTTACCTTATCAATAATAATAAATAAAAAAACACTTGCCAAACTTACCTTTGACTTTATCTCTTTTGACTTTATCTCTTTAGTGTCATGTGTCATTTTTATAAACGTTCTTATTTATAGTTATTTAATTATATTCATGAATAATTTATTATAACTTTATATTTAAAATAAACATATTATACTAAATAAAATTTATCTATTTTAACTCATGATAATATCATATAAATATATTTTGACATATATCTTTAGACTAAAGATAGTGCACCTTAATGCTATTTAAAAAAAAAATATGACTAAAATGATAATTTTGGAATAATATTTTAATTAAATTGTTATTTTAATATTATTTATAACAAAAGTAAAAATCATATCACACATGTAAATAATCAATAGTTTACTTAATAATAAATATATACACTATTTGAAAGAAAGTTAATCAAAACAACTCTATAAACCAAAAAAAATCTGAATATATATCAAGATATCAACGAAGAAAATATAAACTGCATAAGCAATGAACTCTACAAACAAACAAAAAATTGGCAGAAAAGTCTCCATTGCAATGCAATGCAATGCTAGTCTAAACTGCAGTGGAAAGTTGAACTTGGGATGGCTTCTCGATCTGGTCATTCTCCCCCTTCTTTGGTGTTGACTTATAGTACCTCCAGTACAACACAAGCTGTAGGAATCCCAGGAAGCCTCCAACTCCATTACCAATCTGCATATCAACAAATTAGCACAAAAAATCAGTACATTATCAACACAGTAGTTAGTAGTTACATTGATATTAATCGAAAGTAGTACCAGAATATAAAGATCGAACTCAAGGAGGGCATAGATGAACCAGCAAACTCCATTTGCAAAGCAAGCAAGCGAGAGGTACAAAGGCATGAACTCTACGCTCTTTGTCTTAATCACGTTTCTCTGTATTTCACATGTATAAGAGCATTGTTGACAAAATCAGTTCAAGTTGAATTCAATCTCACAAGTTAGCCAGAAGAGAGATTAATAGAGCATACCATGACACCAAGAGGAGAGCCGTACATGATGATACCAAAGAATGTACAGAAACCTCCAACCAAATTAGATCTGGCGGTATGAGAGTGGAAGAACTTCAAGGCACAAAACCCTAAAGCCAGAACAAAAACGATCTCTATCACAAGGAGGCCGGAGATTTGTATCTGTTAAAAACGAAGAAAGGCGTCACTTATCATCCCTCAGGAACAGAACAAAATAAGTAATTATTATGTAATAGATATTATCTTACTCTCTTCTTCTTGTTGGTGTAGGTAAAGTAGATTGTAGTGTAAATAAGCTGCAGCACAAGGCCAACACCGTTAATGGTGATGACCAAAGTGCTGTGTGGATGGATCAGAGGGGTTCCGTAGAACACCCACATTATGCAGTTCATTATTGAAGCTACGTATGGAAGATAGTCAAATTCTTCAACCGATTTGTTCTTGAACACTCTCCAAAAGGTTGGCCTGTTTAACAGAACAAACAACTCTTTAATCGGTGCTCAGGAAACCAAAACACTGAAAACAAAGTTCCTCTAACAGTTAAATTCAAAATTTCAAACTTAGAAGAGATCGATTAAGCAAGGAAAACCTACATTGGAGATGCGAACAGAGCGAAGGAGAGGACATTGCCTGCAACAAGAGGAAGACGATCGAATTATCAGCATAAGATCGAAAAATTGTTCAAAATCGACACAACAGGCTGTTGTGACCTAAATCGAGCAAACTAGTTCATCAATCACAGTCGTCCGTATACATAATATAAGCAGATCACATTCGTTCGATCCAAACTAGTTTTACGTAAACGATCGTAAGAACTAGTAACACAAATTGAACTCGGAACGGAAATCGCAAACACAAACACAGCCGGATAGAGCAAGAGAAGGAAGAATCAAAGAGTATTACCGATGATTCCAACGATTGTGCGAGCAGTATCTACTGTATGGCTATACATCTTGCAGAGTTGCAGGAATCAAGGATAAAGAGTGGAAAAGGAAGTTCAGACTTCAGAAGGGCGGTGTAAGGAGGAAGACGAAACAAACTGTAATTCTTTCGTCAAATATCCTTCGTTTATATAGGTTTGTCCAAAACAAATCTTATTGAATAAACTATTAAATATACAACTAAATTATTATCTTTTATGTCAAAATATATCTTTTTATCTAATTATCTACTAACAAACCGTCTTACTACTCGTTACACGTGTCATTATTCTCCTTCTATCTACTAAATTATTATCTTTTATATCAAAATATATCTTTTTATCTAATATTTCTTATCTATATCTATATGACTACATGTATCGGTAATTATCAATTACTGTGATAAAATATTAGAATATTATCATACATATTGAGCCTTGAGAAGAAAAGATGCACGTAGCATTAACTTTGACTAGGATTTTCTTTTCTTTTTTTAAAATTACGTATAATTAAAGAGATAATTGACTAAATAAATTACATATATATTTTTGTTGGGTTAATTAGGTAAGTATGTTTTTTTTATTTTATTGTATACTAATTAGGCATTCTAGATTTCTATTGAGTAATTATACCCCATAATTTTTTTGCCAGATTTATTTAATGGTAAGGTAAAATAAATTAACCTTCTATTAAAAAGAAAGAATATTGATGTTTGTTATGTAAAATTTGATTTTAAATACTGAATTTGTGTTGTATTTTATTTTATTTTAGGGAAATTTCGGATGGTACCCTCGTGGTTTGAGGTTTTTCGGATTTTTCCCAACAGTTTTTTCGAGTACGGATGGTACCCTTAGATTTTCGTTGTTTTTTCGGATTTTGCCCAAATTCATTAAAAATTTTCAAATTCCGTTAAAAAATATAAAAGAAAATTAAGTAAAATTGAAAAATAAATATAAAATAGAAAGAATGATTTATTTATTTTACAAAGGGTGAAAACCCGACGGAGACCCGATAACCCGATCCATAATAAAAGGGTGAAAACCCGACATGAAGCGGGTGAAAGCGGATGACGGATGAAGCGGGTGATGGATCGGGTCGGATTCGGATGGACCTTTCGTCCACCCATCACCCGATCCATCATCCATCCACCCATCCGACCCGTTTCACCCGTTATAAATTTATTGATTGTTTACTTGTTTAGTGATCTTTAGTTCCTTTTGATCTATAAATTGGTGATTTAGTGATTGTTTAGCAACATTTGTACATTTGTTCACTTTCTATTATGATCTTATTGTATTTATGTATTGCTAAATTTCTCTATTTTTCAATAACTTATAACACTTCTTGTAATATTTTCACTTGGATGATTTGTGTTGACTTTATATTTATTATATTTTTATGGATAAGATTTTTTCGGATTGAATTTATTTTTATTATTATTAATTTTCCGTATTCGAATTCGAGTTTAATATCGATTTAAATGAAATGCGTTGAACACCCGAATATCACCCGATCCACCCGCTTCATCCGTTGGATGCGGGTGGATCGGATGCGGGTGGTGGGTTTGGCGGGTGGCGGGTCGGGTGGGGTGGATGAAATTTTTTCGCGGGTCGGGTGGCGGACAGAGTCATCCACCCACCACCCGATCCATTGCCATCCCTAAGGACAGGTCCGCTCCCAGGCTGGAAGAAAAAAAAAGGAAAAAGAAAAATAAAAGAATCCGATCCAACGTATTCGGAACGGAAATTCTGGATTGGAAAACTTTTCCGAAATTTAAATGTACGGAAATATATGTTGATCGAGTATCCAAGTAAACTCGCAAAATGTACTTTGAAATACCAAAACCATTTTCGTAAATTATTTATGAGATATGATAATTTAAACATGGTAACAATACGTCGATGTATTTATGTATACTCGTGGAATTCAACTTACGATGAAAAATATACTCGTCAAAAATATACTTCAGGTATAAAGATATCGATAATATCCGAAAAGATAATTAACGCAAACGCGCTCAAAAATTGAGGCGTTACAACGAGACTTGCTATTTAGGGCTTCAATTGCGGTTCTAATTGCCCGAGATGACTCTATGGAATTTTTCTTTGAGTTTGATTAGAATGACCAACTACACCTCATCTTATTTATATCCCCTAATAATACTCTAGATTGCATATGGATGACTTAAATTGAACACAATAAATGTAACAATTTCACTCCATGTATGCGCCCATATTTATTAATGGGATCACTGAACATGACAATGTCTTGAAAACAGTATTGTGTCACCAACACAAGGCCCAAACGAAGAATTATTACTTTGCTATAAAATCAGTTCCCCAAAAGTTGAAACAACACTTATGTTGCTTATCCCTTTAACGACACTCTCCTCGTTGAAAAAATGTTCAAATCAGTGACACCCTCCCTGTTAGAAGAGGATGAAGTCACGAGCGACGTCCTCTGTCCAGCGAAGAAACAAAACGGCGAAGGAATGAAATTTTCTTTTTCTTCTTTTTTGATACAATTCGGTAAGAGATTATGATGGATTAGTTTGAAGACTCTCCATCCTAGAGCATCCTTTCTTGAAGGTGTGTCCTAGTTATGTGAGCTTATCGGCAACACAATTGACTTCCCTGAAGGCGTGACAGATTGTGACCTGATGGAAACTAGCCATAATATTAGAAATATCCAAAATAATAAGGTCAAAGTCTCATGGGTGTTTCCAAATTTATTTAGTAAATTGATAATTATAAGGTTATCCCCTCCAATTTCAATAACCACATACTCTAACCTTCCCGTAGCACACATGCTTCAACATGGAGGACCGATATGTTTCCACATTGTCCATAGTCAAGGGTAATGGTTGACGGCTCAAAATTTGGATATATATATCCAAGTTTAGAGCCGTCAAATTTTAGTTTGATGAATTCATTTTCAGGTTTAATCCAATGGGTATTCCGGATTTTTCTATGTGTGTCTGATTTAGTTTGATTCTTCCTTTTGTTCGCTTCATGTCAATCTTTTTATTTGAGATTGAACAATTAAATTGATATTTAGTAGTTTCTTATTATTAAAATTGTTTTGATTTCTAGTGAACCAAATGTTCCACCAAGTATCACTCAATTGTACTAGTGTATTATCATCTAGTTTAGAAGAGTAAATATGTTTGAAATGTTATGATTTCTGTTACTTAGCAGTTGAAGATCGTTTTTTATTTTTCCAACAGTTATAATGTTCATAACGAAGTGAGAATTAAAGAATACATGTTTTGTTGATTTGTATGTATGGCTGCATAGAGTACAATGCTTGGGAACCAGAACCTTTCATTTCATTTCATTTATTTTCATTTTCCTTTTTCTAATTACAAAAATTGACAACAATAAATAAATAAATAATGAATTATTATTGAAACCGGGCATGAACCGGAATTAAACAAAACCAAAAGGGCACCAAACAAAAAAGTAAAACTTCATGGTCACCAACCGAAAAAGGTGAAACCTTGAAGACACCAAACTGATTTTCACTTAAAATAATTTTCTAGAGTTGGGTGTTACGATTGGGTAATTAGTAAATTGAGTATTACAAGTGAAATTGGGTAATTAAAATGATTTTCCAACTTGAGTATTACGATTGGGTGATTAGTAAAATGGGTGTTATGTTTTAAAATAGGTAATTAAGAGTATTCAACAATTAAGATTGAGTAACCACAGTTGGGTAACATTGACTTGGGCAATTAGAAAATTATTTAAATTGGGTAACACTAGTTTGTACGGCTAAAATTGGGTAACACTAGTTTGTGTAATTAAAAAAAAAAGTATAACTTAAAAAAAATAATAACAAAATAGTAATGATGATTGCTAATAGGAAGAGAGGGTAAATTGAAATTAGCTAATTAATTTTTTTAATAAATACAAGGGGTCTATAATTTGTTCCTATCAAACAAAAGTTATACTTGGTCCTATGACCCTCCACAATGGAGGCAGGGGCGGAGCCAGAAAAATATTAGGGGTGGGCAAAATTCAAAACGAAAGACGTAAAATATATAAACTTCATAATTGTAATATATATATAAATATTATAAAGTATCTAAACAATTAATTTATTATACTTTAAACTAGAAAGTAAAACAAACGCGACGATTTTTTGCCTTAGCAAAATCATCGATAACCGAATCGATGTCAACTTTACTCACAAATTCTCTTTCAATGTAGATCGTCAAAGCATCACCAAGAAACTCATCTGCCATTTTGTTATGGATGTCAGTCTTCACATGTTTCATTGCTGAAAACGCCCTCTCTGTAGTTGCAGTAGAAACCGGTAAAGTTAACACAAGACGAATCAATTTGCTTGAACTGTTCATCTTTTTTTGTTTCCACCAACTTCTCCATTAATTTTGCAAGTGTGGGTACTTGAAACTCTGAATTGGAGACAACAAAAGCACGATAGTAGGGCAACTCACTCTTCAAAAGATTTCTTTCATGTTCTTCAAAATCTCTAGGATAGAACTCTACTGCAAGTTTGTAGACATCATCTGCCTTGAACGAATGAAAACAATCTTTTGGATCCAGGGCTACACTCAACTGAAGCAGTCTGATAGTGGTCTCATTAAACCTCGAGTTTAACTCGGACAACTGAAAGTCTATAGATTGATTAAAATGCTCAACATGATAACGATACTCAAGAGTTATTTGTTTCGCACCACATCCAACTTTACTACTCATGTCAGGTACTTGTACTTCGTGTTTTAAGCAAAACTCTTTCACTTTTTGAAGTAATTTCTCCCATCCTTCATTACGTAGATCTTGAAGAAGTGTTTTTGCAGTGGAAAGATGTTGAAGAGCACTTAGTATGTCAACAGATTCTTGTTGAAATACTTGACAAAGAAAGTTGGTAATTTCCATAACTTCCATCATTAAGTGCAAACTAAATGCAAACTCAAAAGTCATCAACTGATCTAGAGCACCACTAGCTTCTACTCGAGCCTTGGAATTTGGACCATTCTCACTTATATTCTCAAGCACTTTACAAGTTGAAGAAAACATTTTAAGTACACTCGCAATAGACCGAAAATGAGAACTCCATCGGGTAGATCCTACACATTATAAAAATATCAAATGTTTAGCTAAATCTTGATAGAAACATATTAATATTGTTATATATATATATAAGATAAGAGTTTTTACGAGTAAAACCTGCACGTTGTAAGGATGTTGCTTGATTAGCTCCTTGTCCAAATACTAAATCTCCACTTTCTAACATATCATCAATTTCACTTCTATGAAATGCTTGTAACTCTGTGTTGCGTTTAGGAGACGACTTGACAATATTAATAACATTATCCAAGAAAGAAAAGAACCTCCAAATTGGATCACACTTCTTTGCAGCAGCCACTAACGTCAATTGCAATCTATGAGCGAAACAATGGACAAAGTATGCATATTCACAATCATTGAGAAATAGTGCCTTCAATCCATTAAATTGTCCTGACATGTTACTAGCACCATCATACCCTTGACCTCTCAATTTGTCAACTTGAAGATTGTAAGTAGAGAGGACATTACAGATCTCTTTATAAAGTGTTTCTGAAGAAGTCTCTAGAACCCGTCTGATAGCAAAAAAACGTTCTGTTAAAATACCAGCGAGGTTTACAAACCTCAAGATGATAGCCATTTGCTCCCGTCCCGATTCATCTTGTGCTTCATCGACGAGTATAGAAAAATATGCATCTCCAACTTCCTCACGAATCATATAACGCACTTTGTTTGCCATGATTGCCAACACCTCTTTTTGAATTTCAGGAGAAATATATGTGGCATTTCCAGGTGCATTATTCAGTACAACATCATTGACTTCTGGTACCCATTTTGCTAAAAAATCCACCCATTCGATTACATTTCCACGATTCGTAGAAAGTTCCGACTCATTATGACCCCTAAAAGCACAACCCTGCAATGCCAATCGTTGCACAACCATGATTGTAGTTTTAAGTCTCAATCGGTTTTTTATCACTTCTACTCTACTCACCCTCTGCATTACCGTATCGATATGACCAGCTGGCTTCATCAAAGATTCAACATATACAACACATTTGTAATGAGGAGATGTTGATTTTCCAACATGTTTTAAAAATACACATTCGGCTCCTTGATGAACTTTCTTCCATTTGTTAAACCCACCGTTCACTAAAGAAGAAGAAGAATTTGTATTGTCCGCAAAAAGAAAGCATGAAAAGCAATAACACATATGTGTAATAGGTGAATACTCTAACCAATTAAATTCCTCAAACCAACTATATTGAAAACGACGAGAATCGTTAACCTCATACTTTGCAAGTTTTGGTTGATACGGTCCATGCATCAAATACTTTCTCCTAATCTCGTCTCTTTTATCAAGAGGCCAATCACACATTTTTTTTCTTATTCCCGGATCACGAACTAGCTCAAAAGATATATCAGAAAGAGGAGACTGGTCGATTTTATCCGGAGTAGTAGAGGGTTGACTTACTTGATTATCAACAGGAGGAGACTGTTGATTTTCATGTACCGGAGTTGATTCTTTGGGTTTGAAGAAAGAATACAATGTGGATTTCACTTTTTTCTTTGGTGGTTGTGAAGACATAATTAATCTATAAAAATATAAAACAATTGCGGTCATTCTCCAATAAATTAACACAATAAGTTCATCGACATTAATTTAATAATTAAATTTTTAATTGTTAATTTATAAAACTAAAACTACAATTTGTTAAACAATTAGTAGACACTATAAAATTTTATCATATATTAAAGACAAAAAAAATAAAACACCAATTAAAACACTAAAATAAGAGGATGAAACTATATATTTAGAAAAAGTAAATACTAAACACTTAATAAATAAAATAAATTAATAAGATCATGAACTATATATTTAATATATATATATATATATATATATATATATAATTTATAGATTATTACTATACTAAACAATAATTAAATAAACTAAATAAATATTTAATTAAATAAAGTAAGGATAAATACAAGTTATACAACATAAATATACAAAAGCATACCAAATTTGAACGAATTGAAAGGACAGGGTCTAAGGGCCTACGGCTGCAGAAAAGTGCAGAGTCTTTGCACTTTGCAGGATTGCAGGAAAGCAATTACTTTTGTAATTGTAGGGCTGCACTATCCTATATGGCTATATTCCTATTCTAATATGTGCAGAATTGCAGAGGTGCAGTGCACCGGCCGAACGGCTATTCGCCTATTCAGATTGTATGAGAGAGATAGGTATAGGGAAAGTAGCGTATTAGGTTTTAATCTTCCGAAAACCTCTATATTTATAGGAATAAATAATTTTTTTTAAAGAGTACTACTAATAAAAAAAATTGGGCTGGGGTGGACGACGGCCCAGTCGAGCCCACCCCTAGCTCCGCCCCTGATGGAGGGTCGGGGGTTACCAACCCCTTTCATGTCATCAAAATGATGACATGGAGGTGAGAAGAGGTTAGTAGCCCCGATGGTCGATGCCTATATTGGTGTCGACTCGTATCTAGTTTTCAATTGTTTTTAATTCTGTATAGAATGACGCCGTTATGGCCTAATTGAGCCAAAACGACGTCATTTTGGTTGAAGGCATGGAACAAGCGTGCCATGTGGCGCGTCCTCGCTGACCGAAATCTGACTAGTGATAGCGAGCCACGTGGCAGGAGGGTCTTAATTAATTTTTAAACCCCCTTTTTCGGTATAAATATTAATTATAAAAAATTAGTTTTTGAACAGGATTTAATTTTATATATCCCATGACACTCATTTTGCATATGTTTTGATAAAAAAATTTGACTTCTTGTAACATATATAGGGCTTTACGTAGTGAACATTTAGTGCCCGTTTGGTTGGAGCGGTAGAATGGAAACGGAATGGAATCGAATAAGGGTAGAGAAAGGAAATGGAATGGATGAGATTACTTTTATGTGTTAAAAGACCTCTAACCAAACGTAGTTTTTGATTGATTTGGAATCATTCCGTTATCGGGAATGATTCCCGGTGCTTCCAAACGTGTCATTAATGTTTTAAAATTTATTTTTTAATAAGACTTCATTTATATCAATCAAATATGATATGCATGTATGTATGTATGTATGTATGTATGTATGTATGTATGTATGTATGTGTGTGCATGTATGTATTTGTGTGTGTGTGTATGTATGTATGTGTGTCTGTGTGTATGTCAAAGTATTAGGGAAAGGCTTCTCATGTTTGCCATTTAAGACCTTCAACATCCATCTGAATGCTGTCAGAAAAAGTAATCCTTGTTTTCCCAAATATGTTGATTTTACGGTATGTTCAAGAACTTTTAGATACACTAGCTCTTTTAATGTATTGTGATATATCTATCGTAATACTCTCTTCCATTACCAAAATATGACGCTGTAAATTTGAGAAGCAGGACTTTGATCTTTGTAGAAGATGTTGCATCTATGTATACATTCATTATGATACACTTTTGAAGGCTAAGAATTTAGTGCTTGTGTGTTTATGTTGCAGATAACTTTTGATGTATTTTACATGAGGGAAAATGTAACCTTCATTTGTTGTTGATTGAGAGTTAAGTCTGCCAACATAGTTTAAAGCACTTGCAGTATTGCGCTCAATCTCATTCTCCGTTACTTATATTTAGGATTTCTTTCTTGTATACGCTGACAAGAATATACAATATTGATTGAATCGATTAAAATGACAAGCTGAAAATCACCAGAAATTGGCAGTTTGCACTTGTAGAGCCGAATGGATCTCATTATACTGCTATTTGTTTGGAGAAGGACAAAACGCTACAAGGTTAGACAACTATTATTATTCGATCACATATTATAAATTGTACCGTGATAGAACACAAATCGACAGTAGTAGAGATAAACCACACTCATTTCAAGAGGGAACCCCATATATTTGAAGGCTTGGAAGACTATTCTATTCGAAGAAGACAAATGTGTAGCCATAACTAACTCTATTGTTACAATTGGTGGTTTCATTAAACAGTTGAGATGACCTTTGTTATAAGTCTAACAGAAGTCTGGTGTCACTAGAAACCGTGCAAATGGATACGGATTTTTATAAGGAAAGTGAAGTGAGCTGGCTTAGCTTGTGTAACGCCCGTGTTTTGGCCTTCACCGCCCCCGCGGTGAAGAGGGCCGCCCATGCGGCCAGCCGCGGTCGCGTCCGGGTCAGCCGCCCCTGCGACTGACTCCAAATCACGCCGATTTGTTTTGATTCCGTTTTTATTTCCTTCCTTTCTTACAAGATCCGATCTTCTGAGATATGGGTCGGCTTGCCTTCCACCTTCTAACCCTAATCTAGCCTTCCTTATCCTTTTTCCCAACCGTTCTCTATATATTCCAGCCTTCTCTTCCGTTTCTCTCTTCTTGCTTACGTTTTCTTCAACCTCGAGCAAAGTTGTAGCTTTTCCCTTGTGACCTTCTGTAGAACGTGTAAGTCTTCATCCTCTTTGATCTTCCTTACGTTCTTGAGCCTGCTGCATGCTTCTCTTCCTTCTGTTTCTCTTTTCTTTCTTGTTTCTTCTTCTTCTTCTTCTTCTTCTTCTTCTTCTTCTTCTTCCTCTTCACATGAATCAAGATCGAGTCCTGATTCTTGTGTGTATTCCGTTGTTGATACGTATATGTTCTCAGACTCCCTTGGTTGAGTGTCGACGAGTATGAATCAAATGATCAAGCTTTGATCTCTTTGTTGGGAAGTTGTTGTTAAAAGAAAGCCCGACGACCATTCTGTCACAGAACCGCCCCCCCGTCTGCACCTTTCTGCCCCGGCTGCAAGCCATCGCCGCCCCCGCGCCTCTGTCTGCCACCCCTGTTGTTCTTCTGGAGCGACTCCCGTCTTTGGTGAGTTGCTTCCTTCCTTGCTTCCTCTGCTCTTTCCTTATGCTAGATCATGCTAGGTTGGACCTATATGATTAGTGTGAATGCTAGTTAGTGGCTCGTTGGTTACACCCTTGAGTTATGTTGTTGATGTTGTCCCTTGCGAACCTTGAGACTAGGAGTCCTTCTCCTAGCATGTTGAGAACATTTAGCGATCATCGAGACTAGAAGTAGGGAACTTCTAGCATGTTGTTATAGATCTATTAGAGATTATTGAGACTAGAAGTATGTATACATCTAGCATTCGTGCAGTTTTTGATTCACGATGCTTTGTTTGAGTAGGCATCTATCATTTCCTTCCGGAAGTTGAGCAATTAGCTGATTCTTGAGTTACCTTCGAGTGAGGTAAGTCCCTTGGGCTTACTTAGTTGCGTTCCGTATATTGTTTTGACCGTATTGGTTGTGTTTGTTTATCTTTATCGTTATAACGGGGGGAAACCGGACTAGGACGACCTCATACCTTAATTGACCCAAGTGTATTATAACGGGGCGGTGACCACTTGTCCAGTTCTACATGAGACTGGGAGGTTCTCTTGCAACCCAGGCCCACAGGTAACAGATAATACTGATCTATTCCCGTCGGTAGACGGAATCAGAGATGAGTTTCGGGAGATTCTCGTGTGACAAAATAAAGATGAATTAGTAATGGATAACTTAATGAAAGATGATAACCAGTTGTGTGCGAGCATGCTATATGTTTATTTTCTTATATGTGTTTGTGCATGTACTATCTTTCTGATATCTAGAATGTTAGCTAACGGTTTATACCGATGATGTAGATGCCCTGTAGGTTAGAGATGTTGCTGAGTGATCTAGACGGTGTGGTTAGCTGGGGTTCTTGTACATTATAGGACGGGATCGGGTTTTATATTTTTGTTGTTGTCTTTCCTTTTTGTTTTGAACTCGGTTGCGTGTCCTTTGCGTTTCCCTTTGTTATACCTTATGGTTTATTATATAAGTTTCGGTTTTCATTTATTTGTTCCTTATTACAAGATCCGATGTTATTGTTGTTACTCTGAGGTTGGGACCCATTGTGAGGTCCTAGCCCGTAACGCTTCGAGTTCCCAGAACTTGGGGTGTTACAATATGGTATCAAAGCTCTAGGTTTACAATAATGGCACTCGTAATCTTCTAAAGGTCAAATAGATATATAAACAGAACCTGCAAGGGGTCTACGTTTTAAAAAGGGGGTTTTGTTTTAAACTTGTCGGTATGGGATAGATGTATGGGCGACAACCACTACCTCCGCGAATCTCAACAATTTAGTTTTTAGTTATGTTGGCCTTTATGTGTGCTTTTTGTAGATTTCTACAGTAGTTGATAGTTTGGCTTATATCTATCCCTATCGTAGATGACGCATACTAGAGCTACATTTGTTGTAGGGTAAGAAAGGGGTTGAACTTCTTCCACTTGGCATCCGTGGACGAGGATGTGAAGAAACACCTCCACTAGCTAGAGGTCGGGGCCAGGTGTCTGTTGCTGATCCACCTGTCGCTGAGGTGTTCGCCGAAGAGGTTGCTAAGAGTGTTGTTTCCGAGGCAGGGAACGAGACCGCTGCTAGGTTTGGAGCACAACGAGCACAATCGACCGAGCCCGGTCGAGTGTCCATCGGAGCATCTGCATATTGCGACTACGTGGAGAGAGTCAAGGAGGCTATCAGGGCTAGAGGACTTGTCCCAACACCGCTAATAACCCGCGAGATCAGCTGAGGTTTCGTAAAGAGTGACGCGGGTTGTTGCCGTACCTGCTAGAGCTGTTAAGGTTGCTAGAGTACTAGATGAGGCGAGAGAGCCTAGACTCGACTGTTAGTTGAAGTCTTTCAACCAGCTGAAGGTTCCTTCTTTCGAAGGAAATACTGGAATGGAGGTAGAGCTTTGGCTAGGCCAAGTGGATTTTGTTATGGAGGCAATCCGTTTTCTAGAGAGTCGTCGAGTCGATATAGCACATACATTGTTGCGGGACCAGACTCATCACTGGTGGAGGACCATTTACAATAAGGTCACGAGTTATGAGTAGATGAAGACTGTGATCAAGGATCGCTATTGCCTAGCAGCTAAGAGGAGAGATCGAGTACAAGATTTCCTCGAGGCTGAATTCGAGGATATCCCTATTGTTAAGATTGTCACCAAGTTTTAGGAGGAGTTGTATTTGCTGGGTACGTCCACACCACCCAAGGATCATCATGATTATGTATTCTTTCGGAGGTTGAGAGACTCTACTCGCTCTTATCATGTTGGTTTCCATTATGAGTCTTTGACAGACTATCAGGATAGAGCATCTGCTTACGAGAGAGACCGACCGGGTCAAAGGAGAGCTTCTCTAACAAGAGGTCTTGAGAAGAGGCAAAGGACTGGACCAGCCAATACTAGAGCCAGATCCGCTGGATTCGAGCGTAGTCAGACGTCGGGATACTCTGGTTCTCAACAGTCGATATAGAGTTCTGATAAAGGACGATAGCGCCATAAGAACGGAGGTGTCGGACACATCCAAGCTGATTGTAAGAAGCCCGTAGTGACTTGCTTTTCTTGTGGTAAGCCAAGACACAAAGCTGCATTTTGCCGTTAAGGCAAGGCACCATCACAGCAGGGTTCATCGCCTACTAGCGTCACCGGAGGTGAGCAGAGGCCACCTCAGTATCAAATCAGCAGCAATAGAGAGCTCCTGGATATACCGCTCCTCAGGGTTCCGCTTAAGGACAAAGGAGAGGTAGAGGACGAGGTGGTGGTACTTCCGACACCAGAGGTGTTTCAGCTAGAGTTTACGAGCTGATTGTAGAGGAGCCGACAACTCTAGCAACCATAGGTACCATTCATATTAATAATTTTCCTGTTAGAGATCTTTTCGATATCGGTGCTATGCATTCATTTATATCTGATGCATGTGTAGATAGACTAGCCGTAGTTACCGTAGAGGTTCGCGATTACCCTATTAGAATGGGAGGTTACGATTGGCCAACTGAATTCTTCGTCATGTACTTAGTACATGAAGAAGTCATTTGGGGCATGGATTAGATGGATCGACATCAAGTAGTTCTCGACATCGGCAAGAGGACAATGACGGTGACTATGGAGTCACGCCATGTAGAGTTTTTCCGAGGCCAAGTAGTTATTTTTAGGGGGATATGATGTAACACCCGTGTTTTGGCCTTCACCACCCCCACGATGAAGAGGGTCGCCCCTACGGCCAGCCGTGGTCGCAACCGGGTCAGCCACACCTACGGCTGACTCCAATCGCGCCGATCTATTTTGATTCGTTTTTATTTCCTTCCTTTCTTAGAAGTTCCGATCTTCTAAGGTATGGGTCGGCTTTCCTTCAACCTTCTAACCATAATCATACCTTCCTTATCCTTTTTCCCAACCGTTCTCTATATCCCACCTTCTCTTCTGTTTCTCTCTTCTTGCTTACGTTTTCTTCAACCTCGAGCAAAGTTGTAGCCTTTCCCTTGTGACCTTCTGCAGAACGTGTAAGTCTTCATCCTCTTTGATCTTCCTTACGTTCTTGATCCTGCTGCATGCTTCTCTTCATTCTGTTTCTCTTCTCTTTCTCGTTTCTTCTTCTTCCTCTTCACATGAATCAAGATCGAGTCTTGATTCTTGTGTGTCTTCCGTTGTTGATACGTATACGTGATCAGCCTCCCTTGGTTGAGTGTCGATGAGTGCGAATCAAATGATCAATCTTTGATCTCTTTGTTGGGAAGTTGTCGTTAAAAGGAAGCCCAATGACTGTTCTATCATAGAACCGCCCCCGCGCTTGCACCTTTCCTCCCTGCGCCTCTGCCTACCGCCCCTGTGGTTCTTCTGCAGTGACTCCCGTCTTTGGTGAGTTGCTTCCTTCCTTGATTTCTTTGCTCTTTCCTTATGCTAGATCATGCTAGGTTGGACCTAGATGATTAGTGTGAATGCTAGTTAGTGGCTTGTTGATCCTCATGAGTTGGTTACACCCTTGAGTTGTGTTGTTGATGTTGTCCCTTGCGAACCTTGAGACTAGCATGTTGAGAACAATTAGCGATCATTGAGACTAGAAGTAGGGAACTTCTAGCATGTTGTTGTAGATCTATTAGAGATTATTGAGACTAGAAGTATGTACACATCTAGCATTCGTGCAATTTCTGATTCAAGATACTTTGTCTGAGCAGGCATCTTCAGGATACTGAGCAATTAGTTGATTCTTGAGTTACCTTCGAGTGAGGTAAGTCCCTTGGACTTACTTAGCTGCGTTCCGTATGTTGGTTTGACCGTATTGGTTGTGTTTGTTTATCTTTATCGTTATAACGGAAAACTGGACTAGGAAGACCTTATACCTTAATTGGCCCAAGTGTATTATAATTGGGCGGTGACCACTTGTCCAGTTCTACATGAGACTGGGAGGTGCTCTTGCAACCCAGACCCACAGGTAACAGATAACACTAATCTATTATTATCGGCAGACGGAAGCGGAGATGAGTTTTGGAAGATTCTCGTGTGACAAAAAAAGTTCAATTAGTAATGGATAACTTAATGAAAGATGATAACCGGTTGTGTGCGAGCATGCTATATGTTTATGTTCTTATATGTGTTTGTGTCTTTACTATCTTTCTGATATCTAGAATGTTAGCTAACGGTTTATACCGGTGTTGTAGATACCCTGCAGGTTAGAGATGTTGTTGAGTGATCCGGACGGTGTGGTCATCCGGGGTTCCCGTACATTATAGGACGAGATCGGGTTTTATATTTTTGTTGTTGTCTTTCCCTTTTATTTTGAACTCGACTGCGAGTCCTTTGCGTTTCCCTTTGTTATACCTTATGGTTTTTATATAAGTTTTAGTTTTCATTTATTTGTGCCTTGTTACATGATCCGATGTTATTGTTGTTACTTTGAGGGTCGGGACCCATTGTAAGGTCCTAGCCCGTAACGCTTTGAGTTCCCAGAATTTGGGGTGTTACAACTTGAAAGGTTTTGTCACAGACTGGTTACTCAGGGTTACTTCAATCATTCTTAGACCATGTTCCATGTTGAATGTATAAAATTAGAAAAATAAGTAAAACATAGGCCACTGACAGTAATTATCTTATGTACATGTTATGTTTGCATTTGTGATTTAAGGGTAGAGAATATACATATGTATCAGTCATTTCTTGAGCGATGGCTACTCACCTTTAAGGTTCAAGGCCAAGTGGGCAACCATTAAAGGCTTCTTGCTTACAATTGTGAACATAGATTGTCTTTGAGAAACATGTTTGACTTTGTATGCGGATTTGTCTTAATCATGCAAATCAAGGAGTATTGTATGAGCACGATGTTTATTTGGAGTGCATTTAAGGATTGTTTTGTGTTTTAAAGGCGGACAAAGGGGAGAAAAATTAGGAACCATGAAAACCCAAACAAGCAGAATCTACATTTGCGATATATGTTTT
Source organism: Fagopyrum esculentum (assembly GCA_033239045.1). NCBI lineage: Eukaryota > Viridiplantae > Streptophyta > Magnoliopsida > Caryophyllales > Polygonaceae > Fagopyrum > Fagopyrum esculentum. The sequence goes on along the minus strand of BSUD01000002.1, from coordinate 11,372,612 downwards.
GAAAATGAGAAAACACTAGCGACATGCATCCACCACCATTCATGTTTTAGTTCACCAGACAAATGTTCTCAACCCTTGTTTTGCTTTCATCCCAAATCATATTGGGATGTGTAATATAAAAGTAAATTTTAAATTAATTACAAACGTTATTATCTCCCGCTTGATTGAAGATTAAAAAAGAAAATTCGTTTTGTCTTAGAATACAACACAGAAGCGACATTTTTAAAATTGTATTGTAAAAAGAAGATGGCAGATGAAAGTTCAAGGTCAAAATTCCCAAGTGCTGATATTGATGGTGAATTAAACCCCGGAAGCAAGACAAATTTTGAGGTTGACCCTGTATCATCACTAATAGCCGAGGTAAAATACCACCTTACGATCATTTATCTATTAAGTATCCCTAAATGTGATCACATTATATACTTTACGTGTTCAGGGCCATACAGAGGTTGTATTTCCTAAAAATTCAAAAAAGAAAAGTTGTTGTGAAAAGGAGTATAATTGCAGGTGTACAAACGAGGGTTTAACGAATACATTAAAGAAGAGTCTCATGGTCTCAGGGGTGATCGTGGCTCTTGCTGCTTCTGCCTTTGTTGTTACCAAGAAGGTGCAAGACAGATCAAAATAATCTCCATTTTTATCCTTTCATAAACATATTGTTTTGTGGTTGGATTATGATGTAAATTTGTCACCCCTTCTAAGTTTGTTTAGAAGAGTCATAAATGAAGAGTATCAGAATTTGAGTATCCGGTATTAACATGCTTAGTTTCCTTCTCTCTCAGCACAAGCCTGCGACATTGCTCCAATTGCCTCAAAAGTCAAATATTGGTCCCCGGAAAATCGAAAACAAGCTCACCATATAGAAACTGCAAGCTTTTTAAACAATTAAAGAAATCTCAAGTATTCAAAACTTGACTCTGAACATTTGTTTCTGTATGGAGAGAACACAGGTTTACTTCTATGACTCTTTGGAATAAATTCAATAGACAGTATGTAAAGAAAAACACTAAAGAGGAGTTTGCAATATGATGGACTAGATAACTCCCTCGTGCAAGTTTTTTTTAAAATCACATCATTGGCTAACCTTGATTTGATCGAAAGTATTTGATCACAACTGCCAACAACATACATAAAATGAATCTCTTAACGTTTCCTAATTAATTTTTTAAAATCTCCGTATGATAGATATGGTGATTACTCGGTTGTTTTTTTGGTGAATAGGAACAATAGAAAGAGTTTGTAAGGTAAGTGGTTGTAGGAGAGAGAGTTGTATGTAGAATTAAGGGGGTGCAAGTGGTGGGAGTTTATGCCCACAAAACTCAAATTTAACATTTGGTTCATTCCATTTTGTTGGTATATTATCCGTCATATTTCTCCTTATCTTCATCATTTAGCCCCCGTTTGGTTATAACTCCGGAAACGAAAACGGAATGAAAATGAATTTAGTTCATATGACCTAATTCATGAATATTTTTGGAATCATTCCTTATGGCTGCATGTAAAATGTTTTTGTTTCCCTATAGGGTATCAAAACTAATCAAATTATACTACAATTACTTTAAACCATAAGGAATGATTCCATAAAATTTCATGAATAGTTGTACACTTATGGACTATATTCGTTTCCATTCCATTTTCGTTTCCAGAGTTGGAACCAAACGGACCCTTAATGTTTTCAAAAAAGGGTGTGTTTGGACTCATAGTACTTTGCATAAATATCAATTATAAAAAAATATTATATAGTTTAATTTTAAAATTCAATATGGTATACAATACATGTGGCCCAAACATACTCTAATCTACAATAAACTGTAAAGCATATAATTTAATTTTAAAACTCAAATAAAATTGTTATTTGGTAAATTAGAAAGAGGAGAGAGAGTTAATGAGGCAAGCGATTGAGGGAGAGAGAACCATATGTAAAAGCAAGAGGTATACGCGGTGGGAGTTTGTGTCCAATAAACTTAAATTCAACCAGTTGACCATTGCCACGTAGTTGGTATATTATATGTTATATATTTGGGTCCGTTTGAAAACCACGAGCTTATAGTAGTTGAAACTGAAACTTATTGTGACTGAAACTGACTGAGTAGCTGAAATTCGTAGTTGACTGAACCAGCTAAATTCTTTTTGATAAACTTGTTGAGCATTTGAGAACCACAAACTTATCGAAGTTGATATAAATGTAAATTATAAAAAAGGGTGTCAACCCTATCATAATTCAATTTTAGTGTTTATGCCAATATTATATAGAGATTATAGTTACACGATATTATAAGAACTAGATAACAAGAAAATGATACGATAATGTTGCTATTTATATATATTGTTAGTTCAAATTTATAAGTTGATTTTATTAAATTTAACTTGTAAATATTTTGTCCTACAAAATATCAAAAACGATATTATACTTGCACAATACTAGAGCAATTATATAACAATAAAATTACATAGTGTGATAATCAGAACATCAAATTGTTAAAATAGGTGTATAAGTTGGTTTGAATAAACCAGACAATGTCACAATAGGCTGCAAAGTTGTCTTCCAACTAACACCATAATCTGCAATTTAGGTATATTTTGTAAGAAATGATATATCTTACAGTGTGTTTGGATAACACTGAAATCCAAAAATTTTAAATTAAATTTGGGATTTTCAAAATTCTTTTGAACAATTACCTTGTTTGGATAGTGAATTCCGGATTTCTTGAAATTTCATGAAAAAAATGAAGGGAATTTAAAATGTTAGAATACTTTGTTGAAATTTCATGTACATAGGTGTTTTTTCAAGAATCCCTCCTATTCTTACTAAATTCCTTCTTTTTAAGATTAACACAAAATATAATACAAATAAGGAATTTGTAAAATGATTCAAATTTCCTCTTTTAAAGTCCCATCATTTAAAATCCCTTCATTTGAAAATTCTTATGAATTTTACAAATTCTTCATCCAAACACACTGTTAAGGATTTGTGTAATTTAATAAGCCATTTTAATTTATTCAAGCATTTGTACCGTAAAAGTCAACTTCAAAACTCAAACAGAGAATAACTCCCGTTCGTAAAATGAGTATTAGAGTAGCAGATAAGCGGACTACAACATTTATAAGGCTTTTACAAAAAAGAAAAAAAAAATAAATATAAATATAAATGCGATAACTAGGGGTGGGCATGAACGAGACGGGACGGGATATACAATTTTTTTTTTCGTCCCGTGGGCTCTGTCCCACGTGGGACGGGACGGACCTAATCCCGCAAGATTTATGCACTGATTATATTTCACATTTGTATCCGTTTTCTCTCATTTTAAAGACATAAATGATAAAAAAAAAAAAAACTCGATAAAAAATTACCGATTCAAGAGACCTATATTAATAATTAGTACATTCGAAACGAATACAAGTTACATAAAAGTCTGTTACCAATTCACATTCAAAAAATCTAACATTGCACTGCACTAGATGATAGTTTAAAAAAAACAAAAACATTATTTTACATTTAGTTAATCACAACAGTTAAAAAGGTTATCTTTTAATATTTTTATTATTTTTATAATTTTTATTAATATAAAATTATAATGTATATATATTATTTATCTATATAATATTTTTAAAATATAATAATATTATTTTTTCACTTGTAGAGTTGTTTGTACAATTGTTTTTGTTGATTGCTGTTTTTATTTGGCTACTGTTTCTATGCCCCCCTTCCCTCGATTTATTTTGGCTGGACCTTTTTAACTAAATTAACCCCAATATATTTATGAAATCATTATTATTGTAAGTACATATGCTATACACACGAGTTAAGAACTCTCTGTTTTATTTGCATTGCGTTTAGTTAATGTTATCGTCCAATAATTTCTAAAAATCCACAGAATAACCACTTGTAATTTCGGATGCACACATGCTGTTTGATGAAATGCCTAAAAGAAATATAACATCAATATCGAGTATCGATATTTGATGAAATGCCTAAAATAATTATAACACCACTAACTGCTTAATTACTTCAAAAATAATTTATTGGCTCTTGTTTGTGTAACACTATTGAATCTACAATTACATGATGAATTTTGTGTCTAACTGAAATATTTTTGGTTGGACAACTTTAGGATGAGGATACAATGAAAGTTAATTGTACATCTTCCTTCTCGGTCAACGTCGACAACAAGGTCAACATCAATAATTGATTTCCCAAAGAGCGATATTTGACAGCACCCAGACAGAAGAACACAGAAAGATGAATGTACGTTGCTATCCCAGGCAAATTTGCATCTCTCCCTACCAGTCTTTGCGCCCTCGTGTGCCGCTTCCATCTTCAATGTCAGTTTCTCTATCCTGATCACTTCACATTCTTCTCTAATTTTTACACTGTTGGTGCTTAGTTTGTGAGCTGAATGATTGATAAAACATTAAATTGCAGGGAAACTCATTTATGGTTTATCGTTCCGATCGAGGTCAAAAGCCCATTTCTCTTGAATGAGTATATGGAGATTCTCTCCCCTTCCGAGAAGGCAAATGTTCTTAGTTTCGGGGACCCTGAGCTCAGGAAAAGGGCTCTCTTAGCTCGTGCTCTGGTTCGCACTACCGTTGCTAGATGTGTGTATTCCTTTTCTCTTTCAAAAATTGTGTTGGATTGTAAATTTTGAATAGAATAAGATCTGCACCATGTCAAAACTCCCTAGCAAATATTTGAGCTTTTAGGGTTTTTATTCTGAGAATTTCCATCCTTTGCTTTAGAGTCCTATAGGGCTAATTGTAGAGTGTACAGTATTAACATATTTGCTAGGCTAATTGCTGTACGAGTGTAGAGTATTAACCAATAAGACATGCAAAAGCCAATTACTGAGACAAAAAATTTTTCCTTCTAGATGAGATGAACAATGATGTCTCTCCCAGATCTTTGATGTTCAAGAAGAACTTGTATGGGAAACCTGAGGTTAGATTGCTCTATTGATAACTCATGTTAAATGTATGTTTTTTTTCTTCCTTAAGCAATTCACTGTGGATTGACTATCTTATGATTGAACCAATGTAGGTTAATTGGCAAGATCAAGGTGACTCGAACCCGCCACCATTGCATTTCAACATATCACACACTTCTTTGATTGCGTGTGGAATTGCAATAAACTCTGCAGTTATGCTCTGATGTTCACCATTGTTTTGGTCTATAGTGATGACTACATCAGCTTAGCTTTAACTGTTTAGCTATTGATCTGATAATCTCTTGCTTGCAGATTGGTATTGATGTCGAAGAGAAGAATCGGAAAATGAAGAGTAATATATTGTCATTTGCCCGACGATTCTTATCTCCGCTTGAAGTTGATTTTTTAGCTGACATACCTGACCCTGAAGCTCAGCGTCAGGAATTCGTAAAATTATGGACATTGAAGGTTGGTAGACATGGTTTATTTTCTTAGTGTACTTAAACATGTAAGAATTCTACTAAATCTTATGAGGTGTGTCTTGCTGAAAAATCTAGTATGATTAAGATGCATGATTTAGGTAGAAAATATATGCCTAATAATTTGGTTGAGTATGCTATTATGGTTGCTATGTCCAAAGAGTCTATAAGGAGGAAATGGTTGACACTAAGTGATCAAATACATGAGTATACAGGTACATGAGCTGAAGAGGGATTGGATCCACATGCATCCTCCATCCTCCATCTCGACTAGGCAGAGGGGCGCTTCAGTGTCTTTCCCTTATGCCGAAAAATCCGGAATAGTTAAAGACACTGAAGGGCCCGATTGGTTTGTTCAATTACCCAAATTCCACAATGGAACTCATCAAGACCCGATTAGGACCGTTTTCATGTTTGATGAATATCGAGCCCTTATGCGAAATAAGACTTAGATCCTGGTTCCTCGACCTAATGATGCTAATATTGTGTGATGCATGTGGATTTTTCGGCATAAATACAAGTCAGATGGCTCCCTTGACGGTACAAAGCCCGCCTAGTTGCTAACGGGTGTTCTCAGCAGGTTGGCATTGACTGTGATGAGACTTTCAGTCCCGTTGTCAAACCAGCAACCATGCTTATGGTTCTCAGCTTTGCCGTGTCTCGCTCTTGGTCCATTCACCAACCGGACGTTCAAAATGCTTTCCTTCACGGGCATCTGAATGAAACGGTATATATGTTTCAACCACCCGTTTTCGCGACTCCTCCCCACCCAATCATGTATATCTTCTACAGAAGTCTCTCTATGGTCTTAAGGAAGCCCCCGAGCTTGGTTTCAACGTTTTTACAAGCTTCTTGCATCACATTGGGTTTATCGAAAGTAAGGGCGACTCCTCCCTTTTTATTTATAGACAGGGATCTGACACTGCCTATCTGCTACTATATGTCGATGACATTATCCTTACAACTTCTTTTGACGCTTTACGCAAGCATCTAATACAGTTTATGAGTAAGGAGTTTGCTCTTAAGGACTTAAGTCCTCTCCTCTTTCTTGGGCATATTTGTTCATCGGACATCTTCAGGTTTGTTCTTATCCCAAGATAAATATGCTCGTGAATTGCTGAACGAACAATGATGACTAACTGCAAATCATCTGCCACACCTGCTGAGACGTCTGTCAAGTTAAGAGCCTCCTATAGTCTAGCAATTAGTGATCCCACACTTTCCTGGAGTCTGGCTGGGGCGCTTCAATACCTGAATTTCACACGCCCTAACATCGGTTATGCAGTACAATAAGTGTGCCTTTTCATGCATGACCCCAGGGAAGTTCATTTTGCAGCTCTCAAGCGTATCATCCGCTACATCTTTGGCACGTCATCGTTAGGTATCACCATTTCTTCTCCGAAATCAGACCTCATTGCCTATACAGATGCCGACTAGTCCGGCTGTCCAAATACACGATGTTCAACCTCAAGTTACTATGTCTTCTTCAATGACACTCTAATCTCGTGGTCGGCCAAAAGGCAATACGTGGTTCCCGATCTAGTGCAGAGATAGAGTTTAGAGGAGTTGTAGTCAACGTTGTTTACAAGTGTTCGTGGCTCCGCAATCTTTTGCTTGAGCTACATTGCCCGTTTGCAAATGCATTTTGATTCCAACTAACAAAATTTTTGCTACTTATCTTGCTAACAACCCGGTTCAACACTAACGGACCAAACATATTGAGATTGACATTCACTTTGTTTGAGATAAGGTTGCATGTGGTCACGTTCGAGTTCTTCACGTACCTTCGGCTTTTCAGTATGCAGACATATTTACAAAGGGTCTTTCAAGACAATTGTTTCCAGATTTTAGATTAAGTCTTAATGTAATGTCCGCTTGCTAAGGCATTTATTGTTATTAATATGACCCATCAGACGATAAAAACCCTAAGGGGAATTTATCCACATTCTCACATATTACACTCAAAATCTCTCAACTTTAAATGTGAGGAGAATGTGATGTAATCGGATATATGCCCACCGATCTTTATCCAACAACTGTGTAATGTCTTGTTAAAACTGATATTCCTGTTGATACGGTTAGAACCGAAAAACGCACGAATACTAGCTACTTTTGAATATCTACAACATTCTTTTGCAGTTTGCATGACATTACGGATCCAATGGAAAGATGGTATAAATTTTGGACAAGATGACAAAACTTTGATTACTACAGGTCTATCTACATGAGATGTTAAGAGGCTCATATAGCATGAATTGTTATCAGGTTATCTTATAGTCTATCTTTATGGTACGCAAGTGCCAAGCTTTTTTAGAAGAGATTGGACTATCCAATTTCGTCATGCTTACCGCGAGGCGAATAGAGTAGCGGACTTTATTGTTAGTTTTGCTATAAACTTATCTCTTGGTTTTATTGTATTGTGTGACCCGCCGGAGGGTGTTAGTGCTTTCTTGTTGGACGATGTTAGGGGTCGGGCTATTCCCCGTGTGCTGACTAGTTAGTCCTTTTTTTTATTAATAAAAACGCGTCTAGATGTGCTGGAGACCACTTTATCTCCTTCCCAAAAAAGAAAAAAAAAAGTCTATCTTTATGGGTTTATATTTTTATAATAAAGGCTATTGCAAATATGAGTTTTAGTCATTTTCGAGGTTTAAGCTTCTTTGTCTAAAGATTGAAATAGATGAAAGATCGAAACATCCTAGCTTCTCTCTCCTTCTCGATCACATCAGACCAACAGTAGAGTCAAATAAGATTGAATGATAGATAGTGATGCTCTAAATACTCATTTATATGTAAAAAAAACGCCCAAATGAGGAATAGTAATGGAGATTCCAAGTTTCAATCTTGGAGACTCGTCCGCCTTCATTACACGTACACGTATGCATACATGGTTGATTCATGATTGATATGAATATGATGAACTGGGTTCTGCATGATGCAGCCTATAAGCATCGTAGATCCTATAGCCCCCCAGCTAGCTATCGTGGTTTTCAAGAATACGATCGAAAACCATAAAATAATATAATCCTTAATTAGTAATGTTGGAAATGGCATTATTAAAATAGTAATTATCAGTTAGCGTTTCCTACAAGCTGTTTCTCGCTGAGCATTGAAGAAGAGGGCGGCAACCGGGTCGCCTAAGTCGTGTTCGACCGCGAAGCGTCTGGTGCAGAAGGCGTTCCTCGATGACGGAGGCATCAGTGCCTGGAGACGCCGAGCTTGCTTGTACAGGACGAACACAAATCTGTGGATTCCGATGCTTGGCTTCGGTGTCTCGTACCTCATCAGCTCTCTCCCTGTGTCGCATAATCACCTCATAAATAAATTAGCATTATTAATATTCTATACAATTTGCAGTTAACAAGGAACATTTAATTACCAAATGTTGCATCTGTTGTGCCTGGGATGTCCGTAACTATCCTGCGTATTGCAACAAATAAATCCACGAAATGAGAACCTCTAAAAAAAAAAAACTTATATATATTTATTGACTAACTTTATATATAGCCGCTTTTTTATTTGTAAGAAGCGCATTCATACGCGTCGGAGATTACTTACTCTCCTTCATACCAACAAAAAACTTATATATATTTATTGTTTCGGGTGATAATCAATTTTACCAAGAGAAATGAGAACCTCTAAAAATTGTTTGGATTATAATTGATCAACGGTAAGAATTGAATCAGAGCATTTAGTTATAGCATGATAGCACTTATCATACTCGGAAGCTATTATACCCTTTTATGTTCATGAACCGTATGTTCAATTGTAAAAAGATAAAATAAGAAAACTCGTAATACAATAATAACATGGTTAGAAATTGTATGCGGACGGCGTATGTTCATTTGATATACTTACGCTAATAAATAAAATATATTTATAAATTAAAAAGAATGAAATATTTGAATAAAAATATTAATTAAGATGTACATTACATCCCTGGACCATTATTCTACATATTCTCAAATCATTACTTACCATAATAAGATTATTTATTTGATTTAATTTAGGACGTTCATCAGTTAATTCAATGTTTCTTAGAGGTTCTCTGATGCGGTGTTGAAGCCGCAATTTTTTTTTATCTAAATTGAAAGTCCATCTATTGCCTCATAGAACAAATCTCGGGTATGAATTTCAGGCGAGATTCTGTATATTGGACCGAGATTTATGAAACTTTGAACCCAAAGAACATGATTTTGTTAGATTGATAATGGAAAGATAAGGACGTACGATACGAGCCGAGATATTTCCGCAAAGAACCTTGACCAGTTATGTGTCAAAATCCCTTAACGAAGAGCTTACCTTAACCCTCACTTCTTTAACCTTACACAAGCCTTCTAAATAAGACATGCACAAGGAGGGACTAGAATTGACTAGGATCACCAACCTTTAGGAAGATTAACACACACAAGCACAACCTAGCAAGGATTCACGACGATTCAATCAAATACTCTTTTTTTTAATTGAATAGGAATGAATAAAACACAAACTTCGTAAGCGAAGCAGCGAGTGCACACAATTTGTGAAAATATTAATCAAATTCAGTCTACCTAACAATCTCACACTCTAAGGCTATTTATAGGTGAGATCATCCTAAAAAGATATAATCTATAACTAAAAGATAGTCCTAAAAGATAGGATTAACAAATATCGTACCTTTAGAATGTTTTAGAGCCTTAGAGGTATTAAAAATAATAAAGGCTATCTATAACAAATAAGACCGCAACTTGATCTTATAACTCGACAAGAGCCAAATCTCGGTCGATATTTGTAGAAATCTCGGGCGAGATTTGGGTCCTCGGTGCTTATTGGACCTTCTTGGACCTTGCATGGTCCTTCCACAGTAATCAACAATGTCACTAGAAGACCTAAATGTGAGTAAGGTCTCTTTGAGTGTACATGTTGCTAATAAGCTAGCAACTTTTTCATGGTTGGTTGTTGCTCGTACTCTAGTGATAGTTCATTCCATGGTGGGACTTAATGATCATGTGTTTGGCTTATCCTTCAATGCTTTGGCCCTTGATCTAGTGATTGATCCTTGAGGTGGTGTTGAGGATGGTCCCTCACCATTCTCATTCCTCTCCGTAAGAATAATTATCTCCGGAACATGGCCCTTTCTTGCTCTCTCTATATATACACACACTTGGACGACCACACACCTATTTAGGCAAGTGTAGGCTCCTATCCACGAAGTTATGCCTATAGTTGTTGTGTTTGTTCCATTCTACTCTTCGTTCAACAACATCCCACGTACAAAGAGGCTTATTTGATCATGTTTGACGTGGAGACACATCTAGATGATAATAGAGATGCGGTTATTATGATAGAGTCCGCGTCCAATGTCATCACTGGCTCGATTGTTGTCACTTATGGTCCTTCACATGCTTCATCTCCTACCCGAGATCATGCTTTATCATCTACTATTGTTCACATGTTGACAAGCCTATTCCCGAGCCAGCTGCTCATGAGCCCGTCCCCGAACCAATTACTCACAAGCCTTATCATGCTCCTCCTCTCCCCGACACGGGTGATTCAATTTTTTCTTACTCGTTGACCAATTACACATGTCACAAGGTTTTCGACACTTGGCTAAAAAATGGAAACAAATCTAGTCTTATTCATTAAATTTTTTTTGGAATCATTCCTTCTGGTTTAAGGTAATTGAAGTAGAATTTGATTAGTTTTAATACCCTTAGCGAAATAAAATGGAGAAAAATAAGTGCATTTTGCATAAAACCGCAAGGAATAATTCCAAAAAATTTCATGAACAAGATACAAATATGGATTATATTCATTTTCATACCGTTTTTGCTTTCGAAGTTACAACCAAACGGGGCCTTAAAGTATATGTTAACTATAAATATTAACTCTATAATTAATCATAACAGTCTTAAAAACTGATAAAAAAAAAAAAATCTTTCTGCTAGTCTTAAAATTGAAAGGAAAAAAAAGTTGGTGATTATGTTATAATTAGTAAGGGAATAAAAATGATATATCTTGATGTCTTTTACATGAACCCTAGCTGCTCCATATGCTTGCCCGATTATGTTATAATTAATCATTTGAAGTGTGTTTAGTTAGTTTTTCTTAGGTCATTTTTTCTCCATAGCTCAAAATTAAACTGGTTCTAAAATCGAAGTATGGTTCAGATCGATCTGAATAGGGTTGGAAGATTATTAATTTAGAGGGGTTCAGAAACAGGTTTCGATCTGTATGTTTCAGATCTCCAAAGAATTTGAGGATAGTTGAAATATTGTAGTGCGTACATACCAGTGGAGATGCTCTCTCATGTAAGGATTGTAGGTTAATAATTCATCAATATAATCAAAGAACAATTCATCCCTAATTTGTTCTATTCCACTAGGATCTTAGATTTGGAAAACTAATCAACAATGTTTAGATGTTTACCTTGGTCAGCCATAGGGGTGCAGTAGGTGGCTCCGGCAGGTGGTGAACGGCGGCGCAGCAGGCGGCTCCGGCGGGTGGTCAAAGGGCTGCTGCAGCGGCTCGTGGAGGAGGCCGCAGGGAGGCTCGGCTGTGCAGCGGGCGGCGCAGCAGGCGGCTCCGGTGACCGGCGGGTGTGGCTCCGGGCTGGCAGCAGGTGCGGCGACGTCCCGGGTGGCTGCTGGTGGTCCGGTGGTGGCTGGAGCAAGGAGCCCTAGTTTCTCCACTCTCCTCCCTTTTCTCTCTTATGTGTGTTACGTGTGTTGTTTTTTTCAACTAATGACATATATTATTCTTTTATGTGTTATATGCCCAACTAAAATAAGGGTACATAATGCCCAATAGTTTTGGCACATAATACCACTACATAAGTTATATGTCACACACGATTATATCGCTATTAACGGAACAACGCATATTTAAGGGCGAGCGGAGGACCGGGCTTTATTACGGGATTAATTTATCGGTCCGTCAACGATAAATTAATCGGGTTACTCCCTATGAAAATCCCGACTATTATATTTAGCTAATTAATGCAAAAACGTAGATTATCTATAGGTCCACATTAACGAGATAATTTATTCTTACATTTCTCCCACTTGGACCATAGGTACATCTACTATTCTGTTATATGTAGTTAAACTTAAATTGTACAAGGTGCTAAATTTACTTTACGGGTTTATCTTAATTACCTCGAGAATCCCAAAACAACAATAGAGTAATGACGGTTCCACATTATCTATTCAACATGGTTCCTTCCATCTACTACTGATTGCTATCCCAGAAGGACCTGATCTGTATAAGGGAATAAGCATAATGGTCTCTTTAATGTCTTTAGGAAAAGACTATTTCTGTTCAACCACCAAAATGTATATATACTGAACAATAATGTGAAAGCAGAATGGTTCAGAAGATCTGTAACATAAATGATCAAAACACAATATCTTTACAAAACACTTGCAATCCTCATAACATAAAACTAAGTACTATACTCAAAACCCATTAGGCTAGCATGCATCAGAAATGTCTTGGGTGGTAGTCCCTTAGTAAGTGGATCTGCTATATTAGCACTAGTTGAAATGTGCTCCACAGATACTGTTCTCTTCCGAACTTCGTCCTTAACTGATAAGAATCTCATTTCCATGTGTTTTATACCTTTGGAATACTTATCATTTTTCGTAAAGAAAACGGCCGCTGTGTTGTCACAGAAGATTCTCAGCGGTCTTGCGATCGAGCTCAGAACGCTTAACCCCGAAATAAAGTTTCGCAACCATAATGCATGATTTGTAGCCTCAAAGCACGCTACAAACTCGGCCTCCATCGTGGATGATGCAATAATGGTTTGCTTATCACTTTTCCAAGAGATGGCTCCTCCCGCTAGGACAAACACATAACCCGAGGTGCTTTTTCTGCTATCCTCGCATCCTCCAAAATCTGAATCAGTATAGCCAATAACTTCAAGCTGATCAGAATGCCTATAAGTGAGCATGTGACTCTTAGTCCCTTGTAGGTACCTTAACACCTTTTTCGCAGCCTTCCAGTGTTCAATGCCAGGGTTGCTTTGATAGCGACCCAGTACACCAACTGCAAAACTGATGTCCGGTCTGGTACAAACTTGGGCATACATAAGGCTTCCAACTATTGAAGCATAAGGAATATCTTGCATTCTGTTACGTTCCTCATCAGTTTTGGGACATTGCTTCAAACTTAATTTATCCCCTTTCTAAATAGGAACCATACTGGAATTACATCCAGTCATATGGAATCTATCTAATACCTTTGAAATATATGCTTTCTGAGACAAACCTAATGTCTTTTGTGACCTATCACGGGATATTTCTATCCCTAACACAAAGGATGCCTCACCCATATCTTTCATCTCAAAGTTACTAGACAATAAATTTTTGGTCTCTCTGAGTAAACCCAGATCACTGTTGGCGATCAAGATATCGTCAACATACAAGACTAAAAATGCAAACTTGCTCCCACTGACCTTCAGGTATATACAATGATCAAAAAGGTTTTCTGTAAAACCGAAGGCAGTTATGGTATCGTGAAACTTAATATACCATTGTCGAGAAGATTGCTTAAGTCCATATATTGACTTCTTTAATAAACAGACTAGGTCCTCCTTACCGTCTTCAACGAAACCTTCAGGTTGAGACATGTAGACTTCTTCCTCCAAACTTCCATTCAGAAATGCTGTTTTCACATCCATTTGATGTAGCTCTAAGTCAAAATGAGCTACTAATGCCAAAATGATCCTTAATGAATCCTTCTTCGAAACTGGAGAGAAGGTTTCATTATAATCAATGCCTTCTTTCTGGTTGAAACCTTTGGCTACAAGGCGCGCTTTATGTCGCTCTATATGGCCAAGGGAGTCGAGATTGGTCTTAAAGACCCATTTACTACCGACTACCTTATGCCCTATAGGTAGAGCAACTAACTCCCACACTTTATTTGCAGCCATTGATTTCAATTCCTCAAACATAGCATCAATCCATTTATCAGAATCATTGCCTTTTACGGCTTGTGAAAACGTTACTGGATCGTTATCCAATCCTATGTCAAACTCATGTTGTAGCATGTACACCATATAGTCATCTGAGATTGCAGACCTACGAGGTCTTGTGGACCTTCTTACAGAAATCTCAGCTATAGGTGTATCTGCCGCTTCAATGACTTCAGGAATGGCAGGAGTCACATTAATGGGTTGAGGTTCATCATCATTTTCTGGAACGTCATGAACAGAGATTAGAGGTACAGTAATAGGAACACTAGTTCCCTCTCTAATCTCATTGATGATGACCTCATCAAATCTCCCACTGACTTCGCCATCCTCTAGGAATTTGGCATTACCAGTTTCTACAATTCTGGTGCTGTGGCTAGGACAGTAAAATTTAAACCCCTTTGATTTCGAAGCATACCCAATAAAAAACCCACTAATGGTTTTAGAATCGAGTTTCTTCTCTTCAGGATTGTAGATGCGCGCTTCTGCGGGGCAACCCCAAATGTGTAAGTGTCGCAAACTTGGTTTCCAACCATTCCACAGTTCAAATGGAGTCTTTGAAACTGCCTTACTAGGAACTCGGTTTGCGACGTACACTGCAGTCATAAGCGCATGCGTCCACAATGATTTGGGTAAATCAGCTTTACTCATCATAGCCCTTACAGCCTCTAGAAGGGTTCTGTTACGTCTCTCAGCTACACCGTTCATCCAGGGTGAACCAGGCATCGTGTACTGAGTGACAATACCCAAACTTTCTAGAAGTTTAGCAAATGGACCAGGGTTTTGCCCTGATTCATCGTATCTACCATAAAATTCCCCACCTCTATCCGACCTGATGATCTTCACTTTCTTTTCCAGTTGCCTCTCAACTTCCTTAATGTAAAGCTCTACAGCATTTACCGACTGAGATTTTTCATGCAACATGTAAAGATAACAGTACCGTGAATAATCATCTATAAAGGTGATGAAATATTTCTCTCCACTAAAGGAGGGAACATCAAAAGGACCACAAATGTCTGTATGTATGATCTCTAAAAGAGCAGTGCTTCTTGTGGCGCCCTTTTTGGTGTGTTTGGTTTGCTTTCCTTTAATGCAATCCACACACGTCCCAAAGTCAGTAAAATCAAGAGAAGGAAGAATGTTGTCTTTTACTAACAACATCATTCTTTCCCTTGAAATATGGGCCAAGCGTTTATGCCACAAAAACGCTGAGTTCTCATTCGACCTGACACGTTTCATTCCAATTTCAGAATTCATAGAAATAAACAGTGAATCAGAAAATGATTTATCCAAATCAATACGATACATTCCATTCTCCAAAACACCACAACCAATTATATTCTTATCCCTGAATAAACTGAAACAACCATTTCCAAAAGTCACAGAAAAACCCATGCAGTCAAGTTTAGAAATTGAAATTAAATTACGAGTCATTGATGGAACATAGATTGTATCCTCCAAAAGTAATTTAAAGCCACTATTTAATTCTAAACAAAAACATCCTATGGCTTTAATGGATGCTTCAGACTTGTTTCCCATGAGTAGGTTCTTCTCATTGCTTCTTATGTTCTGGATTGAACTGAAGCCCTGTAATGAGTTAGAAACGTGCACATTAGTACCAGAGTCTAACCACCAAGTATTAGAAGGTACATTAATGAAATTAGATTCGGGACATACGAAGGAAAGGTACATACCCTTCTTCTCGAACCATTCCTTGCGCTTTACGCAGTCTTTCTAGAAATGTCCTGCCTTTTTACAGAAATGACAGACATCCTTCTTTTTCACCTTCTTAATGCCCGACGGACCTGGTACATTGGTCGAGCTAGACTTGATGCTTGAACTGTCCTTTCTTTTGAACTGGCCCTTCCCTTTAGTGCCCTCACTGTTATACACATAATGTGCCTGAGGTATATTATGCACTTTTGCATTAGCTAGGCGTGCGGCTTTCTGAACAAGCTTATTCGCAAGTTCATCCACTGTCCATGTTTCTTTAATGGCATTATAGCTCACATGGAATGCCTCATATTCTTTGGGAAGACCCTCAAAGATGAAATGCGTTAATATGGGGCCGTCAATTTTCAGCCCCAACTTGAACAACTGAGAGGCTAAGCTTTGCATATGCATTGTATACTTAGTCATATCAGTCTGTTTTTCATCAAACTTATAGTGAGACAGTTCAGACAGAAGCTTTCCAATTAATGCCTTATCAGAAGGCTGGAACTTTTCCTTAAGTTTTGCAAGATATTTCTTCGTTGTGTCACAATCAGCCTCTGTAATTGAGTTCTTAATGTCCGAAGTAGTGGTAAGGCGCAGAAAGGAAAGACAGTTAGCATCCTTGTCTTTCTAGTTCTTATATGCCTTAACCACTTCTTCATCCTTCTCATCAGGCTTAGGCTTTTCAGAACCGTCCTCCCTTAAACATTCGCCGTAACTTAACATGGACATAGAGAAAGTTACAATCTCTATCCAATCAGCGTAGTTTGGTCCAGTAAGGGGAGGAACAGTCGAGAGGCAAGAAAGCAGTAACTTATTTTGGGAAACTGCACAGTTGGAAAAAACATGTTCAAAACAATCAATCTTTGAGTAAAAACACACACATACATATAAAATCACTAATGAATAAGACTTGTTCAATAATTGAGAAAACTCAAACAATCTCGACTAAACTAAGTATGGCATCTGTGGATAACCTCTACAATCTAATCTCAATTGATTAAATATTCCCTACTTATATGATTAAGTTACTAATAAATGCCGGTCCACCTGTGGGTAAGACCTAAGGGCTAGCAATTTATCCACAATACTCGCTTATTCTGACCTTCACTACCTTAAGTGAGTTCACTGTGGTGTAACTCAATTTTTAATGTGAAAATCTGAGGCTTATTTAAGCTTTTATGAAATTAATCAAACATGAATCGGCCCACTGTGGTGTAACTCAATTCAACTTAACGATAATTTCTACCATTCAAAATGGAATAATCATTAGTGAGAATTCAATCTCATATGAACGGAAGCATGTGTAGTGTGCAACCGAACAACCCTACTGAGATTTCTCAAGCGATTATCCAAACTATAACAGACAGCAGCGGAAGTATAAGGGAAAGCCCCACAAAAACCCCAAATGCTAAACAAAGATGCTTGACATAATCGATCATCACCCCTTTAGGTCAATCGACTTAACTCTAATGTCGAACGACTACGGGTGAAGTCGTTTGACTCGAAAAACCCCTTTGTAATGGGTCTTTTTATCACTTCAATCAAACACTTTATTTTCACCAATTAATCCTTGAAATTGGCTTGGTCATTTCATCAAGCATTTTTAAGTGCATAGAAAATTCAGCACACATATTTCACCAAGCATTTTTAAGTGCATAGAAAATTCAGCACACATATTTCATTTAGGCAATTCATCAAACACTTGGTGTGCACCAAAATTCAGCAATTCAACCAAGCAATTGAGTGTTCAAAACTTAATACATCCAACATGCAATTTTTTTTCTAATCTCAACCATCCTCTGATACCACATGTAGGTTAATAATTCATCAACATAATCAAAGAACAATTCATCCCTAATTTGTTCTATTCCACTAGGATCTTAGATTTGGAAAACTAATCAACAATGTTTAGATGTTTACCTTGGTCAGCCATAGGGGTGCAGTAGGTGGCTCCGGCAGGTGGTGAACGGCGGCGCAGCAGGCGGCTCCGGCGGGTGGCCAAAGGGCTGCTGCAGCGGCTCGTGGAGGAGGCCGCAGGGAGGCTCGGCTGTGCAGCAGGCGGCTCCGGTGACCGGCGGGTGTGGCTCCGGGCTGACAGCAGGTGCGGCGACGTCCCGGGTGGCTGCTGGTGGTCCGGTGGTGGCTGGAGCAAGGAGCCCTAGTTTCTCCACTCTCCTCCCTTTTCTCTCTTATGTGTGTTACGTGTGTTGTTTTTTTCAACTAATGACATATATTATTCTTTTATGTGTTATATGCCCAACTAAAATAAGGGTACATAATGCCCAATAGTTTTGGCACATAATACCACTACATAATTAAGTTATATGTCACACACGATTATATCGCTATTAACGGAACAGCGCATATTTAAGGGCGAGCGGAGGACCGGGCTTTATTACGGGATTAATTTATCGGTCCGTCAACGATAAATTAATCGGGTTACTCCCTATGAAAATCCTGACTATTATATTTAGCTAATTAATGCAAAAACGTAGATTATCTATAGGTCCACATTAACGAGATAATTTATTCTTACAAGGATCACTTGGGCCTGGAACATCTGGTTTTGACATCACCTGCAATTCAAACTCCTTAATTGAAACTGAAGGGAAGAAATTATTAAAGTATATATATAGGTAGGTAGGTGACTCACAAGGGTAAAGAAGGTTCTGAGATCACCGGACTTGATCTCAACCCTGGGTTTGGTGACCACTACAGAAGGAAAGAGCTCAAAGCCATTCAAGACTTGCTTTGAGGAGTAACTGACAGTCATGTTAGCTGAAGGTGTGAAGAGATCAATCACATCTCCGACCACTCTTCCCACTATCAATGGATCCAATCCTCTATGAATATGCGTCATTACTATCTTCTTCTCTCCGTTTATTATCTTTCTTGCCTCTCTCTCTCTCTCTCTCTATACATAAACACACACAGAAGCACAGTACCTTAATTTACTATTATATGGAACAAGGGTCTCTTCTTTTGTAACTGTAGTTTGATTTGTAAGAAGTGGACCTAAAGAGGAACAAGTACAAACAAGGCTGTACTTCTTTATACTCTTAGCTGTATACCTACCTTGTGCTTTCTCATGTGAGTTCAGATTCTCTTGTACAGCCCTAGATACAAACAATTGTAAATCATATAATAATATTAGGGTTTGTCTTACCTGTAATTCAATTGGCTTGGGTTTTGTTGTTGTGTCTTTACTCTTTAGACTAAGAATTGAAGGAACCTTAACTGACAGAGCTGGGAGTTGCTAGCTAGGTCTACAAAGAGATTGAATGGATTAGACCACCCCCAATGGTAAGAGTTTATACCAAAGTTTTTAAACTTTTTCTCTCCGCCACATCAGCTTATAAAACTCTATCTACTTTTTATCTACATTCATAGTTTCTTAACTCTCAATCTCTTAACTCTATATTTATTTACCCAACATATTTATATTATTTTTCAAATATTGATATTATTCATTTTATTTATAATTAACTAATAAAAATAAGATTTCCAATAAACACTTCATCAAAAATTAAAAACACACAAAGACATTAAAATAATAATTGCAAAATAAGATACAAAATATAAAAAAACAAATACACCAATAGAAATTATACATAAAACTACTAATTTCCAACATGAGATTAAAAAATATTTTATTATCCTTCTAAATATATTTCATATTGGACTCTATGGGTAGATAAAAATAAAATATAAAAATTATTAAATAAAAATTAATAAAATATATTTATAATAAATATTAACATCACCAACCATCACTCATGTTGAATATTACTTCATAAAATAACTATTGATCTAAATATATTCAATATTATACTCTATGAATAGATAAAAATAAAATATAAATATTAAACACAACAAAGTTTGTCAAAATATATTTATATTGATCAAAATATTCAATTAAGTGTAAACCAAATTGCTTTAAAAATAGAAAAAAGAGATATCACTCTTTGTTTGACACATGTACCAATCACATGATATATAAATTTATCTCTCCTTGTATGGAAGTAGAAGATTTCAGAAAAGTTTCTAAACATATTTTATAATTGTAGTTAGAGATTTAATATATTTTATAGTTTAAAACCTACCATTGTGGATGGTCTTAGGTTTCTCAAACTTCTAAGGGCTCCTTTTGGTTTTAACTTTCCGGAAACGGTGACGAAATAAAAACGAATTGGGAGAATTTGACCTACTAGGCATTTTTGACAATATGATTTAGTAAATGTACCCCATAATTTTTTACCACTTTCATTTAATGTTAGGTAAAAATAATTAACCCCTCTATTTTAATTAGTATTATGTAAGTTTAAGTTTTAATTCTTAATTACTTAATTTGTTTTTTATTTTATTTTATTATTTTTATGCCTTTTTTATTTTCTTTTTATTTTTTATTTTCTGTAATTGACATACCATGAATATGACATACCAGAAATATTACATACCAGAAATATTACATACTAGATTTCTAAATACCAGAACTCTACATACCAGAACTCTACATATCAGAAATATTACATACCAGAATTCTACCTACCAGAACTCTACATACCAGAAAAACTACTACCAGAACTCTACATACCAGAACTCTACATACCAAAACTCTACATGCCAAAACTCTATGTACTAGAAATTTACATACCAAAACAAATATCTATTAAAATTGCAAAGATCAATCTAGTTCAATTTGTTTAGATACAAGTCAAATCCGATAAGAGCCAATTTACTTGAATTGTCTGATTATGCAATTCGCTTCAGCTTTTGTGTGAAGGTATCACACTCTATGTCCATGCCTGTAGTCATGTAGTGTGACAAATGTGAAGCAAGATTTGTTCTGTT
This sequence comes from Fagopyrum esculentum, assembly GCA_033239045.1. Classification (NCBI taxonomy): domain Eukaryota; kingdom Viridiplantae; phylum Streptophyta; class Magnoliopsida; order Caryophyllales; family Polygonaceae; genus Fagopyrum; species Fagopyrum esculentum. The sequence continues at coordinate 11,351,688 of BSUD01000002.1, read as the reverse complement.
CACCCAAAAAATATTGTAATAGTTTATGCCGCTAAGTTTGAGTTTTAAGAAGCTACCTCCATTGAGAACATTAGCAACCGCATCTTCTGTTGTATTAGCATACCCTTGAACTTGATAGATTATAGGAACCACATTACAATCCGACATGATGTACCTGAATAAAACATAAATGAAGGCTGAAATGCATAAAGCTCATAATTAGATATAAAGGTTTTGTGTCCTGTTTGATAGAAGCAGTGGATACCCATCAAAACCCCACTCACTCCTGGCTACGTTTGTTAGAAGATCTCTATTTGCACAGCTAGGAACGCCATTGACACGATTATAAGCGCACATCATTGAATTGACTTTCCCATCTTGTACACAACTCTTAAACGGGGTTGGAATGTATCCGCCAAATCCTCCATATCTTCAAATTGGACCTTCACTAGTTCGTATTCAACGGCCTTGCATCTCTTCCTCCTCTTCTTCATCTCAATCTTCCTTTTTAAAATATATTTGTGGGCCATAACGTTGAGCTTGGAGTCGAGCAGTTGCAGACCATACGATCTGAAGATTTCAAAACGAAAAGGAAATTGATTGCAAACAATTATGTATCAAAGACTATCAGATCACAACGAATACTGAGATTCGACGAAAAGGAATGAGGTAGATAGATGCTTTGTAGAGAGAAGAGGGGCTTTATCGGCGGCGGCAGCAGGCTGCGCAGGTATCATCGGATGTCTTGGTGGCCGGCAACACAAAGAGAGTTAGTAGCATAGAAGAGGGCTTTACTTGGTAATCCCTTTGGTGATATCCGGCGGTGACGAAAGAGAAGAGCAAACAGAGAGCGTCTTAGGGCTTGGTATGAACAGTAAAAAAAAAGAAGAGGGGTATATTTACTTAATAGAAAATTGATTAACAATTTATATAAACCCGTTGAAAAATAAACTATAAACCCATATAAACTCATTTAGTTTATAAATCCGAAAATAAATCAATCTACAAGTAAAAGTATCTTAATTAACTTCTTATATACCCACAAATTATGGTTAGGTCAAATAACGTGAAAATCTCATATGTATATACAAGTGCATTATCCGCCGGAAACTAAACACATGAAGTTGGATAAGGTTTATCCTAAAATTAATTGACATTGAAAAACACTTTATCGATCATATATATATATATATATACACAAGGATTCGATAGTTTCATATCTTTACACAAGGATTCGATATCGAACCCCATACAACATTAGAAATGACCAAAGTTGTAGCCAAGTACTTGTTAGTAATCGTGGTAGGATTAGTAATTTATCATTAAAACCTAACAGTCAACCTACATGTTGAATGGTACATATTAGTGATTATCTTTAAAACCTACCATTTGTACCGAGTCATTTACTTTCCTCTTATTTCAGGTTCATATATTAAAAGAGGGGTATATTTACTTAATAGAAAATTGATTTTAGCCTAGTTAGTTGAGGGGAAATGAAAAAGGCCTACTTAACAAAAAAGCCCAAACGAATTTAGTTCATATGTATACGGTATACCCTCAGAGCATCCACATTGGTTAATCTTAACCATATTCTTAGTCCAACTAAGAGAGAGAGGTGGTCAAATCTTTTTAGAACCAAGAAATTTTGATCTTATATAAAGACTAATCTTTAAGTCTAATCTTAGATGGACCTCACTATAAAACAACTCTATATTTTGCTAAAATTAATAAAAACTCAAATTAAATGGTAAGAAAATTATATTTTGAAAAAAATAAAAGTGTTATGATGTATATAATAGTTTTTTTTAGTTATAGACATCCAGTTTTTTTTTTGTAGATTATCTTATTTTAAAAATATTTGTATTTGTACATATAACATATTGTTAGATTTTTATAATTGCTAAAATGGATAGAAGTGTTTTATTGTAAGATGTATTTTAGATGATGCGGAAGAAAGAGGATATTTAAAAAATAATAAAATATATGTTAAGATTAACTTTAACTAGTTGTTGGTGTGGATGCTCATATTCATGAAATTTTTTGAAATCATTCCTTGTGTTCAAAATAATTGTGGTAGAATTTGATTAGTATTAATACCATATCGGGAAAAAAAATAACGGGACATGCATTTTGCATGGAATTACAATGAATTATTCAAAAAAAAAAAGAAATATGAGCAAGAGTACACATATAGACTATATGGAACTACAATGAATTATACTCACTTGGTTATCATGAAGAAAACAAAATGCAAATAATAATTTTTTAGTTTTATTTTTTCAAAAAAATCATTTTTTACATTTCATACTTATAACTAAATAACCACTCTTTTATTAGACTAATTCAAAAATGTTTGTTTTAGCAAAATGAAATTGTCCATGGTACTAAGGGTCCGTTTGGTGAGCATAGTATAAGGGTCCGTTTGGTGAGCATAGTAGATTATTTGGAAGATTAAAATTTCACAATAATCCACAATAATCTCAATAATCCATGTTGAAATGGATGAAAAAAATGGGCAGAATAATCTCCCAAAATAATCTCCCGGGGTTATAATCCCAATAATCTCGATAATCCCTGGCACACCGAACGCACCCTAAATCCCTTGACACTTAGGGGTTGTTCGGGTATAGGTTTTTGGGTAGATTACCAAGTAGATTTAAATAATTTAAAAAATGTGTTTGACGGAGTAGATTCTTTAGTTGATTAGTTTTTTTTATTAGTTTTTTTGCTCAATTGTAGAAGGCTAATCAAGATAGCTTTTCATAGACTATTTGATAGAATATTTCGATATTTATTTGTAATTATCCCCAAAATATTTTTATATTTTGTTCTTTAGATTCTTTAGTTGATTAGTTTTTTTTTATTAGTTTCTTGCTCAATTGTAGAAGGCTAATCAAGATAGCTTTTCATAGACTATTTGATAGAATATTTAGAAATTTATTTGTAATTATCCCCAAAATATTTTTATATTTTGTTCTTTTGATTTTTTGATAAACTAACCCTAAAAACTGACCACAAATCTATCTTTAGTGATCTTTTGTTACATTCTTCCAAAACCTGTAAAAAAAACTA
>BSUD01000002.1:11334950-11346132 GCA_033239045.1 Fagopyrum esculentum | reverse complement strand
TACACCGTTTTTTAATTACTATATATTATTATTACCCGTTTTTTGCAAAAAAAAAAAAAACTCAATTTTAATACAGTAAATTACAATAAAATTAAAAAAATTCTATACAAGTAAAAGAATCTTTAAAATATAGGGAAAAAAATATACAAAAAAGAACATGGATTAATTTTAACTAATGATTCATATTAGCTAGAAATTTTCCAAGTTCGATGTAATATTTCATCTTGATTTTATCTTCATGGATTCATCCAAGTTGAAACAAAAAGGATAATTTTATTATTTTTCCATACATCCTGAATTTTGGTATTTTCTTATAGAGAAAAAGTTATAATGAACTAACTTGACTATCTTCTTGCGAAATTTAACTATTTTCCAAACTATCTTCTTGCAAAATTTTTGTATAGACCGATTGGTTAATATGAAATCATGTTATCTTATTCGATTCTAGCATAGGTAGGCATCTTTTAAAAATTTAACCCCGGAACCAAACTATCTTCTTGCAAAATTTTAGTCGTTTCAATCTATATCTTCTTACGAAATTACATATATATTTTGGTATTTTGGAAACTATTGAACGAATAGAACAATTACACTGGAGTAAATCTGGTAAAGTATTATGACAGTTTACACACGCGCGCCACTTTAATACCTCAAACACATCGGAAACCATCGAACGAATGGAACTATGTCATTGGAATAAACCTGGTAAAGTATTATGGCAGTTTACACATGCGCGCCGTGACTTGTAAACTTACAATATATTAGAAAATGATCGAAAAGAAGTATTATGGCAACTTATAGGAAGAAGACACAATTTTGCGTGAGAGGGATTGATATGAGATAGAGAAAGGGAGGCTTATACGTGAAATGAAGCGCATAAGAGATGAAGATGGTTTCCTCTTTAAAAGTTTCCAAATCTTGAGTTATCAATATGCCCTTCTTAACCTTTTGGGAAAAAGAGGGTTTAGTGAAGTTTACAAGGTTGAATTATTATTTCCATTATGCATTAGCTATTCTCATAGCATGCAATTTTGTAACAAAATCTGATAAAGGTGATTTTTTTCACAGGCCTATGATTTGGTAGATCACAAATATGTTGCATGTAAGCTTCATGGTCTGCATCCTCAATGGAGTGAAGAGAAAAAGCAAAGCTACATAAGACATGCCATAAGAGAGTACAACATTCACAAGACCTTGGCGCATAATCATATTTGTGAGGCTATGAGATACATTTGAGATCGATCTAAACACATCCTGTACAGTCTTAGAGTATTGTATTGGGAAGTACAATATTTAAGCTTTGTGGTTTCTCTCATTTTGTTAGCTTTGCTACGCATTCAAATCTTCATTGACAATGTATTTTCTTAGGTAAAGATCTTAATGTGGTTTTGAAGACAACACCTATATTGCCAGAGAGGGAGGCAAGGACCATAGTCCTACAGATCTTTCAAGGTCTTGCATACTTGAATAAAAGATCAAAAAAAATCATCCATTATGATCTGAAGCCTAGAAACGTTCTCATTGATGATCTGGTTGTTGCTAAACTGACTGACTTTGGTCTGAGTAAGATAGTGGAGGAGGATGCATGCAATTTATACAACAATATGTCCAGAAATCCAATACAACGGCATTCCCTTTCAATTCCTGCACAAAAATAAAAGAGCTTAACTAAAGGATGGACGTATGCCAAAGACTATACATTTGAATAGAACACAATAATTGACAAAAGGTTGCTTCAAATGGTATATGTTCTATCACACACATGAGATAAGACGTGCGATTTGTGCATCCTTTTAAAATTCAATTTCAAAACATATTTTATGTCCCACAAGATTGAAATGGATTTAAAACAATACCAAAAAGAGAATAGAAGGTGAAACCAACATAAAGAAGTAAAGAACACAAAAAGGACACAGAAAAAATTAACATTTTTTCAGAACCCAATTACAACAAATTAGAAGGGTCAATTTAAAAATCATGAAAAATAACCCAATTACAAGGGAGAGAAATCTTATACAAGTTTGACACAACAAATTAGAAGAAATGCATAGCCTGAAGGGAAGGAAGTGATTCACCCTGCGGAACTGAAGTCTGAAGAGGAGATGTATTTAGCCAATCTAGCCTAGAAGGGAACTCAGGAACAATAATCCCACTTCCCCTAAACAAAGTTAATATTTTTTCAAAACAAGCATGAAGACAGAAGACCTAAAAATATAATTGATCATTTAACATTTACAAAACTTCCAGAGAAGCAAAACTCGTCAAAACCATGATATAATACTTGCTTTCAATATCATATATGTAGTTGACAAAGTGTTTCACCATGCTTTTCCGAGATTCACCTACCATTAGGAAGGAGAGTATTAGCAGATTAAAAGGTAGATATGCACATTTGGAAGGAGAATATTAGCATATTAAAACTTAAAAGGACTTACTTTCAGTCTTAGTAGATCTCATATCCCTACATAGCTTTTGTTGAAAATCCAAAGTGATAGACTGAAACGGCACAACTTTCAATTGTTAATTACAATAAGATGTAAAATACTGAGTCTAATAATTGATGCTGAGAAAATAGTGAGTGATTGTACCTTGTTGGTTGAGAGAAGTTGTCCAGGAGGATGATGTAGATCAAAGCAATTATCAATTTCATGTAATATTCATTGGTGAAAAATGATAAAAAAAAAAAGAGATCAAATTAGTGTTTCTAAGTCTTACACAAGCAGCAAATATGCTTCTCTTTGGGTGTCAAAGCAGCAGCAACTGAAACAAAACAAAAAGCTTAAACAATTGAATATTTGTTATTACAACATGAAAGCTTCGTAATGTATGGCAATATCCTCTTATCTAAGCATTAGAAAAAGCTTATATCAGAACTTTAACATCATTTTTAAATGCAAGAGTCCTGAATGCTCCTGCAACAGCTCGCTGAACTTTAGCATCTCTAGAATCTAAAAATTGAACAAGGGACACGATCCGACCATCAAGCCTGAGTATTTGAACACCAATCAAGAAATGAGTTTGATTCGATTTAAACAATAGCATAAGATTATAACCTAAAGTTTAAGTTGGAGAATTTACAAATAGTTTGAGAAAGAAAGATTAGAAAAACTGGGGAAGAGGAGGAAGCAACGACGGTTACCACCAAAGTCCAATCTCAAAATACAAGAGAAATAAGCAAAGTCAGTGGAAGATCAGTGATAACCTGGGATCTGAGATTAAAATAAACTATCCTTAAAGCTCGACAATAAGGTTGGGGCCGGAATCTAGAAGAGAGAGGGAGACGGTGAAAAGCGGAGGGGATGACACAAACCAAACGCCGAGACGGTGAAATAGAGCTCCGACAGAACCAAGAAAGGAAAGAATGAAACCTTGAGGACGGTGAAAAGCAAAGAGGCGGAAGATTAGGAGACCGAGGGACGATGAGTATCGTCCAGCGTGCAAGGATAACAACAAACCCTAGTTTGGGTTGATGGAGAGGCGAAAGTTTGAAAGCGAAAGATTCGAAGCATACTGACAGTAGAAGAAAACTCCCAGTTTTGCAAAACTTAATTCAGGCCTCGGTGCTTCGAGCACAATCACACAGGTTGCCCTCACTCCCTTTTACAGAAATTAAATAAATTCAAAACCCTAATTCACTCACCTGGAAGCTTTATCAACCACCGATAGCTTACCTTGGCTATTCCAATAACTGTTCGCCACTTAGCGTGCGTGCAAATAAGCTTTAATTATAAAACTAGAAATCAAGCAAGCGAACCCGCAGTGTACGGATCGACGTAGTTAAGCAAGAATTCCAGAGTATCGAACACAGGGATTTGGGGGGAACAAATTCAATTATAGGTTATCAAGCGAGTAAATGTAAGAAGCTTTTCAAGTATTGGGAAAACAACAATCCTAAAGATCCAAGTATCCAAGTGTGGAAATCGATTCAAGATATACTAATGATACAAGGACAGAGTTAAGGCATGCAAAGGTATACGAATGTAAGGTAATCGTACGGTGAAGTTCCAAATACCTTATATGACTCACCTACAAGACACTCTCTATAAAGGTTGTTGAGGCTTCAATATATATAGAAAGGTTCTAAAGGCAAGAATTAATGTCAAATACCAAAACTTGTAATCCAAGGATCAAGACTAACTAAACCGATTAAGGTTATGACACTCAAAATCGAGGTAGAGGTTGTTGAGGCTTCACTACCACCTAGAAAAGGCAAACCAAGACTAAGCCAAAGCAAATCTTTAACTTTGGATTAAAGTAAAAGCAAGTTCGTAATTTAACACAAAATTACGGGTAGTTCTTGAGTTCCACGGCTGTGGAAGCTCAAGAACAGACCGTGGATTAGGGTTATCGGCGATTCTCTCTAACTCTCAGGGTCCAATCTGTTTACGATCGATCTATCATCATCTAAACCACAACTATCAACCCTTCACCTTAGAATTGTTAAGGGGTTTTAGCCAACAATAGTCATATTGATATCAAATTCAAGGTTTAAAAGATTGAAAGATGAAAACTTCCGAAAACCTTCAATAACTTTCAAATCAATCTCAAAGTCACAATCAAGAACAACAATCGTCACTAAATTTGGAATAGAACAAACAATCACAATCTTAGATAAGAGGGAAGAACGGGATGTCAATCCGTCTTCTAGATCAAACCTAAGCAAGAAGCGAAATCTCCTTGCGAACAATCTTCCGAATCTTCGATCCTTCCGTAAATCCGGAAATCACAATAGCAACGCGCAAAAATCTCTCAAACACAACTTCCGCCAAATGCGAAATTAGGGCAAATCCAAGCGCAAGCGTAAGATGCGTCTATGCGTAAGCGAAGGTGACGGAATCTCTCTTCGTCCGTCCTTTTATAGTGTAAGATAAAATATCGGCCCGGCCCAATTGCGTAGGAGATCGTGGCTTAAAGTGTGGCGAAAAAGATCGCCAAGATCACGGTCGTGGAAGGGTTCCACGGCCGTAATTTAGAGCGTGGAAATCAACTCCTCCACGGCCGTAGAAGTTACTGGAATGAACCACGCTTCCCTTGCCATGGTTCCACGGCCGTGGACTTGAACGTGGAAAGTAGTACGGCCGTATTTTAGAGCGTGGCTTAGGGCAAGAACGTGATTCTTTCTTAGCCTCGTGCATTCTTCAAGTTGGCACTCCCTTAACTCCTAGGAATGTCCCCAATTCATGGACATGCTCAATCAACTCCATCCTTGCTCAATTCCGTTCGGAAATAACTCTCAATTACCTATAATCAACATAAAGCTTGTGTAGATCTCTATATCGACATTATAGACAAACTAGCTCACAAATGCATCAATGCTCAATCAATGACTATCAATATGGATCAAATACACTTAGAAAACGTGCCTAAAATATCACAATATTTCATGCTAACAAATAACCCCATACTTGCCACTTGCTTGTCCCTAAGCAAGGTCTTTCAAAAGCTTTAAAAACAAGAGTTAGGATGAAATATGTGTACCTTTTCAAAGCAATACTACTTTTGGATGAATGTGCCCTCTAATCAATAGATCATTCTCAAATCTTGCTTCATTCGTTTATAAGACTTTCATACACTTAATCAAAGAGTAAAGAGTAAAGAAAAATCATGAATCAATCAAACTTCCATACAAACATCATAACCTTCAAACATTATCAAAATCAATCATAAGAAACTTCAATTTAGATCACTAAGTCATATAACATTCTTTTGATCTTAAGGACTTTCAAAGAAAAAGGTCTAGAATGTGGAAAGGGAAGGAAACTTTAAGGAACGTGGTGCATGAATCCGGGAAAGTGGATAACTATTCTTTCTTCTTCTCTTGCGGTTTCCACAACACCTTCAACTTAGAGCTTCGCTCTCTTCTTTTCATTTTTCGACTTTACTTTTGGAGTTATGGATAGAGGTGCACAAAAACCGAAGTCTAGGAGATTGGCGTTTCTCAATTTTTATGAGATGCCTCAAACCCTTAGCGCACATACCATAATTCGCTAGGAATATCGCTCAATCCGACTTTGGCAAGACACAAACACCCGGCTATGTGAATGGTGCCGAGTTACTCATCATCATGATTGACTTCCCAAAACCTACAATTTCTTTCTATTCTTTTGATTGCAAATAATTGCTTTCAAGGCCCTCCCACATCAAACATGCCAATATCAATCAACTCCTCCAAATTCCCGGATAGGTAAAGGAGGCCATAATTTCAGTGAGGGGCTAAATGATCAAAGAAAGAAGAAAGAAAATTCGAATTGCCTTAATCATCTCAACAAGAAGCATAAGAACTTACAGTGCGATTTCAACTTCAATTTCTCAACATGATTTAGGTAACATTCATCACATTATGAAACTTGCAAAAGAGGTATAATCAATTCATTCAATTTCTTTTCAATTCACTATTCGTTTAAGCATGCAATTGTCATCAAACTCAATTCACAAGTAGCGATTATCATAGAAATCATCTCAATTCCTTAGAAGCACAAAATTTTCAAAATTTTTCAATTTTTATGGGTTTTTCAAAACTCTTTTTCATGCAATGCAATAATGAAACGTGCAACAATATAATGAACATGCAAGATAGTCTCAATAGAAGCAATCAAAGTGAGTAAGAGTTATTACAACTTTTAGTCACACCCCACCCCATACTTGGAACAAACATTGTCCCTAATGTTCAAATAAAAGAAAGAAAAGAAGAAAAGAAAGAAAGAAAAAGAAAGAAAAGAAAAAGAAACTCACAAAATGGCGGTGGAGCGGCTAAAACTGTCGGTCATGCAAATCATCACTGTGGTGGAGGCGGAGGCGGGAATGGATGGAAGCTAGGGTCATAGTGCCGCCCGAACTGTTGGCGGTAGACGTCTCTCTCATATGGTCGAGGTTGTCCATGCGTCCATCTCTAGCATCGGCTCGAATCTCTAATGCTCCCACTCTATCAGAAAGGCTAGTAGCCCACTCTGGCATCTGCTCATACCATCCCGGAGCCTGACTGTACCACCCCGGTGCATCTGACGGTGCTGGTGCTGGTGGCGGTGGCTGCTGTGCGGACCATGGAGGTGGAGCTCCGTACCATGTAGGAGGTGTCTCCATCCAAGTAGGTCTCTCACTCACGCTGGCGCGGCGAGAAGATGAACCTGAAGCTCTGGCTGGACGTGGAGAACGTCTAGGCACATCAGAAGCAATGTCCGGCTGATCCGGAAACGTGCCAAACTCCTGCTCTGCTCCTCCTCCTCCCTCATACTGATCTCTCATCTCCTCCTCCTCAACTATGGGCGGTGGTGGGACATATGGAGGAGCTGCAATCCTGTTCGCATGCATAGCAGCGAACGTCTCCTTCCAATTATGGCGTCCAACCATAATGGAGTACTCCGGGAGCCACTCAATGCCCCTTCCCGTCCTGCTCTCCCATGGCATGGCTGCATAAGGTGGACCTCTATGGGTAGGGAAGATAAGACCTCTAGTCATGAAGGCCTGGAGTCCTAGGGGTACGGCGGGAATGCGTGTACATGCAGAAAAATCCACCCCTAACATCCTAGCAAGGTGGGTGACTATCCCACCATATCCAATGTTGCCCGCCCTCTTGTTCTTAAGCTTGCTCATCGTAGCAGCTAAGAGGGTGGCACAATCAACAAGGCGCCCATAGAGCATGGAGTACAACAAAAAGAGCTCATCCGTCTTGATCTTCTGAGGTGTCTCCGTCCTAGGAAAGAGACACTCAGAAAGAACACGGTGAGCAATCTTCAAGGCTAAGTGATACATCAACTTAGCCAGCGGTCCTCGCTGGCGTAAATCATAGCAACCTCCTCCCAAAAGTCTTTGGCGTAAACGCCGCTAGGAAAACGACCATTGAAGGTCTCTTGGAACCCAAAGAAGGTCCCGAACTCCCGGATGGAGAAATCATAGTTCCTTTCCATCATACGGAAAGAAACTGTCCTATCCACATGGCTGTGCTCAAACGACGTCACAACCTCTCTCGTGATCTCCTCGTAGGCGTCTTCTCGGATAGCCGAGAAGACAACTAATCCGGCTCTATCCAAGAGCCACGTAAGGTCATCTATGATGTGGATGGGAGCTAAATCCTCCAACAATAGGTACCTAGGTCCGATAACAGCCCTCTTATGGATCCTCTCGAGTTCATCGATGTGATCCTCATGAATGGTCGGTACTCTAGGGCTAGGAGGTTGTGGTGATGAAGGTGATGATGGAGGTGAAGGGGAGGAAGGTGGTGGTGCTCTAGAGGATGAAGAGGAAGAGGGGTTACCCTTCCTCTCTTTGTTCTTATCCTGCTCATTCTTCTTCTCCTTAATCCTCCCAGAAACTCTCCTCACAAAATCCATTACTGTTCAAAACCACGGTCTGTTCTTGGTGTTCCACGGCCGTGGAATTGACAAAGACCGTGGTTCGTCTCGACTTTTCGAAAAACTCAGCAATCAACAGCCAATCTCAACAATTAAGCAGTCCTAGTCTAATTCCTTCCAATTTCAATCAGTTCTCCTATAAATGCTAGCAAGAACGAAGCCGAATTGACAAAGATAGAGAAGAGTGGAAAAAACTTAGGTTTCGGATTTTAAAATCCGAATTCTGCGTTCCTTGGTGATTTTCCGTTCCATTCATTGCTTGGATCTCGTTGGTGGATGGATTTGCTTCAGTTTGGGTCGAAGAATCGTTGAAAACGATTAACGAATGAAGATTTGTGGTGAAGGGCGTGATTCCGGTGAGAGAGAGCGTGGAAATTGTGTTTATGGTGTGTTTTTGTGAAGAACGTTGTTTATATAGTGGCCGGCAAAATTTTTGAAAACCACGGTCTATCGGGGGGTTCCACGGCCGTGGAAATGTACGGAACCGTGGTTTTGGTGATTTTTCAAAGGCTTTTGGAAATTACGGTCACTGTAGCTGTCACGACCGTGGTTTAGGCCGTGGAACTCTTTGTAATGCTCCAAAGTCCAAGTTTCGTCACTTTTCTTCAAGATTACTCTTCCCTTTTCCTTTTCCACTATTTCTACATCCAAAAACACGAACATATCGGAAGGAATCGAAGGCAAAACAAAGCAAAAACGTCTAAATTAAGCTAAACTATGAATTGAAAACAAAAACATAAATGCAATACCTTGGGTTGCCTCCCAAGAAGCGCTTTGTTTAAGGTCCGTAGCTAGACCAAATTCCCACTTATTCGAGTGCGGTGGGTGCGAACTCTTCAGCTTGGAGTTCCGGCGTATACTTCTTGAGTCGTTGACCGTTCACCTTAAAGCTTCCGCCCGCTTCACCCCATACTTCAACTGCACCATGGGGGAAAATACGCTTAATTAGAAAAGGTCCGGTCCAACGAGATTTAAGCTTACTTGGAAAGAGACGAAGCCTTGAATTGAAGAGGAGAACTTGATCTCCTTCTTTGAAGTCATTTGGAATGATATGCTTATCATGCCAACGCTTTGCTCTCTCCTTATAAATCTTGGCGTTCTCATAGGCGTTCAAGCGAAGTTCTTCCAGCTCATTAAGGTCCAAGAGACATTTCTCTCCCGCTTCCTTCATGCCAAAATTCAACCACTTGATGGCCCAAAACGCTTTGTGCTCCAACTCCACCGGTAAGTGACAAGACTTCCCATACACAAGGTTGTATGGTGTGGTTCCTATGGGAGTCTTGTACGCAGTCCGGTATGCCCACAATGCGTCATCAAGCTTCAAAGACCAATCCTTCCTAGTCCTTGAAACCGTCTTCTCTAGGATTCCTTTGATCTCCCGATTTGAGATCTCAACTTGTCCACTAGTTTGTGGATGATAAGGGGTGGCGATCTTGTGAGTAACCCCATACTTAGCTAGAAGAGCTTCAAAGCGCCGGGCAATGAAGTGAGAACCTCCATCACTAATGATAGTCCTTGGTGTCCCAAATCGTGGGAAGATGGTCTTGTTAAAGAACTTAACCACCACCATGGCATCATTGGTGGGAGAGGCAATCGCTTCCACCCATCTAGAAATGTAATCCACCGCCAAGAGTATGTATTGGTTTTCACAAGAGGATGGGAACGGTCCCATAAAGTCTACTCCCCAAACATCGAAAATCTCCACCTCTTGGATGTTGTTGAGGGGCATCTCATTCCTCCTAGAGATATTACCTGTTCTTTGACAAGCATCGCAGCAAGAAACAAAGGATTGCACATCTCTAAATAAAGTAGGCCAAAAGAATCCAGATTGCAATACCTTTGCGCTAGTCTTGTTCGAACTAGCGTGTCCTCCACATGGTAGTGAATGACAATGGCGGATGACACTTTGCATCTCATCTTCCGGCACACATCGCCCAATGATGCCATCCGGACATCTCTTAAAGAGGAGAGGTTCATTCCAAAAGTATTCCCGGACATCCTTAAAGAACTTCTTTCTTTGTGCGTAGGATAATCCGGGCGGTATCTCCTGACAAACCAAATAGTTAACAAAATCAGCATACCATGGTTCGTTACCTTTGGAGATTACTTCGATGCACTCCTCAATGATATGTAGGTGTTCGTCCGGGAAGGAGTCATCTATAGGTAAGTGGTCGTCCTCTAGATGTGTTAGGCGACTCAAATGATCCGCAACAGAATTTTCTGAACCTTTCTTGTCGCGGATCTCTAGATCGAATTCTTGTAGGAGAAGAATCCATCTAATTAGCCTTGGCTTCGCATCCTTCTTTGCAAGGAGGTACCGGATCGCAGCATGATCCGTGTAGACAATCACCTTTGCACCTACAAGATAAGAGTGAAATTTGTCAATAGCATAGACAATGGCTAAATATTCCTTTTCCGTAGTGGCGTAGTTGAGCTGCGCTTCATCTAGCGTCTTGCTAGCATAGTATATGGCATGGGTTCGCCCTTCTTTCCTTTGTCCAAGAACAGCTCCTATAGCTACGTCACTAGCATCGCACATAACCTCAAAGGGAAGGTTCCAATCCGGAGGTTGGATAATAGGTGCTGAAATTAGAGCCTCCCGGATCATATTGAACGCATCTAAACATTCCTGCAAAAACTCAAAAACCGCATCCTTCATCAATAGATTAGTAAGAGGTTTTGATTTTTTAGAGAAATCCTTTATGAAGCGCCTATAGAATCCCGCATGTCCTAAGAAACTTCTTATCCCTTTCACCGAAGTTGGGGGAGGAAGCTTTTCTATAGTCTCTATTTTCGCCTTATCCACCTTAATCCCTCTACTAGAGATTAAGTGT
>BSUD01000002.1:11290191-11324140 GCA_033239045.1 Fagopyrum esculentum | reverse complement strand
AACGTACCCCACGGGCACGTGAATGTGGTCTTCTCCTGATCATCCGGGTGTATCGGAATCTGAAAGAAACCACTATAACCGTCAAGGTAGCAAAAATGTGAATGTTGTGCTAACCTTTCAAGCATTTGATTAATGAATGGCAATGGGAAGTGATCCTTCCTCGTCGCATTGTTAAGCTTGCGGTAGTCTATGCACATCCGCCATCCCGTTACGGTTCGGGTAGGAATGAGTTCGTTATTCTTGTTGGTGATGACCGTCATTCCTCCCTTCTTCGGAACTACTTGAACCGGACTCACCCACTTACTATCGGAGATAGGATAGATGATATCTGCATCAAGAAGTTTAAGAATTTCCTTCTTGACAACCTCCTTCATGGTCGGATTTAACCGCCGTTGAGGTTGTCTTGAAGTCCTAAAGTCCTCTTCCATTAATATTTTATGCATGCATAGGGAAGGTTTGATTCCTACTTAGTCCTCAATAGTATATCCTAAAGCTTTTCTATGTTTTCTAAGGACAACCATGAGCTCATTATGTTCATCTATGCTTAGATCGGAACTAACAATAACTGGAAAGGTAGAATTAGGTCCTAGAAAAGCGTACCTTAGATGAGTAGGAAGTGGCTTTAGTTCCATTGCTTTCGGAGCTTCCAATGGCTCTTGTGGAGCTTCCGATGCTTCCTTAGAAGTATCTAAGGAAGTAGAAGGTGTAGAAGAAGAATCAAGAGAAGTTGAAGAAGAGGCACGATCACCCTCTTCCACGGCCAGAATCACGGTTTCGTTGCATCTTCCACGGCCGTGGTTTAGGGCGTGGAAAGGAAATACGGTTGCTCTGCTTCCTCCACGACCGTGTAACTCTCTGGAGTGAGCCACACTTTGGTTGGTGAAATCCACGGCCGTGGAATATAGTGTATGGCCGTGGATTCTCACGTTTTCTGCCTCGTCGTGGAGCATCTCAAATTCCACTTCACCTACTTCTTCTTGTGCTTCTAAGGCTTCAATTGCCTCATTACACTCCTCTTCTTCCCCTACATTCATTAGACTCATGGTAATAACCTTTTGTAAAGGATCTTTGAAGAGAATAGCACTTACCTCCTCTCTAGACAACCCTTCTTCATCTTGGATATTGAATATATCCTCATCAATGATTGGCTCCTTCACTAGAGTGGAAAGAACGAATTCTACCTTCTCCTCTCCTATGTCAAAGGCGAGTCTAGCATTCTTGCAATCGACTATGCAGCCGGAAGTTGCAAGAAACGGTCTTCCGAGTATGATCGAGACCGGACTATCTGCAGGAATGTCAAGCACAACAAAATCAATGGGAACAAAGAATTTACCTAGCTTGACCGGGACGTCTTCTACAATACCGACGGGACAAGTGATGGATCGATCCGCCATGTATAACGTCATCTTCACCGGTTTAGGGTCGCCCAAACCGATCTTCCTACACAATGCAAGTGGTATGATGCTCACACTTGCTCCTAAGTCACATAAAGCATCATATGTGACATCTCCCACTCCTATGGGAATGCAAAACGACCCCGGATCCTTTAGCTTTGGGGGCATTTTCTCCTTCATGGTCTTGATGAGATCCGAAGAATCCGAACTCATCTTAACCTCTCCAAAATCCTCTAACTTTCTCTTGTTAGAGAGGATCTCCTTTAAGAACTTGCCATAAGCTGGCATACCTACAATAGCATCAATGAAGGGTATATTAATATGCAGCTTGCTCATGAGTTCTATAAACTTACCAAATTGTTTATCTAGGCGCGCTCTCGCTCTAGATTGAGGGAATGGTAGGGGAGGTTTGTAAGTCGGAGGAGGAACGTAGACATCTTCCTTCTCCTTCCCCTTCTCTTTGTCTTTCTCAACGGAGACTTCAACAAACTTGGGTTGTGGATCGGTGGTGGTCACTCCGCTCCTAGTTGTGATTGCCATCACCCTTCTCTTAGGGTTGTCCTCCGTTTTTCCTGGAAGTTTCCCTTGATTCCTAGGAACTTCCTCCGCTTGGCTGAACATTTGGTTTTCTAAAACCTTTTGGGCTTTATCAACCTTAGAAATTTGATCATCAACCTTAATGATGCGGTTCTCCAAACCTTGAAGCTTTCCCAAAATCGTTTCCAACAGGGGATCGGGTTTCTCCTTCCCCGAAGTGTTTCCTCCATTAGATGTTTGCCCCTGGCTTTTCAAAGGAGTAGAGGAAGAGGAAGGTGGAGTTAGTGAATTCGAATTGGAAGGATAAGAGTTACCGGAGTTTTGTTGATTGGAGCGCCAATTGTTGTTGTTTGAACCCCTATTGTTGTTCCAATTATTGTTTCGGTTGTTGTTGTTGCCATTCCAATTATTCCGGTTGTTGTTCCGGTTATTGTTGTTGCGGTTTGTATTTTCACCACCATTGTTGTTGTTGCCCAAGTAGCCAACATCCTTTCCTTGTTGCTTTGGAAAGTTGGTCTTGATAGCCTCCTTCAACTCTTTGATTTCATTGTTGAGGGAGAAAATTTGATTTTGAGCTTCATGTGTGAGCTTTGCTCCTTGCTCCACACGATTTCCCTCTACCTTCCGGTGAGAATACTTCTCTATGACCCTTGCTTGCTTCTCAATGAAGTCTCAAGCATCATCTTCTCTCATGTCCATGAATGTACCACATGAGAGGGATTGGAGCTTGAATTGTGTCTTCACATCCAGCCCTTTATAGTATATCTCCAGCAATGCAAGCTTGAATATGCCATGATGAGGGCAATCCAATAACAAATCCTGAAACTTTTCCCAAGATTGAAACAAACTTTTGTTAGATCTCATGGAAAATGCATTAATCTTACCTCTAAGTTCCGCCGTTTTGGATGGCGGAAAACTTAGTGAGGAACTCCGCGGAAAGGTCTTCCCATGTGTCTAGTTTCCCATTAGGAAGAGCTTGGTACCAAGACAATGCTTTCCCCTTCAAGGAGAAGAAGAAAGGCTTGAGCTTATAGTTGTTGGTAGTCGCGTTCTTCGGCCTCATTGTCTCCATCATACACTCAAAGTTTTGCAAGTGTTGGTGTGGAGATTCAGCGCTTGTTCTGCCAAATTGGTTTTGGCGAACAAGAGTAATAACTTGAGGGTTGAAGCTAAGCCCTTGCACATCGTCAGCATCAAAGTTCACACCTAGACTGCGTGGTTGCTGCGTTGGATCCATCCTTTGGCCAAGAGTTCTTGGCTCCTCATCCACACGTTCGATCCTTGCATTCCTAGGTGGAACACGGCGATTAGCATCTGCCCGTGGATGGAATGGATTCACATTGATCGTGGGATCAATTTCCTCTAGCGGTGGCATGGAGGAGTCGCTATCCTCATTAGATGAGTTAGCTCTAACCGATCTTCCTGGTCTCTTCCTTTTCTTTTTCTCCTTGAGGTTGTTTATCTCAATCCTCATTTGGAACATCATATCAGTTAGATCGTCAACTTTCATTTGATGACGATCCGTTTCTTCTCTACGTGTCTTCTCACTCCATAGGATTTGAGCTTCTTTCTCCGCTAGCTCTGATTGAAGATCACGTTCGTGTTCTTCAGCCATTTTCTTTTCCTTACGCTTTTGCCTTAAAGTCCTCTCAAGCTCTTGATCAAGAGGTAAGAGATCCTCGGTGTTCCTAGACCTGCGCATGCACTCAAAGAGATATCAAATAACAAGGGAGAAGCTCCCAAACTTGACAACCGTAAACCGAATTCGGCCTAAACCAAATCCCCGGCAACGGCGCCAAAAACTTGTTCGCCACTTAGCGAGCGTGCAAATAAGCTTTAATTATAAAACTAGAAATCAAGCAAGCGAACCCGCAGTGTACGGATCGACGTAGTTAAGCAAGAATTCCAAAGTATCGAACACAGGGATTTGGGGGGAACAAATTCAATTATAGGTTATCAAGCGAGTAAATGTAAGAAGCTTTTCAAGTATTGGGAAAACAACAATCCTAAAGATCCAAGTATCCAGCTGTGGCAATCGATTCAAGATATACTAATGATACAAGGACAGAGTTAAGGCATGCAAAGGTATACGAATGTAAGGTAATCGTACGGTGAAGTTTCAAAAACCTTATATGACTCACCTACAAGACACTCTCTATAAAGGTTGTTGAGGCTTCAATATAGAAAGGTTCTAAAGGCAAGAATTAATGTCAAATACCCAAACTTGTAATCCAAGGATCAAGACTAACTAAACCGATTAAGGTTATGACACTCAAAATCGAGGTAGAGGTTGTTGAGGCTTCACTACCACCTAGAAAAGGCAAACCAAGACTAAGCCAAAGCAAATCTTTAACTTTGGATTAAAGTAAAAGCAAGTTCGTAATTTAACACAAAATTACGGGTAGTTCTTGAGTTCCACGGCCGTGGAAGCTCAAGAACAGACCGTGGATTAGGGTTATCGGCGATTCTCTCTAACTCTCAAGGTCCAATCTGTTTACGATCGATCTATCATCATCTAAACCACAACTATCAACCCTTCACCTTAGAATTGTTAAGGGGTTTTAGCCAACAATAGTCATATTGATATCAAATTCAAGGTTTAAAAGATTGAAAGATGAAAACTTCCGAAAACCTTCAATAACTTTCAAATCAATCTCAAAGTCACAATCAAGAACAACAATCGTCACTAAATTCTGAATAGAACAAGCAATCACAATCTTAGATAAGAGGGAAGAACGGGATGTCAATCCGTCTTCTAGATCAAACCTAAGCAAGAAGCGAAATCTCCTTGCGAACAATCTTCCGAATCTTCGATCCTTCCGTAAATCCGGAAATCACAATAGCAATGGGCAAAAATCTCTCAAACACAACTTCCGCCAAATGCGAAATTAGGGCAAATCCAAGCGCAAGCGTAAGATGCGTCTATGCGTAAGCGAAGGTGACGGAATCTCTCTTCGTCCGTCCTTTTATAGTGTAAGATAAAATATCGGCCCGGCCCAATTGCGTAGGAGATCGTGGCTTAAAGTGTAGCGAAAAAGATCGCCAAGATCACGGTCGTGGAAGGGTTCCACGGCCATAATTTAGAGCGTGGAAATCAACACGGTTTGAACCAACTCCTCCACGGCCGTAGAAGTTACTGGAATGAACCACGCTTCCCTTGCCATGGTTCCACGGCCGTGGACTTGAACGTGGAAAGTAGTACGGCCGTATTTTAGAGCGTGGTTTAGGGCAAGAACGTGATTCTTCCTTAGCCTCGTGCATTCTTCAAGTTGGCACTCCCTTAACTCCTAGGAATGTCCTCAATTCATGGACATGCTCAATCAACTCCATCCTTGCTCAATTCCGTTCGGAAATAGCTCTCAATTACCTATAATCAACATAAAGCTTGTGTAGATCTCTATATCGACATTATAGACAAACTAGCTCACAAATGCATCAATGCTCAATCAATGACTATCAATATGGATCAAATACACTTAGAAAACGTGCCTAAAATATCACAATATTTCATGCTAACAATAACCATTGAAGCACGTCTTCGTTTGGGTCACTATGAGAGCGAATGAAGACGTTCAACTGAGCGGATCTACAGAAGGAGCACAACCCAATAGAAAAAAATCAATTGTAACAAGTTGATTTTGAAGCGAATAAACCCTTAAACTCACAAATAAATAACTTGAAAATTGAAGAGAAGGGAGACGACTGGGAAGAAGCAAACACAAAAAAGTAGCCGGAAATGGAGTATCTTCTATCCCACACCAGATATGCATACACAACAAAAGAAGAAGAAGGGAAGGGAGACGGTGAAGATGCTAGGAGGGCGACACGCATATGGCGACGTGTTGAAGCAAGTGCAAATACCAGGTCTCGATAAAACACGTGCAAAAAAAGTAAAATAAAGCTAGAATCTATGAGTGTAATTTTCATAAAAGTTGAGGGTATAATAATCAAGTAACCAACTATAAGGGTATAATAGGAAATATACTATTCATTGGAGTAACTCTCCATTTTAGTATAGTAAGGATATGCTTATATATTATATTAGTTTTATATCCTTAATATCATGGGTTATTTTACAAGTATTCTTATTTGTAATTATTTAATTACATCCATGAATATAATAGGAAATATACTAGTAAAGGCTTTCATCCATTGTGTCACATTGTCTTGCATGTAAGCATGTCCACGGATCGGACCCGCCGGGTCAAGGGTCTGGGAAGGGTGACCCGGACCCGTGTAAAAGGCCAACCCGTCGGGTCACGGGTCATACCCGGCGGGTTGACTCTTTTGCTTTAAACCCCGATTTTTTTAAAAAAAAAAGAAGAAAAGGGATGACCTGGCAGGTCGACCCGCCAACGGCTATTTTAGCCGTTGGGTCCAATTTTTTTTTTCTTCAAAATTGACCGGTGGCGGGTCGACCCGCCGGGTCACGGGTAAGGATCACCTCGACCCTTACCCGTACCCGTGACCCGCCGGGTCATGATAGCATGAATTATAGTCTATATTTCAGGGTTTGTTTGGACGTTTTATCTTCAATAATCTGCATGTTTGTATGTATTATATGTGATTATATTACCATTTCATCTACCTTTGCGAGAATCGAGGTCTACACCTAGTTTTGTTGTAATCGTAGGTAAAATGGCACGTTTTGCATCAATAAGGAGCAAAAGGAGTCATGAGTCATTTGGAGCTACATCTAGGGAGCATAGCCATGGATTAAAGATTCACTTTGGACCAGTTTTGAGAGATTTCACATTCAGTTGTGACTCACCTCGGTTGACCAGAGATTCATCTCGACCGAGGCGATCCAGAGACGCCGACTCGACCGAGGCGAACACCTAGGACGCGGCGAGAATATTTTATTCTTGGATGAGATCTTTTAAATTTGGAAAGTGATCTTATATTTTTGGGCTTGGCTCCTGGAAGGAAGGAGATATGCAGAATCATATATTTTACCTATATTTATGGGAAAATATCTTTCTAAGATTTCTTATCTTTGGAGGGTTATTTTCCTATAAAAAGGGTCGGATTTCCCATAAATCCGGCATCCGCTATCAGCGCAACCCCGCTTACACCGAAAAACAAGTCACACGCAGCAGCAGCATACTCCACTTTGGGGAGATTCGAAGAACCTTTTTGAAGGTTGAAGGAAGATTGAAGTCTATAGCTTTTATAGCTTTATTGGAGGGTTTTGTAAGATTATCTTTAATTCCCTCACTTGTTGTCTTGTCTTGTTGGATTGCTATCCAAGGAACGCTTTGTTGTGATATTTGATTCAGTTATTGAAGTCTTTTCCATTAAATTCTTCTTGTTCAAATATTCACTTTCTTCCCATATATTTTAATACTTTCATAATGATGACGAGTGGCTAATTTCCTTGTGTGATTCTAGGGTGATTGGCTGAAGGTTGTGGGAAAAACAATGATAGAATAATTTTAGATTCCAGTAGGATCCTGAAAGTTCGAGTCTTTAACCTTAACCCTAAGCATCTCGTTCGGTCGATGAACATCTCGGCCGGGGTGGAATTCTTCTGACCGAGATGACTTATCCGATTCTAAACAGAAAGTTAAGTGTTAGAGTTTGCCAAATCCTATTCTTATTACACCTTTCTGGTTCAATGCAAGCTTAGGATGAGACTTACCCGGTAATTCCTTAGTTTGTGTATTAACGATCATAAGTGTAGGTAATAAAGGTTTATCCTTTATTGGGGTTTGAGTGTGCTTCCATCCCATCTTTGTGAGTTAGCCTGAGACTTACTCGGTAAAGGTTGATTCTATTCCCTTAGATGGTGTGTTAGTTTGAGGTTATAGTTCTTTATCTTAATTCCTTGAGACTTACCCGGTAATAGGAGTTACGGTTTAGGATTAGTGTGTAGTGAGACTTACCCGGTGATCTACTCCACTTTAGTAACACCTTCCCCATGCAAAAATCTCAGCTTTGTCCGCTTATCTATAGATCTTGAGTTGGAACCACAACTAGAAGCTTTAATCCCTAGAATTGCATGTTTTATTGACTTCTTATTCATCTTGATTGTATTAATTGCTCTTGTGGTTAGTTTTCACGAAGCTTACCGTATTGACTTTGTTTCACCGAGTCCCTGTGATCGACCCCTGGAATTTCTTGCTTTTTACTACGATTGACCCGTACACTGCGGGTTCGCATCCTTGTTTTAAGCTTAAGTCTAGGGTTATAAATTTAAAGTTTGCACACACCGTTTGGAGCGAACAAGTTTTTGGCGCCGTTGCCGGGGACTTGGTCTAGACCGAGCCGGTACGGTTTGCTCTTGGGGCGCTTGCCCCGTGTCATCTAACCACTCTACTTGAGTGACTCTTGCAGGTTCTTTCTTAGGTATATGCGAAGAACCCGCACTGGGAAGGAAATCGTTCCTTACGATCCCGAACCCAAAAAGACATACAAACGACGCTTAAGAGAAGCGAAGATGGCCCAACAAGACAACCGCGATCTTGCGGCCGAATTGAAAGAGGCGCTAGAGCTGCGACGCCTCAGCAAGGAAGAACTAAGGCAAGAGAAAGAAGAGAATCGCACCAGGACTGCAGCAATCGAAGCGGAGATAGCAGTCATACGAAACCAGATTCTACAACCACCGAGGGAAGATCCTCCTGTTGATCCTCGACCGATGCAGGATCCAGTAGTTGACCCTCGACCGAGGCAGGTTCCAGTACCAGATGCCCCGGCCGATGTACTTCCACCTCGGAGGCCAGTCCGAGATGTTCTTCTTGCAGGAATCCCGCAAACCCTAGGTCAAAGGATGGACCCTAATCAACAACTAAGGCGTCCAGGGGTGAACCTAGGAGATCCAGCGGATCATGACTACGAACTTCGACCGCAAGTTCTATCCATGATTCGCCAATGCCAATTCGGAGGGCTAGAGAAGGAGTCACCACATCAACATCTTCAAAACTACGAGATCTTGATGGAAACCTTGCGACCTTCCAGAATTGAAAATAACAACTACAAGCTAAGACCTTTTTACTTTTCTTTAAAAGATAGAGCTCTTACTTAGTATCAATCTCTTCCTCCAGGAAAAATTAGCACATGGGAGGAGATGACTACGGAATTCTTGACCAAATTCTTTCCCCCCTCAAAGACCGCTAAAATGAGAGGGAAGATCAATGCTTTCGTTATGAAGGACAAGGAAAGCTTGTCCAAATCTTGGGAGCGGTTCAAGGATACCCTTTTGGATTGCCCACATCATGGGATTCCAAAGATCGAGTTGTTGGAGATCTACTTCAAAGGACTGGACGGAAGCACCCAGTTCAATCTCCAACTACTCTCCGCCGGTACCTTCATGGACATGGCGATTGATGAGGCTTGGGACTTCATTGAGAAGCAAGCCTTGCACATGGAGAAATATACCCACCAAGGAGCTGAAGGTGGAGTTAAAAGAGTCAACTTTCAAGAGACTCAATCCAACAACAATCAACTCACGTCTTTGAAGAATGACGTGAAGCAATTGAAGGAACTCTTGATGGCTCAAACCAAGAAGGAAGAGCAAGGGCAAAGGAACAACAACAACAACAACAACAACGGGTACCGTAACAACAACAACGGTCCCCGAAACAACAACTACAACAACAACAACAATAGAGGGTCAAATAGCAACAATTGGAGGATGAACAATCAAAACAACCAAAATCCTGGTAACAATTATTCCAACTCCAACTCTAATAATTCCTCTAACCCTTTCCTCTCTTCCCCTTCTTCTTCTTCTACTTCATTAAAGAGCCAAGGGCAAGGATCAAGTTCGTCTCAGCCGGAAAAGAAAGACGCAGTTCTGGAGGCTATCTTGATCAAGCTTAGCGCTATGGAGAATTCTATGACTTCATTTTCGAGGGCCCAAAAGTCCTTCGAACAACAACTTGCTAGTAGGGCGAATGAAGCGCCAAGAGATCCAGGGAAGCTTCCAGCAAAGACGGAAAGCAACCCTAAGGGCCAGTGCATGGCCATAACGACGAGGAGTGGACTCAAAACTGTAGATCCAGTACCTCGCTCGACGCAGACCACCTCGGTCCAGATCCAGTCGAAGAACACCTCGACCGAGATGCCAACCGAGGCGGAGCAACAGAAAGCAAGAGGGACGACAGAAACTTATATTCCACCTCCTGCATACAAACCACCACTTCCATTCTCTCAGTCCAGAGCCAGAGCACATCTAGACAAGCACTTTGGTAAGTTTCTTGACTTGATGAATAAGCTACATATTAATATTCCTTTCCTTGATGCTATTTTAGGTATGCCCGCCTATGGGAAGTTCTTAAAAGAAATCTTATCGAGGAAGAGGAAGCTGGAGGATGTTGGTGAAGTTAGGATGACATCTAAATCTTCGGAGCTCATACAAATCATGAAGGAGAAGATGCCTCCTAAGTTGAGAGATCCCGGCTCGTTTTGCATTCCCATTCAAGTTGGGGATGTCACTTGTGAAGCCCTTTGTGATCTAGGAGCCAGCGTGAGCATCATCCCGCTGGAGCTATGCGTAAAGATCGGTCTTGGAGAGCCCAAGCCGGTCAAGATTCGACTTTATATGGCGGATCGCTCCATTACCCATCCCGTGGGCATCTTGGAGGACGTTCCGGTCAAGTTAGGTAACTTCTATCTACCTATAGATTTTGTTGTACTTGACATTCCCGCAGATTATCCTGTCCCTATTATTCTCGGGAGGCCATTTCTAGCAACTTTGGGTTGCAACGTGGATTGCAAGAACGCCAAGTTGAAATTCAACGTTGGTGGCGATAAGGTGGAGTTCGCACTACTTGCAGCCATGAAAGGGGAGCAGCTAACTGATGATATCTTCAACATCTACGATGAAGAAGAATCAAGAGAATTGGTGAGCTCTATCCTTATTAACGATCCACTCGAAAGAGTTATTAGCTTCAGTTTAATGGAGGAAGGTATAGATGCTTCTTGTGATGCAGATATACGGAGCTTAAAGGCACATGAAGAGGATCCAGAAGCTAAAACTGAGAAGCTAATTCAGGAGACAGAGATCTCCAGTTTCGATCCCAGTAGCAGTACCTCGACCGAGGCACTTTCTGGACTGAGCGAGGCGACTGAAGAACATCTCGGTCAACGCCTCTGCGCCTCGACCGAGGTCGATGGCGAGATGATGTCAACTGAGATTGCCGAGAATAATAAATTCCTTACTCCCTTCTCTGACAGTCACCCACTGTTGGTGGAACATTCCATCCACCAACTTTCTGATAATAAAGGTCCTTGGTATGCTGATATTGTGAATTATCTTGTTTGCCAGGAGATACCGCCCGGATTGACGTACTCTCAAAGAAAGAGATTCTTCAAGGAGGTACGCCACTATTACTGGGACGAGCCGCTGTTGTTCAAGCGCGGGCCGGATGGGATGCTTCGAAGGTGCATTCCGGAAGATGAAGTTAATAGCGTCATAAGGCATTGTCATTCACTTCCTTATGGGGGGCATGCTAGCACCGATAAAACATGCGCTAAGGTATTGCGTTCCGGTTTCTTTTGGCCTACATTATTTAAAGATGTGCAATCTTTTGTTGTCTCTTGTGATGCATGCCAAAGAACAGGAAATTTATCAAGGAGAAACGAGATGCCACTTAATAACATCCAAGAAGTGGAAATCTTTGATGTATGGGGGATTGACTTCATGGGACCTTTCCCATCCTCCGGAGGAAACCTCTACATTCTCCTTGCAGTTGATTACGTCTCTAGATGGGTTGAAGCCATTGCTTCTCCCACTAACGACGCCAAGGTGGTTGTGAAGTTCTTGAATAGAACTATCTTCCCACGATTTGGAACTCCACGCATCATCATTAGCGATGGAGGAACGCATTTCATCAACCGGAAGTTCAAGGCACTTCTATCGAAGTATGGGGTAACCCATAAGGTATCAACCGCTTATCACCCTCAAACTAGTGGACAGGTCGAGATCTCGAATAGAGAAATCAAGGAAATTTTGGAGAAGACCGTCTCTAGAACGAGGAAGGATTGGTCCATGAAATTGGACGATGCTCTTTGGGCATACAGGACCGCATTCAAGACTCCCATAGGTACCACCCCTTATAATTTGGTATATGGGAAGTCTTGCCATTTACCCGTTGAATTGGAACACAAGGCGTATTGGGCGATCAAATGGTTGAACTTCGACATCAAAGAGGCTGGTGAGAAGCGACTATTGGAACTCAACGAGCTGGAGGAGCTGCGTTTGAACGCTTATGAGAATGCCAAAATCTACAAGGAAAGGACGAAGAGATGGCATGACAAGCGTATCGTCCCAAGGGAGCTTAACGAAGGAGACTTAGTTCTACTCTTCAACTCCCGCCTCCGCCTTTTTCCAGGTAAGTTGAAATCTAGATGGACTGGACCTTATGTTGTGAAACATGTTTTTCCTCATGGTGCAGTTGAGATATGGGACGAAACTAGCGGAAGCTTCAAGGTCAACGGTCATAGACTTAAGAAGTACCAACCGGAAACGCCGGCTGAGGAGGTTGCACCAATATACCTCATTTGAGACGCATCATGGTCCAGCTAGCAACCTTAAACCAAGCGCTTCTTGGGAGGCAACCCAAGGTATTGCTTTCTTTTCCCGTTTTTTAGTCTAGCTTAGATAGTTTGCTTTTGCTTTGTTTTGTTTGTTTTTGGCGTTCTGGACAGACAACAGGGAATATCTAAGGAAGGAGCATAACTGGAAGGACAGAAGTTTGAGATTTTGAGAAGACAGAAGCACCTCGGTTACTGTCAGAGCACCTCGACCGAGTTGATTCTTGAGCAACCGAGGCGACTAGGGTTTTCTGCAGAACCACCTCGGTCCAGTCGAGACCATCTCGACCGAGGTGACAGCAGATCCCAGAACAGTATAAAAGGGGGAAAATTTTATTTTTTTCACTTTTTACCTTATTCAACTCGACCGCGGCGCCCTTCCCACCTCGCCTCCTCAGTTGTTGCTCGTTTTCGAAGATTCCCGCTTCCAAACTGCGATTGAAGGGTAGAGGATCCTATTGCAACTACAAATCTGCAAAGAAATCGAACGAATCGACCGAAACGAGGTAAAAACAATCGAAACCCTAACTCGTTCATTCGCTTCGATTTGGGCTTTGGTTGCCCCTGATTCTGCTGAGAAAAGGCTTAAGTACCCCATAGGAAGCAATTGTAGTGATTTTTGGGGGAAAAGAACTGGATTTCTGAGATTGGAATTACGAACTGTTGCGCCTCGGTTCAGTCGAACTGCATCTCGACTGAGGTGATTCTTGAGAATTGCCAGCGACCGAGGTGATCTGACAGTGTTTGAGAGAAAATGAGTTCCGATCGTCGCCTAGCCCTCAGAGATAGATCCTCACCCTCCCTTCTTCTTCTTCTTCCCGACCCTACCGCCCGGTGATCCACGAGAGATGCCGGGTAGATTATGAGCGCATAGCTAGCCGTCCAGTTATTGCACCACGTTTCCTGGACGTGTCGGCTTTCGATTGCCTAGGGTTAGATGGAGACCTTAGGAGGATGATTGCCACTGTTGGGCTGGATCAGTTTACTGAGATCCGAGCCCCAGCTTACTTGGAGCCGACCTTAGAGTTCGTTAGCTCCTTCTCCTACCTCCCCACAGAGCAGTCTGTGAAGTACCGGCTGATGAGCCGGAACTTCATAGTTCCCTTAGAGGTTTGGAGAGAGATTTTCGGCTTCTCTGAGCCCACCGCCACTGACTTCCCCTCCCGATCTGTAGCTAGGGAGTTCTGGGGGCAGATTGCCCATATTACCGAGCATGCAGACAGATGGCGCCCTGGAGATTCCAGGGAGAAGGTCATCTTCCACCCAGCCTTCAGATTAGCCCATAGGATATTCAGCGAGACACTTCTGGCGCGTACTGAGACGCCCCAAAAGATCCGACAGGGCGAGCTCTTCAGCCTTTACTGTATGGTCACGGGGGTTTCCCAGACTTTGGCTTGATCTTGGCAGAGGACCTGCACAGGATCAAGGCCAAGGCGAAGGGAGACATTTGCTGCGGAGGTCTAGTCACCCACATTGCTACTTATCACGGGATGGACCTCAGTGCTTGTACGATGGTGGCGGCTCCGAAGCCGCTAGGATTACAGGAGATGATCACTCGGAGGATTCTAGTTCCCCGAGGTCTGACCACTCCATACGTTGCTATGCCATGGGAGCGGACTGCGCCACAGGGGATCCGCTGGTCTGCCCAGTTCACAGTTTTCGATCCACATTATTAGCAGACAGCTTGGGCTCCGCTGATGGAGGATCATAGGGAGGCAGCAGCTGCCCCAGCTGAGGAGGAGGAGGATGACGATGACGAGGAGACGGTAGATGAGAGAGATGGTGGAGTCCCGATGGATACAGGGACGGATACTACAAGTACGAGCGCACCGCCGATCATTGACTTAGATGATGAGGAGGATACTGAGCCAGCACCTACTGCACCACCTGCTAGATTTGCTAGGCGTCGGACACGCCGTCATAGAGACACAGAGGCTCAGCGTCGGATCGATGATCTGACAGACCAGATGATAGATTCTTATGCTGTCCTTACTGTGGACATGCATGAGAGATTTGCTGCCCAGCACCGACACCTTGACAGCTGGACTCATCAGATGTTGGAGGGGAAGCACTATCAGCGTAGGATGATGGAGCTACAGTTCTAGCAGACTATGGGGTATCCTTTCGATCCGACTCAATATCCGTACGTACCACCACCACCACCGCCGGATCAGGACTATTGAGGAGCTGCTGGATTTCCTTTATTATATTTTTATGCAATTCAGCTATTTATCCGGTGAGTACTCTTATTTCTAGACTTATATTGACCCACTGGGACAGTGTGTCCCAAGTATGGGGTGTTTGTATTTATATGACGACTTTGATGTACTTATTTGACTATTTTGATGTATGACATTATCGGATTTTTATTTATGCTTCACTTCTGCATTTATATGATTATCTGATATTACATGCATACCTACAGGTTATTTGATTGAGAAAAACGTCGAAACCGAAAAAAAAAAATTGGTTTTAAAAAAAAAAATTTTGACCTCGACCGGGGAGATTCTGGCCAAACGAGGCGTTTCACCTCGGTTGAACCAAGAACACCTCGACCGAGGTGGGTAACAGAAAGTTTTCGAAAATGATTTTTCGTGTTGCTTATCTGGATATGATCTCAGTGAAGATTTCGTTTACTGACTGGTTTTAAATTCTTTGTGTTCGAAAGGTTTTATAATATGTTTAAGTTGCTAAATGCTTTGTTTAAAATTATTGGCATGATTAATACTTTGTTTTTATCCAAATTATGTTGAATTTGAAGGTTGACACCGCAGGTTAAGTTCTCTCACTTTCTTCTTGGAAAGACCAAGGCAATTCATTCTCTTCTTCCTCTTCTTCTTGATCATGCTTAGCCCCTCATATACATTTTGCCTCCCTTTACCTATCCGGGAATTTGGAAGCAAGCGAAGTGGTGAAAGCAAGTGAAGCAAAGTTGAGAAGTGGGTTGGAAGTGAAGTGTTAGAAAGTAATTCTAGGTTTGGGGAAGTCAATCATGAAGATGAGTAACTCGGCACCATTCACATAGCCGGGTGTTTGTGTCTTGCCAAAGTCGGATTGAGCGATATTCCTAACGGGTCATGGTATGTGCATCAAGGGTTTGATGCATCTCGAGAAATTGATGATTGCAGATTTCCTAGGCTTCGGTTATTGTGCACCTCTGTCCATGCATTCCAAAAAGTAAAGTAAAAAGAAAAAGTGTGAGATAAGCAAAGCTTATTGGTGGAAGATGTTCCAAGTCAAAGTGAAAGTGAAGTTCATCCTTTTCCCGGATTCTAGCACCACATTACCTTACATACATCCCTACCCTACACGTTTCTTGACCTTTTCTTTTGGGAAGCCCTTGAGACCTTGAGCTTGTTGATTGACTTAGTGGTTTAAACTGGATTATACATGATTAATTTTGATAATTATGATTTATTATGCATTCTATGATTCTATGCAAAGATGAACAACTTTCCTATATTTATAAAATGTTTTGAGCATATTGAGTTTTTAAATTCCATGAAGTACTCTCTTAGAGTGATCTATGATAGTTGCACACCATAAAATGTTTTTGAAAGACTTTTTCATTTATTTTTATTGACTTATAATCCATTCTATCTTATCTTCTATATGAGGAACTTGCTTGGGGACAAGCAAGGGCTAAGTATGGGGTATTTTGATAGCATGAATTATAGTCTATATTTCAGGGTTTGTTTGGACGTTTTATCTTCAATAATCTGCATGTTTGTATGTATTATATGTGATTATATTACCATTTCATCTACCTTTGCGAGAATCGAGGTCTACACCTAGTTTTGTTGTAATCGTAGGTAAAATGGCACGTTTTGCATCAATAAGGAGCAAAAGGAGTCATGAGTCATTTGGAGCTACATCCAGGGAGCATAGCCATGGATTAAAGATTCACTTTGGACCAGTTTTGAGAGATTTCACATTCAGTTGTGACTCACCTCGGTTGACCAGAGATTCATCTCGACCGAGGCGATCCAGAGACGCCGACTCGACCGAGGCGAACACCTAGGACGCGGCGAGAATATTTTATTCTTGGATGAGATCTTTTAAATTTGGAAAGTGATCTTATATTTTTGGGCTTGGCTCCTGGAAGGAAGGAGATATGCAGAATCATATATTTTACCTATATTTATGGGAAAATATCTTTCTAAGATTTCTTATCTTTGGAGGGTTATTTTCCTATAAAAAGGGTCGGATTTCCCATAAATCCGGCATCCGCTATCAGCGCAACCCCGCTTACACCGAAAAACAAGTCACACGCAGCAGCAGCATACTCCACTTTGGGGAGATTCGAAGAACCTTTTTGAAGGTTGAAGGAAGATTGAAGTCTATAGCTTTTATAGCTTTATTGGAGGGTTTTGTAAGATTATCTTTAATTCCTTCACTTGTTGTCTTGTCTTGTTGGATTGCTATCCAAGGAACGCTTTGTTGTGATATTTGATTCAGTTATTGAAGTCTTTTCCATTAAATTCTTCTTGTTCAAATATTCACTTTCTTCCCATATATTTTAATACTTTCATAATGATGATGAGTGGCTAATTTCCTTGTGTGATTATAGGGTGATTGGCTAAAGGTTGTGGAAAAAACAATGATAGAATAATCTTAGATTCCAGTAAGATCCTGAAAGTTCGAGTCTTTAACCTTAACCCTAAGCATCTTGTTCGGTCGATGAACATCTCGGCCGGGGTGGAATTCTTCTGACCGAGATGACTTATCCGATTCTAAACAGAAAGTTAAGTGTTAGAGTTTGCCAAATCCTATTCTTATTACACCTTTCTGGTTCAATGCAAGCTTAGGATGAGACTTACCCGGTAATTCCTTAGTTTGTGTATTAACGATCATAAGTGTAGGTAATAAAGGTTTATCCTTTATTGGGGTTTGAGTGTGCTTCCATCCCATCTTTGTGAGTTAGCCTGAGACTTACCCGGTAAAGGTTGATTCTATTCCCTTAGATGGTGTGTTAGTTTGAGGTTATAGTTCTTTATCTTAATTCCTTGAGACTTACCCGGTAATAGGAGTTACGGTTTAGGATTAGTGTGTAGTGAGACTTACCCGGTGATCTACTCCACTTTAGTAACACCTTCCCCATGCAAAAATCTCAGCTTTGTCCGCTTATCTATAGATCTTGAGTTGGAACCACAACTAGAAGCTTTAATCCCTAGAATTGCATGTTTTATTGACTTCTTATTCATCTTGATTGTATTAATTGCTCTTGTGGTTAGTTTTCACGAAGCTTACCGTATTGACTTTGTTTCACCGAGTCCCTGTGATCGACCCCTGGAATTTCTTGCTTTTTACTACGATTGACCCGTACACTGCGGGTTCGCATCCTTGTTTTAAGCTTAAGTCTAGGGTTATAAATTTAAAGCTTGCACACACCGTTTGGAGCGAACAAGTTTTTGGCGCCGTTGCCGGGGACTTGGTCTAGACCGAGCCGGTTGCGGTTTGCTTTCGGGGCGCTTGCCCTTGTTGCTACTTACTACTCTTTCTATGAGTTTTGTAGTTTTCAGGATTTCTGATGGCTACGTTTGATCCGGCCTGGATAGCAAGACAAAGTGCTAGGGCGGACCATTATGAGTACTTGGAGGAGAAGTACTCCTTCTATTGGTTCAACAATGAATGGGAAAGAGAAGAGACCATTCAGCGTGAACTTGCGATATGGGATGAGAAGAATATCCCTAGAACCACTTATGAGCAGCCTCTTGAAGATTCTCTCGAATCACGATTGGAAAAGATAATGAAGAGGGTGGCGGAACTCAAGGAAAGCACCCTATCCTATGCTAGGCCGCAAGAGGAGCATAAGGAAGTGTTGCACGTTCCAAGCATTCTCCCAGTCGAACCAAAAATTTCTCCTGAAACTTTTGAGGAAGAGGAGGATATGGAAGGTCTCGATCTGACTGTTGAGACCTCGGTCGAAGTGGAAGAGATCTCAGCCGAGATGGAAGAATCTGCAAAACTAGAAGCAGAAGATGCAGAGAACCTTGGTCAAATTACTGAGATTGTGACCAAGGTGGAAGAAAGATCAACTGAGTTGAGAGAGATTTCATGTGTTGGTTATCAACCTAACATGAAACCTGATCCGAGCTTTGGAGAACTTTACAAGGTAAGTTCTCTTACTCCATTCGAATTCCCTATTAAAATTTCTGAATTTTTCAGGAAAGCACCGGAGAGTTGGAGGTCTCTTCCGAAAGAACCTCCAAAGATTAAGATGAAGTCTTCCTTGAAATTATTGGAAGAGGAAGCTCCTCGGATCATGAGGAGTGGAGTTGGCAAGCACTACACCGTTGAGGCGATGAAGTGTCTCTTGTTCAAGTATGGGGTCCCTCGCATGCTAAGGACCTTGTACCATCCCCATGCTAAAGATGGGGAAGCTACTAGGAATCTCGAGAAGTTGTTTTCTCGATCAAGGAAAGGATGGGACGTAAGGCTAGATTATGTCCCATTGAAGTGCAGGAAGGCTAGAAGGATTCCGGTGAGAATCAAACCGTACAAGCTTGTACGTGGGGGATCTTACCATTTGCCAGTGAAATTAGGAACCGGAACCTTTTTGAAATTTTTTTATGATGGATGTGATGAGCACTCC
Organism: Fagopyrum esculentum; assembly: GCA_033239045.1. Lineage (NCBI taxonomy): Eukaryota > Viridiplantae > Streptophyta > Magnoliopsida > Caryophyllales > Polygonaceae > Fagopyrum > Fagopyrum esculentum. The sequence goes on along the minus strand of BSUD01000002.1, from coordinate 11,305,078 downwards.
ATGGTGTTCAAGGTACATTGAGTAATTCTATGGAGAAGGGTCCAGCTAGCAACCTTAAACCAAGCGCTTCTTGGGAGGCAACCCAAGGTATTGCTTTCTTTTCCCGTTTTTTAGTCTAGCTTAGATAGTTTGCTTTTGCTTTGTTTTCCTCTAGACAACAACCAGGTATTCCAAAAGGAAGGATCACAGTTCAAGAGCTACACTGGAAGAACAAAATTTCGAGAAGTTGAGGAGACGAGCTTTACTGAGATACATCTCGGGTACTGTCAGAACACCTCGACCGAGATGTGCTTCGCCAACCGAGATGGTCTTATCTAGGAGCTGTTTCTTACTTCTTCATGCAGTTTAGCTATGTTCGGTGAGTATCCTGTCCTTAGACTTATATTGACCCACTGGGACAGTGTGTCCCAAGTATGGGGTGTTTATTGATGTACTTATTTGACTATTTTGATGTATGACATTATCGGATTTTTATTTATGCTTCACTTCTGCATTTATATGATTATCTGATATTACATGCATACCTACAGGTTATTTGATTGAGAAAAACGTCGAAACCGAAAAAAAACAATTGGTTTTAAAAAAAAAAATTTTGACCTCGACCGGGGCAGATTCTGGCCAAACGAGGCGTTTCACCTCGGTTGAACCAAGAACACCTCGACCGAGGTGGGTAACAGAAAGTTTTCGAAACTGATTTTTCGTGTTGCTTATCTGGATATGATCTCAGTGAAGATTTCGTTTACTGACTGGTTTTAAATTCTTTGTGTTCGAAAGGTTTTATAATATGTTTAAGTTGCTAAATGCTTTGTTTAAAATTATTGGCATGATTAATACTTTGTTTTTATCCAAATTATGTTGAATTTGAAGGTTGACACCGCAGGTTAAGTTCTCTCACTTTCTTCTTGGAAAGACCAAGGCAATTCATTCTCTTCTTCCTCTTCTTCTTGATCATGCTTAGCCCCTCATATACATTTTGCCTCCCTTTACCTATCCGGGAATTTGGAAGCAAGCGAAGTGGTGAAAGCAAGTGAAGCAAAGTTGAGAAGTGGGTTGGAAGTGAAGTGTTAGAAAGTAATTCTAGGTTTGGGGAAGTCAATCATGAAGATGAGTAACTCGGCACCATTCACATAGCCGGGTGTTTGTGTCTTGCCAAAGTCGGATTGAGCGATATTCCTAACGGGTCATGGTATGTGCATCAAGGGTTTGATGCATCTCGAGAAATTGATGATTGCAGATTTCCTAGGCTTCGGTTATTGTGCACCTCTGTCCATGCATTCCAAAAAGTAAAGTAAAAAGAAAAAGTGTGAGATAAGCAAAGCTTATTGGTGGAAGATGTTCCAAGTCAAAGTGAAAGTGAAGTTCATCCTTTTCCCGGATTCTAGCACCACATTACCTTACATACATCCCTACCCTACACGTTTCTTGACCTTTTCTTTTGGGAAGCCCTTGAGACCTTGAGCTTGTTGATTGACTTAGTGGTTTAAACTGGATTATACATGATTAATTTTGATAATTATGATTTATTATGCATTCTATGATTCTATGCAAAGATGAACAACTTTCCTATATTTATAAAATGTTTTGAGCATATTGAGTTTTTAAATTCCATGAAGTACTCTCTTAGAGTGATCTATGATAGTTGCACACCATAAAATGTTTTTGAAAGACTTTTTCATTTATTTTTATTGACTTATAATCCATTCTATCTTATCTTCTATATGAGGAACTTGCTTGGGGACAAGCAAGGGCTAAGTATGGGGTATTTTGATAGCATGAATTATAGTCTATATTTCAGGGTTTGTTTGGACGTTTTATCTTCAATAATCTGCATGTTTGTATGTATTATATGTGATTATATTACCATTTCATCTACCTTTGCGAGAATCGAGGTCTACACCTAGTTTTGTTGTAATTGCAGGTAATTTGGTACGTTTTGCATCAAAAAGGAGCAAAAGGAGTCATGAGTCATTTGGAGCTACATCCAGGGAGCATAGCCATGGATTAAAGATTTACTTTGGACCAGTTTTGAGAGATTTCACATTCAGTTATGACTCACCTCGGTTGACCAGAGATTCATCTCGACCGAGGTGATCCAGAGACGCCGACTCGACCGAGGCGAACACCTAGGACGCGGCGAGAGTATTTTTTATTCTTGGATGAGATCTTTTAAATTTGGAAAGTGATCTTATATTTTTGGGCTTGGCTCCTGGAAGGAAGGAGATATGCAGAATCATATATTTTACCTATATTTATGGGAAAATATCTTTCTAAGATTTATTATCTTTGGAGGTTTATTTTCCTATAAAAAGGGTTGGATTTCCACAAATCCAACATCATGCTATACCATCGATCAGGGTTTACGCAGCAGCAGCAACACTCCAATTTGGGAGATTCGAAGAACCTTGTTGAAGGTTGAAGGAAGATTGAAGTCTATAGCTTTTATAGCTTTTTGGAGGGTTTTGTAAGATTGTCTTTAATTCCCTCATTGATTGTCTTGTCTTTTTGGATTGTTATCCAAGGAACGCTTTGTTGTGATATTTGATTCAGTTATTGAAGTCTTTTCCTTAAATTCTTCTTTGTTCAAATATTCACCTTCTTCCCATATATTTTAATACTTTCATAATGATGATGAGTGGCTAATTTCCTTGTGTGATTCTAGGGTGATTGGCTGAAGGTTGTGGGAAAAACAATGATAGAATAATCTTAGATTCCAGTAGGATCCTGAAAGTTCGAGTCTTTAACCTTAACCCTAAGCATCTCGTTCGGTTGATGAACATCTCGGCCGGGGTGGAATTCTTCTGACCGAGGTGACTTATCCGACCTAAAACTGAGAGTTAAGTGTTAGAGTTTGCCAAATCCTATTCTTATTACACCTTTCTGGTTCAATGCAAGCTTAGGATGAGACTTACCCGGTAATTCCTTAGTTTGTGTATTAACGATCATAAGTGTAGGTAATAAAGGTTTATCCTTTATTGGGGTTTGAGTGTGCTTCCATCCCATCTTTGTGAGTTAGCCTGAGACTTACCCGGTAAAGGTTGATTCTATTCCCTTAGATGGTGTGTTAGTTTGAGGTTATAGTTCTTTATCTTAATTCCTTGAGACTTACCCGGTAATAGGAGTTACGGTTTAGGATTAGTGTGTAGTGAGACTTACCCGGTGATCTACTCCACTTTAGTAACACCTTCCCCACGCAAAAATCTCAGCTTTGTCCGCTTATCTATAGATCTTGAGTTGGAACCACAACTAGATGCTTTAATCCCTAGAATTGCATGTTTGCTTTATTTGACTTCTTATTCATCTTTGATTGTGTTAATTGCTCTTGTGGTTAGTATTGACATAAGCATACCGTATTGACTCTGTTTCACCGAGTCCCTGAGATCGACCCCTGGAATTTTCTTGCTTTTACTACGATTGACCCGTACACTGCGGGTTCGCATCCTTGTTTTAAGCTTAAGTCTAGGGTTATAAATTTAAAGCTTGCACACACCGTTTGGAGCGAACATATATAAAGCCTTTTCTTTCTTCTTTTGTAGTTAGACAAGTTTTGTAAAAGTTTTGCTGAGAGCATTTCAGAATTGAATCCAAGAGAATTTTGATAGCATGAATTATAGTCTATATTTCAGGGTTTGTTTGGACGTTTTATCTTCAATAATCTGCATGTTTGTATGTATTATATGTGATTATATTACCATTTCATCTACCTTTGCGAGAATCGAGGTCTACACCTAGTTTTGTTGTAATCGTAGGTAAAATGGCACGTTTTGCATCAATAAGGAGCAAAAGGAGTCATGAGTCATTTGGAGCTACATCCAGGGAGCATAGCCATGGATTAAAGATTCACTTTGGACCAGTTTTGAGAGATTTCACATTCAGTTGTGACTCACCTCGGTTGACCAGAGATTCATCTCGACCGAGGCGATCCAGAGACGCCGACTCGACCGAGGCGAACACCTAGGACGCGGCGAGAATATTTTATTCTTGGATGAGATCTTTTAAATTTGGAAAGTGATCTTATATTTTTGGGCTTGGCTCCTGGAAGGAAGGAGATATGCAGAATCATATATTTTACCTATATTTATGGGAAAATATCTTTCTAAGATTTCTTATCTTTGGAGGGTTATTTTCCTATAAAAAGGGTCGGATTTCCCATAAATCCGGCATCCGCTATCAGCGCAACCCCGCTTACACCGAAAAACAAGTCACACGCAGCAGCAGCATACTCCACTTTGGGGAGATTCGAAGAACCTTTTTGAAGGTTGAAGGAAGATTGAAGTCTATAGCTTTTATAGCTTTATTGGAGGGTTTTGTAAGATTATCTTTAATTCCTTCACTTGTTGTCTTGTCTTGTTGGATTGCTATCCAAGGAACGCTTTGTTGTGATATTTGATTCAGTTATTGAAGTCTTTTCCATTAAATTCTTCTTGTTCAAATATTCACTTTCTTCCCATATATTTTAATACTTTCATAATGATGATGAGTGGCTAATTTCCTTGTGTGATTATAGGGTGATTGGCTAAAGGTTGTGGAAAAAACAATGATAGAATAATCTTAGATTCCAGTAAGATCCTGAAAGTTCGAGTCTTTAACCTTAACCCTAAGCATCTTGTTCGGTCGATGAACATCTCGGCCGGGGTGGAATTCTTCTGACCGAGATGACTTATCCGATTCTAAACAGAAAGTTAAGTGTTAGAGTTTGCCAAATCCTATTCTTATTACACCTTTCTGGTTCAATGCAAGCTTAGGATGAGACTTACCCGGTAATTCCTTAGTTTGTGTATTAACGATCATAAGTGTAGGTAATAAAGGTTTATCCTTTATTGGGGTTTGAGTGTGCTTCCATCCCATCTTTGTGAGTTAGCCTGAGACTTACCCGGTAAAGGTTGATTCTATTCCCTTAGATGGTGTGTTAGTTTGAGGTTATAGTTCTTTATCTTAATTCCTTGAGACTTACCCGGTAATAGGAGTTACGGTTTAGGATTAGTGTGTAGTGAGACTTACCCGGTGATCTACTCCACTTTAGTAACACCTTCCCCATGCAAAAATCTCAGCTTTGTCCGCTTATCTATAGATCTTGAGTTGGAACCACAACTAGAAGCTTTAATCCCTAGAATTGCATGTTTTATTGACTTCTTATTCATATTGATTGTATTAATTGCTCTTGTGGTTAGTTTTCACGAAGCTTACCGTATTGACTTTGTTTCACCGAGTCCCTGTGATCGACCCCTGGAATTTCTTGCTTTTTACTACGATTGACCCGTACACTGCGGGTTCGCATCCTTGTTTTAAGCTTAAGTCTAGGGTTATAAATTTAAAGCTTGCACACACCGTTTGGAGCGAACAGGTCACAAGTAACCCGTGACCCGTGGACATGCCTACTTGCATGTATAATTAAAAGAACTATTTGAAAATAAATATACAATCTTTATATACTACTAAACTAGACTACACTAATGTTGACGTGTCATTCTCACAAATTTTGTAGGGTTAAATACTTTTTTAATTAACTTATTGAACCATAAAATTTTTTTATTAATCTAAAAATAAAACAAAATTTTTATTTTTAGATTAATAAAAATTTGGTAGGGTTAAATTTTTTTAATTAAATTATTAAACCATAAAATTTTTTTTTTAATCTAAAAATAAAACAAAATTTGTAAAATCAACTAACAAGATCTCCTAAATATTTTTAAAATAATTTGGTTTACGTATTTCTTTTATTTTTAAGCCGTCGAAATTTAAGTAATTTATTTATTGGGAAGATTTTTATTTTTTTTTAATTTATTTTTGAAGGAATATAAGTTCAATCTATTTAGTTAAAAAATTTTACGGAATTTTCTATGCCACATCGATTATAATTAAGTCTGACAGTTAGATAACTTGTATAAATAGAGGGTTTGAAGGTAAACAAATCACTCATTTCTTGGCCTTTTGGCTAAACCTTAAGTATAATTTTTATTCATAACGGATTAATATCTGTTTTGTGGGTCACTAGCCTATTGTTTTGTGGGTCACTGGCCTATTGTAATGTGGGTCGTTGACCTACTGTAATGTGGGTCATTGGCTTACTGTTTTGTGGGCCCTCGGCCTACTGTTTTGTGGGTCCTTGACCTACTGTTTTGGGGCTAGCTAAGTATTTTCAACGATTTTTGACTAATCTATATTCTATATATATACTATTAAACTAGACTACACTAATGCTGACGTGTCATTCTCACAAATTTTGTAGGGTTAAATCTTTCTTTAATTAACTTATTAAACCATAAAATTTTTTTATTAATCTAAAAATAAAACTAAATTTTGTAAAATTAACTAACAAGATCTCCTAAATATTTTAAAAATAATTTGGTTTACGTATTTCTTTTATTTTTAAGCCGTCGAAATTTAAGTAATTTATTTATTGGGAAGATTTTTATTTTTTTCTTAATTTATTTTTGAAGGAATATAAGTTCAATCTATTTAGTTAAAATTTTTTACGGAATTCCCTATCCCACATCGATTATAATTAAGTGTGACAGTTAGATAACTTGTATAAATAGAGGGTTTGAAGATTAAACAAATCACACATTTCTTGGCCTTTTGGATAAACTTAAGTATAATTTTTATTCATAACGGATTAATATTTGTTTTGTGAGTCGTTGGCCTGCTGTTTTGTGGGTCACTGGCCTACTGTTTTGTGGGTCGTTGACCTACTGTTTTGTGGGTCGTTGACCTATTGTAATGTGGGTCATTGATCTACTATTTTGTGGGTCGTTGGCCTACTGTTTTGTGGGTCCTTGGCCTACTGTTTTGGGGCTAGCTAAGTATTTTCAACAATTTTTGACTAATCTATATATACTACTAAACTAGACTACACTAATGCTGATGTGTCATTCTCACAAATTTTGTAGGGTTAAATCTTTTTTTAATTAACTTATTAAACCATAAATTTTTTTTATTAATCTAAAAATAAAACAAAATTTTGTAAAATCAATTAACAAGATCTCCTAAATATTTTAAAAATAATTTGGTTTACGTATTTCTTTTATTTTTAAGCCGTCGAAATTTAAGTAATTTATTTATTGGAAATATTTTTATTTTTTTCTTAATTTATTTTGAAGGAATATAAGTTCAATCTATTTAGTTAAAAAATTTTACGGAATTCCCTATCCCACATCGATTATAATTAAGTGTGACAGTTAGATAACTTGTATAAATAGAGGATTTGAAAGTTAAACAAATCACACATTTTTTGACCTTTTGGCTAAACCTTAAATATAATTTTTATTCATAACGAATTAATATCTGTTTTGTGAGTCGTTGGCCTGATGTTTTGTGGGTCGTTGACATACTGTTTTGTGGGTCGTTGACCTACTGTAATGTGGGTCGTTGACCTACTGTAATGTGGGTCGTTGACCTACTGTAATGTGGATCATTGACCTACTGTAATGTGGGTCATTGGCCTACTGTTTTGTTGGTCCTTGGCCTACTGTTTTGGGGCTAGATAAGTATTTTCAGCGATTTTTTACTAATTTTAAGTATAATTTTTATTCATAAATTAATATCCGTTGTATGGGTCGTTGACCTACTAAAAGTGATGGTTTGATAACTTGTATAAATAGAGGTTAATAACGGATATTGAAGATTAAACAAATGATACATTTTTTGGCCTTTTAGCTAAGTTGAGCTATAATTTTTTATTCATAACGGATTAATATATGATTTGTGGGTCTTTGATCTACTTTTTTATGGGTCGTTTACTTACTATTTTCAGCGAATTTGTTATCCCACGTCGATTATCAAGTATGACTGATATTTTGAGAACTTGAAAAACGTTTATAATTGTCTAAATTAATACTAATTTATTTGTTATTGTATGTGATTTTATTTAATTTTATATTATAGAATTTTTTATCGTCATCTATATATTATTTTTAAATTTACAAATTTGTTATCCCACGTCGATTATTAAGTATGGATGGAGCCTTATCAAGTTGGCTTTTTTTAAATAAAATTATTACTCTACGGGTATTCTTTTTTATTTAAGTATTTTGTTGTTCTATTATGTTTTTTAATCATAAATGACGGGTATTCTTTTTATATTACGTCGGTCGTTACAAGAGTAAAGTTTCAGATTTTAAATTTCGTTAATCATAATTTGTTTTTGCTTTTTCTTGTATTTTTAAACTTTATTTCAACTTTTTGTGTATTTATTTTAAAAAAAAACTTTCAATTTTTATTTTATTATTTATCACACATTTCGTTTCTAATTCTTTTTTGGGCAATTTTGATAACTAGACCTTTTTAAAAAAACTATAGTAGTAACTAGACTTTTTAATGTTTCAATTAAGTAAATATACCCCACCCTTTTGTAATTATTCTCAAACTCTACACACTCTTCTCTCAAGGGGTACATTTATTAAACACAAAACTAGAAAAAGTCTAGTAAACCAAATTGTTTCTTCTTTTTTTTTACAAAATTATATTTCGGGTTCCATTTAGATAATTACAATATATTAAAGTAATTTAGTTATAAGTCTATAACGGAGTTTTGCATTTCCGCGTCATGGAAGTGCAATTGTAAATTAGAGAGATGAGTATCAGCTTCACAGTTAGATAATTTATAATTCTAACTTTAACACATGAATATATAGTTCTTATATTAAATAGAAAATAATCAATAATTTATTAAACGTATAAATTATTATAGGAAGAATATTATTTAAAACTGTAACTCCCCGAATTCTCAGAACTCGGGACATTACTGGTTAGGACCTCACAATGGGTCCCGACCTCAGTTTGACAACAATATTACTAGGATCTTGCAACAAGACACAAATAAGAAAAACCGAAAATTCATTGTGATATCCGAAAAAAAAAATAAAATAAAATAAAATAAAATTTTCCGTCTATCTCCGAGTCAAACCGGACTTTGACCATCTTGACTTATGTACGTCGTACTTATTTTCTACTTTTGACAAATTCTATCATTTTATGTGAAGAGTTTGATCACATAAATGTACATAATTAACTTTTATTATTTTATGTGAGGTTGGATCGCATAAAATATTTATAAGACTCTTTAAATCCTCAACTATTAGGAATGGATCATTGAGTATGAATCCAATAGATTCATGTACATGGAGGCCCATTTTGGGGAATGATAGCTACATGGGCCAACAAGGGTTAATGAGCCTTCTTTCTCCTTTCCTTAGCACAAGTGACGTACAACCTTCCCTCAATGAATTCCCGCCGTCACTTTCTTACCCTAACTCCCATAACCGTAACTCACGCTAAACTATTCAAGTTGAAGATCTCCCTTCTCCCACCTCTCTCTCTCCCCTATTGTGCATACCTTAGGTCCCTTAAAATTCGGAGTTTCTGCACGCCATAAAGTACACCATCTCCTTGCCAAGATCAGCACAGTAGCGCCGATGTCCTCTGCAACGAGTAACAACGCCATCGAAACAAATGCGATTGTCTCTGCAAACCCAGTCGGGCGCTGGTGTTTCGGCGAGCCAACAGAGAGTCTCAAACTCTCGGGAGAGTAGACCGGCCTCCACAACGATTTCCTCCTTGCACCGACGTCGGCAAGGCACGAAGATCCGAACGACTGAGGCAATCACGCCTTTCCAGCCTCCCCAGCCCCGCTCATAGTGAGCCCTCCAACAATGGCACCAATCTACGCCCAGTGGTGAGCCTTCCCAGTCGACTCTATTTGCCGGGCTCGTCCACGCATTTCATGCCGGTTGAAGACGGTAGCAGTGCAGAAGTCTTCATCACCAAATTTCAGCAACTAGTAACCCTCGTTGGCAGCGCATCAGACCACAACTCCGCCCTCTTCTGCACAGACTACGCCAGGCCACCGCTGCACCAGTCGGTCTCCTTGTGCCACCCTCTTCGCACCAACCGCAAGGGGAGACGTAGACAGTGGCGGTGCTCCATTCCTCCGCCTCTTGCTTGCGCGCCACCAACCCGGGTAGCCTCGGGAACACCACATTAGGCGTCGGGTAAGTTTCCTCCTACCCTTGTAAACCTTAAATGACTGCAACAACCTAACTTGAGTCTCTGCACAGACCCAACACTACCTTCTTACCCTACACACAAATCGGACCATCATCGTTACCGTCCAGACCCGAATCAGTCGTCATCCCCTCTCTTCGTCCTAGTTGCCATCGGTGGTTTCGATCGAACAATGGCCTTCAACGGTGAGTCCTTGTACTGATTGAGTTGCTAGTACACTGTGAGATGTATATACATATACATATTGGAATTGTATGAGTTGCGAGTACACTGTGAGATGTATATATATACATATTGGAATTGTATGAATACAGTACAATGTATACATGTATATATGATAAGAAGTAGAAGCGGGAAGTTATAAAAAAAATAAGTATCAGTTAGTATAGTGTATATAGGAGTTGTGTATGCCGAGTATATAAATATACGTATATATATATATATTTTATGAAAATAAAAGTATACCTAAGTGAAGTAAAGTTATACATGTGGATCGATATATATATATAAATCTACTCATACGAACGGGAGTTGCGGAAATGTCATGTATATAGCTATATATATATATATATATATATATATATATATATATATATATATATATATATATATATATATATATATATATATATATATATATATATATATATAAATACCGAATGGTTACGGTTTTAATATGAAATGGAAGTAAAGGTTAAAGTATGTACCTAGGTATACATACGTTTGGAAGAGTAAAGTAATAATAGGGAAGTAAGGAGGGATTTTGGTTCTTGGAAAAGTTTTAGAGTGTAACTTATAACTAGTGTAACTATCAAAGGAAATTGATAGTTTTCTAAATTTAACTTTGAGAACTTTCGGTACCAAGGGTAAAATGGTCTTTTACCAGGAGAGAGTTTGTTTTTCCGTAATTCCTTCGCAAGAGGTTGGACATCGAGATGTGATTTTGATACACCTGCCTTATTTGACAGGCGTTTGAGTTACCCCGAGTACGGGTTGTTGAGACGTGTTAGAGAGTATTTTTGACTCAGGTAAGTCCTTGCGACTTACTTAGCTAGTTTCTGGATATTAGTTGAGTGATAGTGGTTGTGTGTGCTATTTGCGTGTTTTAATAATAATAACTTGCTAGGACGACTGTTATTATTATGTTTAAGGCCCAAGTGTATGTATAACGGGCCGTGACATCACTGCCCAGCTCTGACAGGAGACTGGGAGGTTCTCTATACCCAGACCAGGCAGGTACAAGGTGAGATGCATCGGATCCATTCCTGATGGTTACACGGGGGCGGAGGCGAGGTTTGGGAATCCCTCGTGTCACAAAATAAGTATCATTAGAGTGAAAGAGTAATTTAACTCAAGATAATAAAACGGACTTGTTTGAAAGCATGATGGGTGTTTATATTTTTATGTGTGTGTTTGTGCTGCTAATATTTAGATAACTAGCTAACGGTTCCTCTAGTTGTTGTTTTAGATTTACCGCAGGTTAGACCAGCAGCTGAGTGATCCGGAAGTAGTGGTCAGCCGGGTCTCCGTACTCCTTAGAGTGGGGGTTGGGAGTTGTGTTTGTCTTTTCTTTCTTTTGGTTAAGACAGTCGTTCGTTTCTGTTGTTTAAGTACTTTAGGCTGCTAGACAGTGTTGCATTCATCACCTTAAAAATACTATTTTATGAATTTCAGTTTTCTTTATTTGTGTCTTGTTGCAAGATCCTAGTGATGTTGTTGTCAAACTGAGGTCGGGACCCATTGTGAGGTCCTAACCAGTAATGTCCCGAGTTTTGAGAATTCGGGGTGTTACATTCATAAAAATGTATTTGTAAAAGGATGAATGCAACAAAGTCTAACAGCCTATCGTACTTAAACAACGGAAAAGACTAACTGTCTTAACAAAAGGGAAAAACAACCAAGCAACAACCCAAACCCCCACTCTAATGAGTACGGAGACCCGGCTGACCACTACTTCCGGATCACTCAGCTGCTGTCCTAACCTGCAGTAAATCTAAAAACACGACAAAACAACCATTAGCTAGTTATCTAAACATTAGGAGAATAATAATAGCACACACACACACATAAAATAATAAACACTCCTCATGCTTTCAAACAATCCATTTATTATCTTCATTTAAGTCATTCACTCTAATGATACTTATTTTGTGACACGAGGGATTCCCAAACCTCGCCTCCGCCCCCGTGTACCCATCAGGAGTGGATCCGATGCATCTCACCGTGTACCTGTATGGTCTGGATATAGAGAACCTCCCAGTCTCCTAGGAGAGCTGGGCAGTGATGTCACGGCCCGTTATACATACACTTGGGCCTTAAAACATAATAACCACGGTCGTCCTAACAAGTTGCTATTCTTATTATAAGACACATTGCACACACACAACCATTATCACCCAACTAATATCCAGAAACCAGCTAAGTAAGTCGCAAGGACTTACCTTGATCACAAATCGTTTTCTCAAATCTCAACTCGGTCCGAACCTGTGGTAACTCAAACGCTTGTCAAATAAGGCATGTCGATCAAAATCACATCCAGATGTCCAACCTCATGCGAAGGAATTACGGAAAAAGCTCTCTTACGGCAAAAGACCATTTTACCCTTAGTGCCGAAAATTCTCAAAGTCTATCATTAAAATATAACATTCGTATTTAAAACTTGTTTCCAAAATTTGGTTCTCACGGATAGCTTACTTAGAGGTTATAAGATCAATTTCAAACACTCGTCAAAGAGAACTACATTATCCTTTCTCCAGTTATTCCACTTTAATACTTATGTGTGTGTACGTATATTACACGTTACTCTTACTCATCTATGTATATATATACTTATGTATATATACACTCTACCTATTCACACATAAACACTTATGTTTCTCATCCCATACCTATCTATACGTACCTATGTACCCGGCACCGATACATGTATATTTATTTCTATCTCTCATAATTACCTCTATGTACACACACGTATAACATTGCACGCCTCACTATCTCTACATCAATATATAAACTTATCGGTCATATACCTATAAAAAATCTATATATTTACATATAAAAACTCACACTCTCAGCCATACATTGTCTATATATATATATACATGTGCACACACTGTACGGAGACTCACTCACCTTTTATACATATACTGGTATATATTTATTACCCTCATACATCTGTACATACTTATATATATATAAGTCATCCTTATACATGTATAAATACTTATATATATATTCCATTGTTTTACATTTATATATATATACTTATATATATATAATCCACTATTATACATTCATATACACTTATATACATATTCGTCTCTTCCAGCCCTTCAACTATCTTTATACCAGTTTAAATATACTGCACTAAACTTATACATAAACACTAAACTTGTACATAAACAATCACACATTTCCTACCTCTCTATACCCATATACGTATATAACCGCAACCTGAAGAGGCTTACTTACCCATCTCGGCTACTCGTCACGCACTTGGAGATGAACCGCGGCTCAGTACGGTCCTACAAAGTGGCTGTCGCAGAGGGTCTAAGCTGGCTCGGTGCTTGCCCTTCCCCACGCCTCACCACCCCCCTGGCTCGCTTCTGCAGGTCTCGCAAAACCCAAGCTCGCTCGATTAGCAGTGAAAGAGGAAAGTCCAAAGGGGAGAGACGAACACTCACCGGTGCTGTGTCGATCGTCCACTGCAGCGCTTCATCGGCGTCCCTAAGCGCGGCTGGTGGTCGACAGTTCCGGTGGTCGCCTGTTGTGTTACTGAGACGTCGCTGTCGGTCGCGCGAGTTGCTGATTCGGACCTTAGGAGTGGTTGAGCAGGTCGAGGCGGCACTCCGGCTGGTAGAAGGAAGCAGTAGGTCGGCGTCGGCGGGAATCTTCTTGCGGCCGGCTGGTGATGTCTTGGTGGTCGACAGAGACGGCGGAAGAATACGGCGGCGGCTCCGGTGCAGGGCGAGTAGTAGTGGCGACTCGTTCTTCCGAGGTGAGAAGTTTACGGTAGGGAGTTGTCGAGGAGCAGCAGCGATTTAGAGAGACATTAGGTTAGGTTTAGAATTAGGGTTAAGTTTAGGATTAGGCTTAAGAGGTGGGCCGGCTGGGCCTGGCGTTGGGCCAAAAATTGGACTGCTCTATCATTAAAATAAGGGCTGAAGGAAAGTTCTTTATTTGCCCGGAATCGTTAAAAAAAATTACGGAACTTAATTTCGGAAATACTTACGGAATTATTTACTGTATTACATAAGTTATCATTTTATTTTAAAGGTACGGAATTATTTCCGGTTACATAAATTATCATTTTATGTGAATTAAGGTCACATAAAATGATAGAACGTAATTATCGTTTTATTTTATTTTATTTTTTAAAAGGATAAAGGTTGGTGGGTCGGAATCCGGTTAAATTCAGTATTAAACGAAGTTTAAAATTTTCGGTTATTACAAAAACTTTCTAAGATAATTTTGTAATTGAACTTTTTAATTGTTCTCTATTTTAATGCGTATAATTTAATTTTGTAATTTAACCTATTTTCTTTTTAATTTTTTTATTTCACCTTTAAAGTCTTATAAATAGTATACTAACATTAACTTTAACTAAAATATGTAATATGGTCTAAATAAATCTATTTTTATTGTTTATCTAAAATTATAATTAATTTAATAATAACTTTTCTAAATTGTCTTTGGATTAAATAATTAAAATCTCTAGGTTACATATGAATTATAAAAATTTATGTACCCTTTAAAATTCAAAATTATACCCGTGCCATGACACGAAAATTACACTAGTTTCTAACAAATGTAATAGTCAAATCAAACACTGAAATAATTAATATCTGACTTAATAATAAATATACACACTATTTGAAAGAAAGTTAAT
>BSUD01000002.1:11267982-11290181 GCA_033239045.1 Fagopyrum esculentum | reverse complement strand
CCCCCCTGGCTCGCTTCTGCAGGTCTCGCAAAACCCAAGCTCGCTCGATTAGCAGTGAAAGAGGAAAGTCCAAAGGGGAGAGACGAACACTCACCGGTGCTGTGTCGATCGTCCACTGCAGCGCTTCATCGGCGTCCCTAAGCGCGGCTGGTGGTCGACAGTTCCGGTGGTCGCCTGTTGTGTTACTGAGACGTCGCTGTCGGTCGCGCGAGTTGCTGATTCGGACCTTAGGAGTGGTTGAGCAGGTCGAGGCGGCACTCCGGCTGGTAGAAGGAAGCAGTAGGTCGGCGTCGGCGGGAATCTTCTTGCGGCCGGCTGGTGATGTCTTGGTGGTCGACAGAGACGGCGGAAGAATACGGCGGCGGCTCCGGTGCAGGGCGAGTAGTAGTGGCGACTCGTTCTTCCGAGGTGAGAAGTTTACGGTAGGGAGTTGTCGAGGAGCAGCAGCGATTTAGAGAGACATTAGGTTAGGTTTAGAATTAGGGTTAAGTTTAGGATTAGGCTTAAGAGGTGGGCCGGCTGGGCCTGGCGTTGGGCCAAAAATTGGACTGCTCTATCATTAAAATAAGGGCTGAAGGAAAGTTCTTTATTTGCCCGGAATCGTTAAAAAAATTTACGGAACTTAATTTCGGAAATACTTACGGAATTATTTACTGTATTACATAAGTTATCATTTTATTTTAAAGGTACGGAATTATTTCCGGTTACATAAATTATCATTTTATGTGAATTAAGGTCACATAAAATGATAGAACGTAATTATCGTTTTATTTTATTTTATTTTTTAAAAGGATAAAGGTTGGTGGGTCGGAATCCGGTTAAATTCAGTATTAAACGAAGTTTAAAATTTTCGGTTATTACAAAAACTTTCTAAGATAATTTTGTAATTGAACTTTTTAATTGTTCTCTATTTTAATGCGTATAATTTAATTTTGTAATTTAACCTATTTTCTTTTTAATTTTTTTATTTCACCTTTAAAGTCTTATAAATAGTATACTAACATTAACTTTAACTAAAATATGTAATATGGTCTAAATAAATCTATTTTTATTGTTTATCTAAAATTATAATTAATTTAATAATAACTTTTCTAAATTGTCTTTGGATTAAATAATTAAAATCTCTAGGTTACATATGAATTATAAAAATTTATGTACCCTTTAAAATTCAAAATTATACCCGTGCCATGACACGAAAATTACACTAGTTTCTAACAAATGTAATAGTCAAATCAAACACTGAAATAATTAATATCTGACTTAATAATAAATATACACACTATTTGAAAGAAAGTTAATCACTAAAAACAAAAAAAAAATCCGAATATCTGTCAAGAGATCAACGAAGAAAATGTTAACTGCATAGGCAATCAAAGAACTCTACAAACAAAAAAAAACTTTAGGATTATCCTAAACTGAAGTGGCAAGTTGAACTTGGGATGGCTTCTCGATCTGGTCATTCTCCCCCTTCTTTGGTGTTGACTTATAGTACCTCCAGTACAACACAAGCTGTAGGAATCCCAGGAAGCCTCCAACTCCATTACCAATCTGCATATCAACAAATTAGCACAAAAAATCAGTTGATTATCAACACATAGATTATCAACACAGTTTGATAGTAATCGAGAGTAGTACCAGAATATAAAGATCGAACTCAAGGAGGGCATAGATGAACCAGCAAACTCCATTTGCAAAGCAAGCAAGCGAGAGGTACAAAGGCATGAACTCTACGCTCTTTGTCTTAATCACGTTTCTCTGTATTTCACATGTATAAGAGCATTGTTGACAAAATCAGTTCAAGTTGAATTCAATCTCACAAGTTAGCCAGAAGAGAGATTAATAGAGCATACCATGACACCAAGAGGAGAGCCGTACATGATGATACCAAAGAATGTACAGAAACCTCCAACCAAATTAGATCTGGCTGTATGACTGTGGAAGAACTTCAAGGCACAAAACCCTAAAGCCAGAACAAAAACGATCTCTATCACAAGGAGGCCGGAGATTTGTATCTGTTATAACAACGAAGAAAGGCGTCACTTATCATCCCTCAAGAACAGAACAAAATAAGTAATTATGTATATATATATATTCTCTTACTCTCTTCTTCTTGTTGGTGTATATAAAGTAGATTGTAGTGTAAATAAGCTGCAGTGCAAGGCCAACACCGTTAATGGTGATGACCAAAGTGCTGTGTGGATGGATCAGAGGGGTTCCGTAGAACACCCACATTATGCAGTTCATTATCGAAGCTACGTATGGAAGATAGTCAAATTCTTCAACCGATTTGTTCTTGAACACTCTCCAAAAGGTTGGCCTGTTTAACACAACAAACAACTCTTTAATCGTTGCTCAGGGAACCAAAACACTGAAAACAAAGTTCCGCTAACAGTTAAACTCAAAATTTCAAACTCAGAAGAGGTCGATTAAGCAAGGAAAACCTACATTGGAGATGCGAACAGAGCGAAGGAGAGGGCATTGCCTGCAACAAGAGAAAGACGATCGAATTATCAGAATAAGATAGAAAAATTGTTCAAAATCGACATAGCAGGTTTTTGTGACCTAAATCGAGCAAAACTAGTTCATCAATCACAGTCGTCCGTATAGATAATATAAGCAGATCACATTCGTTCGATCCAAACTAGTTTTACGTAAA
This sequence comes from Fagopyrum esculentum, assembly GCA_033239045.1. NCBI lineage: Eukaryota > Viridiplantae > Streptophyta > Magnoliopsida > Caryophyllales > Polygonaceae > Fagopyrum > Fagopyrum esculentum. The sequence continues at coordinate 11,287,525 of BSUD01000002.1, read as the reverse complement.
CGATCGTAAGAACTAGTAACACAAATTGAAGTCGAAACTGAAATTGCAAACACAAACACAGTCGGATAGAGCAAGAGAAGGAAGAATCAAATAGTATTACCGATGATTCCAACGATTGTGCGAGCAGTATCTACTGTATGGCTATACATCTTGCAGAGTTGCAGGAATCAAGGATAAAGAGTGGAAAAGGAAGTTCAGACTTCAGAAGGGCGTGTAAGGAGGAAGACGAAACAAACTGTAATTCTTTCGTCAAATATCCTGTGTTTATATAGGTTCGTCCAAAACAAATCTTATTGAATAAACTATTAAAAATACAACTAAATTATTATCTTTTATGTATCGGTAATTATCAACCGATTTTGTTTCCTTTTGCAAGACTGATTGGTTGATATGATTTTTGTTTATTTTGACTGGAATCTCTTACACCGTTTTTTAATTACTATATATTATTATTACCCGTTTTTTGCAAAAAAAAAAAAACTCAATTTTAATACAGTAAATTACAATAAAATTAAAAAAATTCTATACAAGTAAAAGAATCTTTAAAATATAGGGAAAAAAATATACAAAAAAGAACATGGATTAATTTTAACTAATGATTCATATTAGCTAGAAATTTTCCAAGTTCGATGTAATATTTCATCTTGATTTTATCTTCATGGATTCATCCAAGTTGAAACAAAAAGGATAATTTTATTATTTTTCCATACATCCTGAATTTTGGTATTTTCGTATAGAGAAAAAGTTATAATGAGTTAACTTAACTATCTTCTTTCGAAATTTAACTATTTTCCCAACTATCTTCTTGCAAAATTTTTATAGAGAATATTGGTGATATAAGGTAGTTTGTGTTTATAGGAAACAAACTAGGTACTCTTATAAAAGTAATTAAACAAAAAGATATAATACGTGGATAAGTAGTAAATGAGGAGGTTATATTGGGCAGTTTAGGGCGGTTTTTACGTTCAAAAAAAAAAATAATCATAATACTAACCGCCTAAAACAAAAAGGAAAACACAAACCAAAGCGTGATTCTGCAAAGATCTGCAGAAGAGTGTATCAATCAATCAACTCGTCATCCCACTTATCACGCCAACACAACCCACATTTTCCGATAAGAAAAAAACCCTCGATTCTTCATCTCCCCCAAATTTCTGCGGCCAGAACATTGAAGAAGAGTCCCAAACACAGGCGATACACAAAATCCGTCGGCCATTGTTACAGGTTTTACAATTTCTACTCAATCGTTTATCACAGAGTCAAAGAAGGTTAGTAATCCAAAAACACACCTCGATTAATCATGTATTTGAGGAATTGAAATCTGTTAAATTACCGAGCATGCTACTCGATTTTATGTAATATCAGAGTTGAAATCGTATTTCTCATAAATCTTTTATTACAGAGCACCATAGTCGGTTTTATGTATCTGAGGAGTTGATATATTTGAAATTACAAAATGTAGAAGACGAATGTATAATATAAGTGTAGAGATTATGTAAAAAGAAAAAAGAAAAAACGATTGAAATCGTATTTCTCATGAATCGTGTAGTACAGAGCATGCTAATCGATTTTCTTCTTAAATATAACTACCTAGTCAGAGAAACGAACATTGTGAATAGAGTATGTAGAAGAAACCCCAATTTGATGATCCAGGTCGAAATTTGAAATTACATGTTAAAAAATTGTATAGATTATGAAAGAGAATCACAATATACATATCAAGTAGAGATTTTTTCTTGTAATTTGTGTATTTTATCAGCAACAATCGATTACATAACATGAGTAGTGTAGTAATTGAATATGATATGCATAGATAACTTGTGTATTATGTACATTTACAACACAAAAAAAGAAAATAAACACAGAGTTAACATCATCTGAATCAATTTAAATGTTCATATTATGTGTTATGTATGTAAATAGAGTAATACAATCGGTTCACAGTAAACAATCGAGGTGTTTGGTTATGTGGAGAATGTACACAAAATTCAAATTGCGTTATGTAATACATATGTAAGAACCATGACAATACATAATTATGATAGTTATGTACAATAGATCTTCAATACTAATTTACAACAATACTGATACTATTCAAGTTCATTTCCAATAGATAATCAAATGGCCAGAAAAAAGTGTATGGGAATTAAACCTCATATGAGGAAAGAACAACATAAATCTGGGGCCGGTACTTCCAAACAGGTAACTACACGTTATGAAATGTGTAGATTATGTTAGAAAATATTATTTACACATAATCATTGCAATCAAATAACAGACATGCTGTGTATAATTATTTGAATTTTATGTATGAGTTATATGGCCACATTAATAGCACGAAATGCACTAATTATGAAACCAAAGACAATTGCGTGTATATTATAATGAATGGAATCATGTATAGGATTTCTGAAAGATTCAGTATGTAGTATTGATGTACACAAAAAAACCATATGTAGTATGTACAAGATATGTGAAAGATCAAGTATGTACTATTACTGTAAACAATATTTATAACAAACTAGAAATACTTATATAATATGTAATGTTAATGTAATGTAGCATAGATAACAGATACATATGTTGTGACTAATGTATTGAATTTATCGATCAAATGAACAGGGAATGGCTGGCTCAGTGACACAAGATGTTTCAGATATGCTCAGAGTTGAAAACCCACAATTAAAGGTTAATGTACATTAGAGTATTATTATATACATTGCAATATATCTAAAAAACACCTTGTTTGTTTACACAGTTCACATATAGATGGGAGGAGACTGAAAGATCCAGGATGGCTCGTATTAATTGTTTCAGCCGACTACAAATGATACCTATGCTATTGGATGGACTGTCGGATGAAGACAAGAATAAGTTCAAGACTGGAGTCTTTGCTCCCATAATTGAAATGAGTACCAAATTGAAGATGTCCAACCAGATTATACACTTTATGTTGATGCATGAAGTCAAAACAAGGATAGAAAATTCAATGTGGTTCGGTATTAACCAGGTTTTACTTAGGTTTGGAATTAATGATTTTGCTGAGATTACGGGACTAAATTGTTCAGATGAATCATTTGAGTCTTATGAGGAAAACCCAGAAGTTGATATGAAAGCCGTTGTTGGAGTTGATCGGTGCTCAAACCTTATTTTGGAAGAGAAATTCATGGAATTGCCCAAGGAATCACCATACAAATACAAAATGGCGCTTATTCTATTTGTCGAAGGAGTTATTGTATCAAAGAACCAGAAAACACAAGTCAACCAGCAGACAATAAACTTGGTTCATGATTTGGACAAATTCAGTGCTTTTCCTTGGGGTCGGATCGCATTCGTTCAAACTAAGAAGTTTCTTCAATCTTGCGAGGCAGGGAAAGAAAGAAACAATGGTGGCTATAACATTGGTGGATTCCCACTTTCTTTACAGGTTTGTGTATTTAATCGAGATTTAGTTTGTTATAAACCTTTACATTCCCTTATTCAGATCATTAGTTATATATATAATTACTTCATAACATCTGTAATGGATATATATACATAATATGTGTATTACATAAATATATATTTACAATAACAGCATGAATACACAACCATGTATTTATAATTTATACATACACAATTGTGTCATAACAGCATTCGTTTGTTTTAACATGTCACTTACAAAACCAATACATTTCTTCAGATATTTGCATTCCATTCTATCCCCAAGCTTGCAAGAGTATTTGCCACCTTGATAGCGGAAAATGCAAACCCATTATGTCTCAGATGGGTTTCGAAGTCTGGCAAGGGAGGGAAACCATTCCCCGGATATGCAGAAATTAAAGGTATTGTTCAAACTATAAAGAAAGAAGATATTAACAGTGTTCAAGGTCATCCTGAAAGCGACGATAGCGACCAGTGGCCTACTGAAGGTGATGACGAGAGGATTGAATTGATAATAACACGTCCGAATGTTGTACACGAAAAGGAGAAATCATTTAGGTACGTGTGTCAAAATCCAATATACAGATTTGTGTAGATACATTGGTAATTACCTATTAATATATTGTTATTTATTTACGTTATGTAGCAATGTTGTTTCAAAAATAACAATAAGGAATATTGGCAAAAAGGGAAACGATGATGATGACTTTGTTAACCCTCCAAGTAAGTACAATAAGTGATTCATACACAGTTCATAATTTAATTGTATTAAGTATAGACAATAATATATATTGTAACATAATTTCATACAGGCGTGTTTGTAAAAACTGAGGCAGGTGATGTCGACAAGAAGGGGAAAAGAAAGGCTGACACAAGCACTCCTAATGTCATACATACCAGGTTCATATTTATGTTGAAAATATATACTATTATGTACATATTATTAACATAAACCGAATATGAAACACTTGTGTATAGGTCATCCAAGAGATCCAATAAGGGCAAAGAATCATTAGCAACAGAAGAAATTGACCCTTCAATTGACCATTCAGTCGAAGTGTTGAAGAACAAAATTTCTGATGAAGCTGCTAAATCAACACATTCTAATATTCCTGAGCCTTCAAGGTAATTTACAAATTATGTACAAAATACTGTTACACAACGATGCATACACATACACTATTTTATATACTTATGTACATACGTATTGAACCCATGACAAGTTGCACACACCTAAACCAGACTGGTTTGATCAGATCATGGAAAAATTAAATTCCATACAACGCGAACAACAAGAATTAGCTAATAAGATTGAAAACCAAGGGATGATTATTGATGAGTTAACAACATACACGAGGGACCTTGGCACACTGTACGACAAATTAGACACAACTGTCTACATCTCTAGCAAGAGGACCGAGACAAAAATCAAAAATCTCGTCAAAGACATTGCAAAACAATCATCTGCTGCAAACAGCTCTACACCGAGCGCGACGAATGTTGATTCGGCGTCAAAAGTCAATCAGGGTGATGAAAATGTGGAAGATATAGCGGGTGGTTCAAGTGAGGTATGAACATAACTAGTTTGAGTTGTACATTTATGTATGATAATTATAGTTGATAAATTAAGCTTATCAAACAGGCTGACAATGTTGAGGAGCCAATTCGAAGGGTTGGCTTAAGGGTACCGAAAGATAGCAAGTACAAGCGTACTCCATACAGAAAAAACGTCAAACTTCCAAAGGAACCCGCAAACAGCATGCTGCACAAAGATGACCGTCAAAGACTTTACAACTGGGTTAAGAACAAGGACGACAAAGGAACGATTAGAGGTTTCGTGAAGAACATATCCAGAGAATCTGTTATGGATATACTAAAACCAGGAGGTTGGATAAAAGACGAGGTAAGTAATGATGTCTTTTATGTACACAAAATATATTAATTAACATTAGTAAAATACATACACATTTAATTTTCAATGACAGGCAATTGATGAGATTATTATGCACATTCGAAAGAGTATTGTCGAGAAACCTGATAGATTCGGCCACGTTGCTGTGCTGACAACTGGGTGGAGTAGGGCATTTAACAATACCACATATGCTAAGTACGTTGCTTCAAAGAAAGAGATGCCGAATTTTAAACCAATAATGTTCGAAGTCATAACGGGTGACAGTCCTCAAATGTTTCGAAAGCCATTATACGACGTTGATTTGATATATTCCCCATTCAACATGCGGGAATCTCATTGGGTTGCTCTTGAAATTGACTTCAGTCGGTGGTGCATTTATGTATACGATCCTCAGATTATGTACATAAAGGATGACAAACTACAGGAAATGTTGGAGCCTATGGCCGTGATGTTGCCTAAACTCCTCATTGTTCATGGTGGGCACAGTAGACTTGGAGATAAGTTGAAGAATCCTTTGAAAATTGTACGGAAAACGGAACTCAACATCAACGCTGACGGGTAAGTACATTAAAATAGTATAAACGAAAATGTATATACATTATGTATACTGATCTACATATTGTGATGCATAAATACAGAGGCAGCTGTGGGATATACGTGTTGAGATACATACAACACTTGGCGTCTGGACGTACTGATTTATCTGGAATAAATGATGATGCTGTCCAAGCTAGTAGGGAGAAGCTCGCCAATGTTGTCTACACAAGAGATCAGTCGGCATGGTTTGAAGAGCCCTGAATTTGAATATTTCAAGACATTATGTTATGTAGCCGCTTAACAGATTGGTATGCAGCGTTTTAGTTCATGTTTTTATGCAAGGGAGACAAACCTGTTTTTATGTAATGGAGACAATCTTTCCAAGCTAGCTGCACACAACATTGTCTACACAAGAGATTGGTCGGCATCGTTTTTAGTTCATGTTTTTATGTAACCGAGATATTTAAACACCTAATGTGTTAAGCAAGTAGTTTGTTATTTCATCATTAAAAATGCTATATTGCCCATGCATTCTAATTAATTACACAGTTACATTGGACGACAATATATATGCACGACAAATGTTTGGGGAGAACAATACAACAAATATTAACACGTTAAAATATGTATCATTACTGTACATATATTAATAATATAAACATACAACAGTAATGAAGTAATTAAACACATGACAGTTGAAAATCTTGTATGTACATAATTCAAAATTTATTTACACAATTTATTGAAGTAAATGCCACACACGAACATTTAAATAATATATTATTCAAGAATTATGTAGCAATACAAGACATGTTTTATGTATAGATAACCTGATCACAATATAAACATAGTAATTAATTTAATATGCTTTATGTAACGCCCTAATTTTAGGCGCGTTTGCGATATTTATTTTTCCCGACTTTTATCAATATTTTATTAGCTTAAATTTTTTTGGTAATAATATCTATATGAAAAAAAATATATTTTTACTGGTATATAATTTGTAGATTTTTTTTTTCCGTATATTATTATGTTACGGAATAGTTTTCCCATCGAAAAATCTCGTTCCGTGTATCCTTTATCGGGTTATTTATTTATTTATATTTTAATTCAAATTTATTTCCTTCTTTTCTCTTTTCTTTCTTTTGTGACCTTTTCCCCTCCCCAACCATTTGAGAAAGCAGACATTTGCCTCTTGATTCACGTAACCTCCCAACTTGTACTCTAGCTTGGACCTTGGTGCAACCTAATGACCCTAGGCCGACTTCTGACCTCCCACGCAGCAAACAGCAAGCAACAAGAAGCCCTCCCTCTCTCACAGTTTCCTCATCTGCAACTCTTCTCTCCCTCTCCCTCACGTTCACTCAAACCACCACCATCCCTCTCTTCTCTTCCTGTCGACTCACTAGAACCTTCACCACAACGCCGAGGAAGAGCCGCCTTGCCCTGGGCTGTCGAGGAGCACCAACGCCGCCCTGCAACACATCTCTCGTCTGCATCCCCTGTTTCGCGCCGAGCCTTCATCTCCCATCTCCATTCTGGGCAAGCTCCGTCGAAGCCCACGACCCCTCCTTGCCGGCACCGGTGATGTCGATGTCCGGCTGAGCCACCAGCACCACCGCCTCGCCGTCTAAGAGCCGCACCTTGCTTTGCTCCTCCGCCTTGCTGCACCACCACTCAAACAGATCCGCCCACTCATCCTCGCACAACCTTCGCGACTCATCTCCCTCCTTGCCCTGTGTCGCTCCCTCTCCATCCAAACTCAGAGCCAGGAACGAAGGATTCATCCGCCGAATCGAGATCCAGCCGGGAAGGAACCAGCGCCGCCGGCTCGAGATTTGTCGCTACAACCAACTGTGAGGCCGGAGAAGGAACCCAACGTTGCCATAGCAGCCCCCACCAGCCCCGTCGGAACCGCCTCTGCCTTCCCTCTTCCTTCTCCTCTGTCGCGATTCGAAATCGACCGCCGCCTCGCCACCGCTGCCGTTGAAGGGCCTCGCTTGGGCCGTTGAAGAACCACGCCGGAGGAGTAGCAGGAGCGGCCGCCATCTCACCTTGCGTTGCTGAAGGTTGAAGAACCTTTTAGGGCTTTTAATTCGAGCCCCTTCCTTTTGTGCTATTTGCAAATGGTGACCCACTGTTTGTATTTGCAGTTTATAACCCAACTTTTGGAAACTTGCATTTATGCCCTCTGCATGTGAAATTACAGATTTTGCCCAAGATTTTATTTACGGAATATATCCTAAATTTATGGAACTTCATGAGGTGCCCGGAAAATGTTTTTACGGACTTTCAACCAAAGTTTTATAACGGATTTTATTCTTATAGTTTATATTTGTTATATATTATGACCCATGTATATAATTGTATAATTTGTCTCGGAAAGTATTCAAGCGGTTTTAATCTTGGTTTTGAAAACGGGTGTTACCTTAGATTTTATATAAGTTATATATCCCGTTAAAATTTAGCTTATAAGCTAAATTTGTTTAGCTTTGATGTTAGGACCCGAAGCGCCCCAATAAAGGCCTAACGAGTCCAAGCTCGACATTCATTCTCGACATCCATAGATCGACTTCCGTCTTTTGACATCGTGTGAGTTTTCTTTTCCTCGATTTAGTTATGTTTAGTATTAGTATCATGCTAGGTTGGATAATCTAACATAACTTAGAGTAAATGCCAAGTAGTGGCTCGGAACCTTAGGTGAGTGGTTGAGGTTTGTGGAATGTTCTAAGGCTTAAGGGTTGATGTTATCTTGTGAGTTTGTTATGGTTTTAAGTTGTGTGTCGAGCTTGTGAGAATTTAGTGGTTGAGGGGTCGTATGATTGTTGAGGTTGTGGACTAGAACGAGAGTATGCTAGCTTGTGTTGTGATGGTTATGACCTTGTGAGATCGTGAGGATTAGGAGTTCGCTATTCTAGCATGGTTATGGTTTATGATCTTGCGAGATCATTGGGACTAGAAGTCTAAGGACTTCTAGCATGTGAGAGAGTTGTTGATTGTGTGCCTTGTTTTGACCAGGCGTTGAGTGCCTTCCTACGGGAAGTTGAGAGCGGTGGTTAGCGGGATTATCTTTGGGAGGAGGTAAGTCTCCGGACTTACTTAGCTCTTATTCCTTGTATTAGCATTGATGTGTGTTTGGTGGTGTGTGTTTATTGTTTATAACCACTAAACCGGAATTAGGATTACCGACCTTTATATTATTTTGGCCCAAGTGTATGATAACGGGCGGTGACAACTTGCCTAACTCCCGCGAGAGCTAGGAGGTTCTCGGCGACTATCCCGTGCTGGTAGACGGTCAGATGCATCAGTACCATTCCATGCCGGTAAGTAGGGACCGAGGCGAGTTTCGGTGACTCTCGTGTCACAACCTAAGTTGAATTAGAACGGGATACGACCTAATAATAACAAAGATAATAAACTGGATTGGTGTGCTTTTATGTATGTTGTATGCTTGTGATGAGATTACTTGTGTTTGTGCCTTTCACCTTGATTCTAATGCTTCGAATATGAGCTAACGGTTTTATACCGATTGTTGTAGATTGCCTTGCAGATTAGGAATGCGGCCGAGAGATCCGGAAGAGTGGGCAGCCGGGGTTCCGTACATTTTAGGAGTGGATTTTGGTTAGAGTCGAGTTTGTATATTATTCATGTATATTGTATATCGCGTGGTGGCATTTAGCACTTGGTGTTGTATATCGGCTGAAGTCTTTTGTTGTTTCTTTCGGGTTTTCTTTCATTGCATAAAAATGTATTTAAGTTTTGGCCTTTATTTGTGTCTTGTTGCAAGATCCGGTGAAATTGTTGTCAAGCTAAGGGCCGGGACCCATTGTGAGGTCCCAACCCGTAGCGCCCCGAGTCCCGCGGACTCGGGGTGTTACAAAAGTGGTATCAGAGCCCTAGGTTGACAACAATGGCACTCGCAATCTTCTAAAGGCCGAATAAGGAATAAATAGAACCCCGTGGGTTCTGAGTTTTCGTTTTCAAAATCACATGCATGAGTCGGGGTAGAATGTACGGACCACCACTCCTTCCGCGGATCTCGGCAGCTTAGTTTATTGGATTTTGATATGTATATATATGTATATATATATGTATATATAGATATGGATATGAGGTTTGTAGTTATGCATGATAGAATTGATGTGTATCTTTGTGATTGTAGTTGCATGATGGACGTGATTATATGTATAGTATATATGTGGACTATAATATATGCTTTGGACCTTGTTGTGTTGTAATGAATTACCGGATGTGTTATATTAGTATTTATATGGACATAGGACATATATAAGTTTATATACGGACTATTATATATAGTAGTAGCATATGGGGATGTAGGACCTTATAGAAAAGATGATAGTAAGATATTATCACCTTTAGGACGATATTTTTGGCATGAGATAACATTCATACAAGGAGGAATAAGCTCAAGTATCGAGTTTGAGCGTTACGTTCGAACAAATACCTTGGAGTTTCTCGGATTCCTTTAATAGGATGTCGAAGCGGAGGATAGAGATGATGTAAACAAAGAGCAACGAAGTAAAAGAAAACTCGAGACGACTTAAGGGGGATCAAGATGGGAGCAATACAAGAAAAGGGAGCAACATTAAAAGTGTAGAAGCGGTTCTAAAGAGGCCATGATCGAACGACGACGAGACCAAGGGAGAGAACGAACTTAAGTTCTTCGAGAAAAAGCGTGGACAACTAAAGATGTAAATCGAGGAGGAGATGAGTACGTTCTAGCAAGGTTAAGGTCGTGTTCCATTAAGATGCAAAGCTTTCCTTAAACGTTCCTAAGCCTTGGAGTTAAGATGAGAGAAGTGAACGAAACATGTGGGAAGAATTTAAAATACCGTAAGTTAAACTTGCAAGGTACCAAGAAGTGAAGAGTAAAAAAAAAAAATACGAGAATTACGAGGAGGACTACATGGTGAAAACTCATATAGTAGAACTACCTGGTGAAGTCAATCATTTTCCGTCATTGTGACGAGACTGAGCAACGCTAGGGAGGAGGAAGTGTGTGTAGATGATGATCTTCAGAAGATGAAAGATGAAACAAGGAGCTTGGATTGAAAGAATAAAGTTACCAACCAAGAGAAGAGAGAGTGGTTACTAACGATAGAGGTGTGGAGAATATGCACTTACAAGATATTATGAAGAACGGATAAGCCTATGAAGTTGGGTCAAATGACACGAAAGAGTTGGGGAGGTATAGTTATCTTACAGAAGCGGAAAGAAGAGGGGAGCTTAATAGGAGCTAACAAAGTTTGTGAAGAGTGATATGAGCAAGTGAAGTTTAAGGTAGAGTACCCCGAGAGGGTAGCCTTTAAGAGTATGGTAACATGGAGGCTAGGAAGAATGGTGAGCCGTTGAACTTGGAGAAGGTCAGCTATAAGCTACTCCCTGACAACCAAGAACACACCTGTGCGGGTTGTATACTAGTGACTGTAGGAGGGAGAGTAACCCATGATGTGAGATCATGAAGAAGGGTAACGAGAACTCAAAATATTCGTGGTGGTTGAATGTCGACAATGAAGAGGTATATCAAGGGAAGTGCAAATATCTTAATCAAATAACAATTTACCGATCCCAACAAGTGATGGTAACGTATCTTGTGGAGGGATTATAACGATCTAATACGACCTTCTTAGGTCATGGGGGTTGTTATATGGAGAAATGACACGGATCAAAGTAAAGTAAATTGGAAGGACGAATAGGAAATTGAGTCTTCTATAGTTGTTGTGCGGAAAGGGGGTATATATAAGGGGAGGTAAGATATGTTTGTTCTAAGGTTATGGATGACATGTTTTCACGAGCCAAGCTAAGTCAAGTTTTTTTGTGACTCGTACGGCGGAGCCATAGTGGCTATAACATGAAACGAGGAATCTGGATTGGGGAAACGCTACAACTTAGGGTTATGATGTTAGTGATGGGTGAAGTTATGAGTTGGATACTTCAGTGATATTGGTAGGGGGATATTAGCCTAGCGTTCTTCACAAGGCATATTGTTACGGTTGTGAAGTGGTTCATGAAATAGCAAGAGATGCTTAAGATGACCAACAAGAGTAAGAGAAGACCGAAGATTGGAAGTTGGATGTCGACAGGAGATGTACGAGAAGTACATGAAAGATCGAGGTTAGAGCATCTGCGGTTGTTCATGTTACCTAAGAGAATGAAGTGTAAATTTCTACGCCGACTTGAAGAAAGGATGTCTATGGTGAAAGCTTATATGGAAGACGAAGAGATCCTTCCATATGTTGGGATGTCGTAGAAAGTGAAAAAGATAAGGTTAATTGTTTTGAAGCACGGTTAAGTCCTGCAATTTGGACCCTTATGGCTGCACATAAGTGAGAAACCTTATAAGATTTTTACAATCATGTCACCAAAGAGGACCCCCTTTATGTCATTGAAGACCAAGGGAAGCGTGTGAAGAATTTACTGCCTACTGGCTAGGAAAAGGGTGCATATCACAGTTAGTACAGATGGATTATAAAAGAAGAACTAGAGGAGTAAGGAGTATATGATTTTGATAAGGTTCTATGTCAATCAAGACAGAGTGTGTGTAGCATTCCCTACTAGATAAACAGCAAGTGGAAGGAAGTTAAGGTCATGAGAGTTTTGTAGACTTGATTACAAGCTATATTGGAAGACCTAGAAAAGACCATTGATGTCAGATGGACGACACAGTGAGACGCGAGAAATGGAGTTAGCTCACGGGGGAACTGGAAGTTTGTAATGTAGAATGAGCTAAAGGAGTATAAATTGATGAACTCGAGTAAGTAGTGCCGCCAGGAAATTCAACGGCAAAAGAGGTATGAGAAAAGTAAGTCCCGGAAATGGAGATAAGTCAACTATTGACTGACCGACATCAACTGAGGACATGCAAGAGTTGTTTGGGGGATTGACGAACTATGTACAGTTAAGAAGAGATATCTGTGATTGAGGATTATTGAATTAACTATACCGATGCTTTGGAGGAGTTCCTCAAGTAGACAACGAAAATCTACTTAGACAACTAAAGGTATAGAGAGAATCGTGTTAGAGGTTACTTCTCGGTTGGTTAAGATCAAACTTCAGTCGAGTCAGGAAGTTTGGATCCGTGTTAGAAGAATTCCAAAAGTAAACGGAAGAGGTCGTCTTCCAACCGTTATCTTAGTCCCTTAAGGCAAGTAAGGAAGGTACTTGGTATTTCATCCAGATAGGACTTATGGGGTAATTGAGAGGGAGAGTTTTGGGTCCATCAATTTGGACTCACGGAAAATGTCCTTACGATTAGCGGGTGATAACATAATTATCAAAGTAGCGCAGCGAAAGCGTGATGAGTCCTAACCCACAGAACCGGAAACTCGAGAGTACAACAAATGACGTGTCGAGTCTAAGACGATGATAATTGGTGAAATGCGTTTCGTTTAGAAGGAACGTGAAATAGGCTACGTGGAGTGACAAAAATTTTTGTCGAGGAACTGTATCACCAACTAGATAGACGAGAAAGTATGTGCACGTAGAAATATAGAAAGAGAGTGGTACCCCATTATAGATCCAAGTGAAGCATGCCGACCTAGTCACATGTTGGAAGACCAGTAAATTTGGAATTTAATACCTAGCATGGTACTTTAGAACGAGTTTATTGATAAAATGAGAAAGGAAGTAACGAAGTAATAAAGGTGTTGTGTAGGGCCTGCACTAACAAGCTCAAGGTGAGTAACTATCAAGTTGAATCGAAAGACAGATAAGAAAAGGAAGCTACGGGAGTGTACTTACAGACCGGTACTCGTACATATAGAAAACATAATCTCAAGAGTGGAGTATAAGAAGAATTTTATCTCAGAACGGAGTCGGGCTGCGTTTTAAGTAAGAGGGATATTATAGGACACAATGCAATGTTAACAACTATTGAGTAGTGTGAGCAAATGACGGTGATGTGAGATCACCTTGTATCTAATACCGTCATTCTGGACATATTGTATGTCACTCAAGACCTTGAAAAATACGTGAGAAGCCTAAGGTTGAGCTAACAATATATTAGATATCCATAAATATTATAAAATAATGCCAAGTGAATACAGATGATGACCACTAGATTGTGTCTCCACTACTAGACCGGAAAAGGGTAAAGGGATAATTCCTTACCTGAGGAATAAGATGACTGGGTCATATTAAAAGACAAGTGAGTCGTGATACAAAGAGCATTAGGCACTTGGCGAAGTGCCGGCGGAGGTCCAAGACCTTTGGCCTGAATGTGTAGTCAAATAAACATAACGAAGGGAAGAAAGTTGACTAGGTTATTTTCTGTACAGTCATCAAAGGACCTGGAGGTGAGTTGCAAAATGTGACCACTTGAAGCTGTAAAGCGGTTTATAAGTGATTGATGGACTAGTAATCCTCACCCTATTGGAGAGTGTAACCCTAGTTTTCTACGGATTCAGTAGAGGTATATTACGAGACAAAAGTTAGGACATCGGCTTAGAGAATCGGACAATGGATCCGGATGATACCGGTAAGATATCTAGTTACCACACTAGAACGTGGTAGTAGGCACTTGTGAGATCTGTACATGAAAAGATTTCAGAGTTAGTGGTTTTATAAAAAGCCGACGAGACTACCAAGTATACTATGGATAGTATGAGACATAACCTTTCAGAGACCTTTGTGGAGATAGTTGTAATCTAGGGAACGACGAGCTAGGGCTTGACCCTATATCTGTGTTATGTTGTCTGACTGCTTGTTTAATTCATGCTTGAGTGCTTAGTCACGATGTGTGTTATTGATGACCTTGATATGCGGGATACGTATATGTAGAAACGATGACTCTTGTGCGATAACAAGTTGATACATTAGATTCGTACCTTGAGAGTTGACCTTCTGACTGGCGTACTTTAAGTTTCGGGGCGAAACTTATTCTAAGGGGGGATTGATTTAATACCCGGAAATATTTATTTAGGCTATTTCGGAAAACAAATTAGAACTCGACAGTTGTGACCTCTTTCCGGCGCTCTAGTTCTTTTGCATGGACTCCGACATTACGAGTCTTCTTTTAAGTTTCGGGACGAAACTTATTTTAAGGGGGTACTGATGTAATATCCGGAATTTTTATTCCGTTTATTTCTGTAACAAACCCGATCTCGATCAGTTGACCCATATCCGTCTACTTAGTTAGACACATTATTATAAAATTTATCATTTTATGTAGCTTCCCTTCACATAAAATGATAGGATCTTTATAAAATTTTATCATTTTATGTAGCTTACCTTCACATAAAATAATAAGTTTAGCCCAAACCCTAATTTAGAGTATGACTCGTCGTTGACAAGTCTGTGACGAAGCTGTGACAAGGTCTGGACAAGTCTGTGACGAAGCTGTGACAAGGCCAGACAAGGCTGTGACGAGTCTGTGACAAGGCCAGACAAGGCTGTGACAAGTCGGTGACAAGCCCAGACAGGCTGTTGACAGCCCAGCGGATCCAGCACCCTCAGCCCAGCAGCGCCAGCTGCCCAGCCCATGAACTCTCCAGCCTCAGCAGCTTGTCCGCAGCCCAGCTTCAGCACCTTGGATCCACAGTTTCAGCCCATCTGCTACTCTACCTTTCAGCAGCCCAGCCTTACAGCAACTCCAGCCCATCTGCTGCTTTGCCTTTCAGCCCGGCGTTGCCAGCTCCAGCCCAGCGCCAGCCCAACTGCAATACCATGTTCTCTTGCTGAACGTTACTAGGAAAGTAACAGCCGAGATCTTCGCAGATTCACTTCCATTCTGCTGCTTGCATTCCGTCCAGATACATCCACAGAAGAAACGCTTTCCTTGCTTACTCATCCCTTGCACGCAGCAGATCCTCCGGCTCCTTCGTCTTCTGTCAACCAGCATACCGCAGCTCCCTCCCTCACACCTCTTGAATGTGGCCAGGGACACGCCATCAGCAACCATGGGAGTCGCCTCCCTGCTCCAGTCGCGCAACAGCAACAACCATGCCGTCACCTTCTGCGAGTCCCGTGTATGACCACTCTCTACCTCCTTACTTCCCCTCCATGTTTATGTGTCAATGGGCGCCTCTAAACCATCTTTAAACCCATATATTTCAGCCAAAGGAGCAACTTCAGAGAGCTGTTGCTTTTTCTAGTTTTCCAACATTGACAGCATCCAACTTCGGGTTCCGATTTAGGTATGAAATACTGATCCATTTTGGCTGAAATTTTTATATGTTATAGATGAGATATTGTGGTAGAACATACTGAAATTTGAGCCTATTCTGAATTATAGTTTAGGAGATATGAGTTTATCAAGTTGGCTTCTCATGCAGTTTTCTAAATGTGCTGAGTTTGTGGAAGTTTGCTTGAGATGCAGTTTTGTAGAATAAATTTGGAGGGGTTATTGACTTCTGTTAGACTTGAATTTCGGACACGTTATAGTTGATATAGTATAGTAGATCATACTAAAATTTCAGAGGAATCCATGTTACGGTTTGAGAGATATGGGATTTCAAAGTTCAGTTTATATAAGTGCTGAGTGTTGGGGAAAACAGCAAGTGATGCTGTTTTGTGAGATGATTTTGAATAAGCTCTTGATATCCTTTGCGGCTGAATTTTGGATATATTATAGATAAGATTTTATAGTAGAACATATTAAAATTTGGGATAAATCCAGTGAGTGGTTTAGGAGTTATGATTTTTCAAAGTCTACTCAGATTTGGGCTAAGTATAGAATTTGTAAAGGGAGTAGTCAACGTTAGGAATTTTTATAAAACTGTTGAATGAACAGTTTGGAGAAATTCTTTCTCCTAAAGTTAGATAGAACCTCATAGATGATCTAGAGATTTAATTCGGAATTATTATAAGCTGTTAAGAATTTTATATTTAGAACCGAAGTTAGACCTTTACAATTCTTCCGGAAAATAGAAACATAGAAAAAATGTCAATTTGGAACCAAATAAAATTTTAGGAGTTAGAAAATAAATTTAGAACCTCAAATAGGAGATTAGACATGAATTCTAGATTTTTCGAGAATTTCGGGACCGACGGTAAAATGGTCATTTTACCCTAAATTAACACTGTAACTAGTTATGTCTTAATACATCATTCGATCTTAGAAGTTTTGGACTTCTAACTACGTGAGAGTGTGCTAATACACTTATCGCCTTTGACAGGCAACTGAGTTGCTACAGTTTACAGCACGAGTGGTTTACAAAGAGTCGAGCTGTATATCAGGTAAGTCCTTTGGGCTTACTTAGCTGACTGCTAAATATGAGTATAAATGATGATGGTGGTGTGTGATTGAAATGTTAGAGAGATAGGTTGTGATATATAATTATCGACCTATATTTTGGCCTAAGAGTAACGGGCGGTGGCATTCTGCTCAGTAGCTCGCGGGGCGCTGGGGGTTTCTTTCGGGACTAGTCCATACGTGGTTTGTAGTGATGCTACCAATGGAAGTCAGCTAGACCTACACCAGTTGGATAAGGAACGGAGGCGAGAACTAATAATAATTCTCGTGCCACAACTTAAATTGAATAATGTGAATCACTTAAATAATAGATAATAAACGGTTGAGTGGCAGCATGATGTTTGTTTATTTTGTTTCTGCTTGTGTTTGTGCTGTTATCATTTTTGCTTATATTTGGATAGTTAGCTAACGGTTTATCCGTGTTGTAGACCTGTAGAGATAGACAGTTGCAGAGAGATCCGGAACGGATGGTCAGCCGGGTCCACGTACTCATTAGATGGGGACGGGGGAGTCTTCCATACGTCATGCATGTTATGTATCTTTATATATGTTTGTAAGGCTGTCACATGTGTACGTTTATACCATTAAAAATATTATGTTTTTAGAAACTGTTTTAAATACATTTGTGCCTTGTTGTAAGATCCAAGTAATGTTGTTGTTAAACCAAGGTCGGGACCCATTGTGAGGTCCTAACCAGTAGCTCCCTAAGTTGTAAAATTTGGGGTGTTACAACATGGTATCAGAGCTCTGGGTTGGCAACAATGGCACTTGAAATCTTCTGAAAGACCGAATGTATAAAATAACTAGAACCCGAAACGGGTCTAAGATTCTCAAAACAGATTTCTGTTTTTACACACGTGCATAGTCGGGTTGTTGGGTTAGTAGTACGTCGGACCACCATCGTTCTCCGTGGATCTTTGCAGCTTGGAACGATAGGTGAGTTAGTATATAGACTTATATCGATAGGTTTTAGTGTATATTCTATATCTCTGTGTGTGTAGTATGCTAGTATCCTAAAGGATATCTTGTATTCTTTAGTTGTGATATCATGAAGCGATTAGCGCCTCATGATAAATCGGTAACGAGTTTGAAGAGTTTTCCACACAAGATAAGGGATTCAGACCAAGATTTAGTATGATACTCTGATGGACGTCCTGGTGACTTATAAATCATCCGAAGGACGGGTGGGCAAAGCAGTAAAGATGTTTAGAAAATTTTTACCGCCAATACAACCGGATGAGAAAGAAGTTCCCGAGTCAGCTTAGATTCATGCAAGGGGCTTTGTCGTATGAAGTCGAGAGATGAATTAGAAGAACCATACAAGAGACGACGAGAGCGTAGAATGGAGAAACAAGAATCATATAGAACGGAGTACAACCAAGAATTTCGGTGTAAAGGACGTGACTATCAAGACGGACGCCGCCATAAGCAAGCATGGACATGAGAGTACAAAGAAGATAGAGTGTCGACCCAGTTGTGAGAAGTTAAAAGGTACAAAGATAAAGAGTGAGTTTGATGACGAGAAATAAATCCTGTAACCATGGAAGCATGTGGAGTCCTTCAAGGATATGAGAGTTTTGAATGAAAGTCCGACATAAGTATCCAAGAAACTAGAAGTCTAAAATTGAGACAACGAATTTTTATAAAGGCGACATGATCAAGACAAAACTAAACAAGGGGAAGAATGTGGAAAAGTGATTGGGTGGACTCAAGGGTCCGCAATAATTTCTCATTTACAAAGAGATTTAAGTTACCAACACTAACGGTTCATACCAGAGAACCGCAAACAGATGATGATTAAAGTAAGGAGAATCGCGAAGACACGCTTACAAGCTAATGTGGAAGACTTGATGAACTCATTGGTGACAGATGAATGCTAGGAGTAGACTCAGAAGAGTATAGTGACCTCATAAGAGAACAAGAGAAGTGCAGACTGTGGAAGAAACTAAAAGAGTATTAACAAAGAAACTAGAGGAGATAGATTTTGACCAAGTCTATCAAACTTCAAAAGAGATAGAAGAACAATAAGTCTGTGATCTTATGGAAGGTCAACTACATACCAGTCAGTAATAATTGAAACATAACACGTGCGGATCAACCAGTGGTACTGGTTATCAGATAGGGAGGATAACTATAGAATGATGAAAGAATTTTATAGACGTCTAGAGGACCCTTCAAGAGATCAACAACGACAAATGTGAAGCTAAATCGATCCGCGTGCTAGCACCTTAATAATAACATGGAGTGAGTTCGAGCAAGGATCCCTAATTAAGAACTTAAGAAGAAAGACTAGACGGTCAGAAAGGACCCCCTTTATGTCATTGAAGACCAAGGGAAGCGTGTGAAGAATTTACTGCCTACTGGCTAGGAAAAGGGTGCATATCACAGTTAGTACAGATGGATTATAAAAGAAGAACTAGAGGAGTAAGGAGTATATGATTTTGATAAGGTTCTATGTC
>BSUD01000002.1:11237217-11267972 GCA_033239045.1 Fagopyrum esculentum | reverse complement strand
GAATCGGACAATGGATCCGGATGATACCGGTAAGATATCTAGTTACCACACTAGAACGTGGTAGTAGGCACTTGTGAGATCTGTACATGAAAAGATTTCAGAGTTAGTGGTTTTATAAAAAGCCGACGAGACTACCAAGTATACTATGGATAGTATGAGACATAACCTTTCAGAGACCTTTGTGGAGATAGTTGTAATCTAGGGAACGACGAGCTAGGGCTTGACCCTATATCTGTGTTATGTTGTCTGACTGCTTGTTTAATTCATGCTTGAGTGCTTAGTCACGATGTGTGTTATTGATGACCTTGATATGCGGGATACGTATATGTAGAAACGATGACTCTTGTGCGATAACAAGTTGATACATTAGATTCGTACCTTGAGAGTTGACCTTCTGACTGGCGTACTTTAAGTTTCGGGGCGAAACTTATTCTAAGGGGGGATTGATTTAATACCCGGAAATATTTATTTAGGCTATTTCGGAAAACAAATTAGAACTCGACAGTTGTGACCTCTTTCCGGCGCTCTAGTTCTTTTGCATGGACTCCGACATTACGAGTCTTCTTTTAAGTTTCGGGACGAAACTTATTTTAAGGGGGTACTGATGTAATATCCGGAATTTTTATTCCGTTTATTTCTGTAACAAACCCGATCTCGATCAGTTGACCCATATCCGTCTACTTAGTTAGACACATTATTATAAAATTTATCATTTTATGTAGCTTCCCTTCACATAAAATGATAGGATCTTTATAAAATTTTATCATTTTATGTAGCTTACCTTCACATAAAATGATAGGATTATTATAACCAATCCTAAACTATAACATGATCCGTATCCGTCTATTCCGTAGCCTACCAGTTCCGATCCCTTGACTTCACATAAAATAATAAGTTTAGCCCAAACCCTAATTTAGAGTATGACTCGTCGTTGACAAGTCTGTGACGAAGCTGTGACAAGGTCTGGACAAGTCTGTGACGAAGCTGTGACAAGGTCTGGACAAGTCTGTGACGAAGCTGTGACAAGGCCAGACAAGTCTGTGACGAGTCTGTGACGAGTCTGTGACAAGGCCAGACAAGTCTGTGACGAGTCTGTGACAAGCCCAGCCGGCCACTGCTTGCCTTGTACAACCCAGTCCGTGATCTCCTTTCAGCTTGCCAGCTTCAGCCCTCTGCGGCCCAGCTTGCCAACCTTCAGCCAGTTCAGCCCAGCAGCCCAGCCCACCTCCTTGCCAGCCACTCCCTTGATCGCACCAGCCCAATGAGGAGAAGCCCTTGGAGCAGCTTCAACGGTTGGATTAACCTTCCAGCTCCTCACGTAACAGCTACGTAAATAAGGCAAGAGAATCGCTGCTGTAACAACCCTGATTTCACGCCAAAAGAAAGAAGAAGAATTGCAGTTTCACGCCCACGTTCAGCACTCTTCTGCACACCTTTCCTTCTGCAGCGGATTGCTTCTTCAATGCTACAGAACCGGCCATCTCCAGCGTCTCCAGCCTCTTCAGCGCAGCAGCCCACAGCAGTAGTCTCTCAACGCAGAAACGTCTGATGCAGTCGGTCCTAGTCTGAAGGTGCAGCCCCTGTTGACAAGCCATAGAACCAGTGCAGTCATGTAAGCCATCTAACCCTTGTAACCCTTGCTACACTACACTTCAGTCCACCTTTTCCTTGCCTAACGTGTACCCGTTTCGTCTTTTAAACCTACTCAGAACAACCGTAGGAGAGCTGTACAGATTCTTGTGTTTTCCAGAATTTTCGGAAGTGTTGAGCAGTCAACTTCGGGTCCATTTTTGGGTACGTTAGACTCCTTCTCTTTGGCTGGTTTTTGGATATGTTGTTGTCGGTATTGCAGTGTAGAACATACTGAAATTTGAGCCTATTCTGAATTATAGTTTAGGAGATATGAGTTTATCAAGTTGGCTTCTCATGCAGTTTTCTAAATGTGCTGAGTTTGTGGAAGTTTGCTTGAGATGCAGTTTTGTAGAATAAATTTGGAGGGGTTATTGACTTCTGTTAGACTTGAATTTCGGACACGTTATAGTTGATATAGTATAGTAGATCATACTAAAATTTCAGAGGAATCCATGTTACGGTTTGAGAGATATGGGATTTCAAAGTTCAGTTTATATAAGTGCTGAGTGTTGGGGAAAACAGCAAGTGATGCTGTTTTGTGAGATGATTTTGAATAAGCTCTTGATATCCGTTGGACTTGAATTTTGGATATGATATAGTTTAGATATTGTTGTAGAACATATTAAAATTTGAGAGGCATCCAGCGAGTGGTTTGGGATTTACGATTTTTCCAAGATTGAGTCGTAAGCAGTTTTTCTGTTGTGCTGAAATTCGGTTTTGGGAGATAGTTTTAAATAGGATTTTGATCCCCTTTGCAGCTAAATTTTGGATATATTATAGATAAGATTTTATAGTAGAACATATTAAAATTTGGGATAAATCCAGTGAGTGGTTTAGGAGTTATGATTTTTCAAAGTCTACTCAGATTTGGGCTAAGTATAGAATTTGTAAAGGGAGTAGTCAACGTTAGGAATTTTTATAAAACTGTTGAATGAACAGTTTGGAGAAATTCTTTCTCCTAAAGTTAGATAGAACCTCATAGATGATCTAGAGATTTAATTCGGAATTATTATAAGCTGTTAAGAATTTTATATTTAGAACCGAAGTTAGACCTTTACAATTCTTCCGGAAAATAGAAACATAGAAAAAATGTCAATTTGGAACCAAATAAAATTTTAGGAGTTAGAAAATAAATTTAGAACCTCAAATAGGAGATTAGACATGAATTCTAGATTTTTCGAGAATTTCGGGACCAAGGGTAAAATGGTCATTTTACCCTAAATTAACACTGTAACTAGTTATGTCTTAATACATCATTCGATCTTAGAAGTTTTGGACTTCTAACTACGTGAGAGTGTGCTAATACACTTATCGCCTTTGACAGGCAACTGAGTTGCTACAGTTTACAGCACGAGTGGTTTACAAAGAGTCGAGCTGTATATCAGGTAAGTCCTTTGGGCTTACTTAGCTGACTGCTAAATATGAGTATAAATGATGATGGTGGTGTGTGATTGAAATGTTAGAGAGATAGGTTGTGATATATAATTATCGACCTATATTTTGGCCTAAGAGTAACGGGCGGTGGCATTCTGCTCAGTAGCTCGCGGGGCGCTGGGGGTTTCTTTCGGGACTAGTCCATACGTGGTTTGTAGTGATGCTACCAATGGAAGTCAGCTAGACCTACACCAGTTGGATAAGGAACGGAGGCGAGAACTAATAATAATTCTCGTGCCACAACTTAAATTGAATAATGTGAATCACTTAAATAATAGATAATAAACGGTTGAGTGGCAGCATGATGTTTGTTTATTTTGTTTCTGCTTGTGTTTGTGCTGTTATCATTTTTGCTTATATTTGGATAGTTAGCTAACGGTTTATCCGTGTTGTAGACCTGTAGAGATAGACAGTTGCAGAGAGATCCGGAACGGATGGTCAGCCGGGTCCACGTACTCATTAGATGGGGACGGGGGAGTCTTCCATACGTCATGCATGTTATGTATCTTTATATATGTTTGTAAGGCTGTCACATGTGTACGTTTATACCATTAAAAATATTATGTTTTTAGAAACTGTTTTAAATACATTTGTGCCTTGTTGTAAGATCCAAGTAATGTTGTTGTTAAACCAAGGTCGGGACCCATTGTGAGGTCCTAACCAGTAGCTCCCCGAGTTCCGAGAATTTGGGGTGTTACAACATGGTATCAGAGCTCTGGGTTGGCAACAATGGCACTTGAAATCTTCTGAAAGACCGAATGTATAAAATAACTAGAACCCGAAACGGGTCTAAGATTCTCAAAACAGATTTCTGTTTTTACACACGTGCATAGTCGGGTTGTTGGGTTAGTAGTACGTCGGACCACCATCGTTCTCCGTGGATCTTTGCAGCTTGGAACGATAGGTGAGTTAGTATATAGACTTATATCGATAGGTTTTAGTGTATATTCTATATCTCTGTGTGTGTAGTATGCTAGTATCCTAAAGGATATCTTGTATTCTTTAGTTGTGATATCATGAAGCGATTAGCACCTCATGATAAATCGGTAACGAGTTTGAAGAGTTTTCCACACAAGATAAGGGATTCAGACCAAGATTTAGTATGATACTCTGATGGACGTCCTGGTGACTTATAAATCATCCGAAGGACGGGTGGGCAAAGCAGTAAAGATGTTTAGAAAATTTTTACCGCCAATACAACCGGATGAGAAAGAAGTTCCCGAGTCAGCTTAGATTCATGCAAGGGGCTTTGTCGTATGAAGTCGAGAGATGAATTAGAAGAACCATACAAGAGACGACGAGAGCGTAGAATGGAGATAAAAATGGAGAAACAAGAATCATATAGAACGGAGTACAACCAAGAATTTCGGTGTAAAGGACGTGACTATCAAGACGGACGCCGCCATAAGCAAGCATGAACATGAGAGTACAAAGAAGATAGAGTGTCGACCCAGTTGTGAGAAGTTAAAAGGTACAAAGATAAAGAGTGAGTTTGATGACGAGAAATAAATCCTGTAACCATGGAAGCATGTGGAGTCCTTCAAGGATATGAGAGTTTTGAATGAAAGTCCGACATAAGTATCCAAGAAACTAGAAGTCTAAAATTGAGACAACGAATTTTTATAAAGGCGACATGATCAAGACAAAACTAAACAAGGGGAAGAATGTGGAAAAGTGATTGGGTGGACTCAAGGGTCCGCAATAATTTCTCATTTACAAAGAGATTTAAGTTACCAACACTAACGGTTCATACCAGAGAACCGCAAACAGATGATGATTAAAGTAAGGAGAATCGCGAAGACACGCTTACAAGCTAATGTGGAAGACTTGATGAACTCATTGGTGACAGATGAATGCTAGGAGTAGACTCAGAAGAGTATAGTGACCTCATAAGAGAACAAGAGAAGTGCAGACTGTGGAAGAAACTAAAAGAGTATTAACAAAGAAACTAGAGGAGATAGATTTTGACCAAGTCTATCAAACTTCAAAAGAGATAGAAGAACAATAAGTCTGTGATCTTATGGAAGGTCAACTACATACCAGTCAGTAATAATTGAAACATAACACGTGCGGATCAACCAGTGGTACTGGTTATCAGATAGGGAGGATAACTATAGAATGATGAAAGAATTTTATAGACGTCTAGAGGACCCTTCAAGAGATCAACAACGACAAATGTGAAGCTAAATCGATCCGCGTGCTAGCACCTTAATAATAACATGGAGTGAGTTCGAGCAAGGATCCCTAATTAAGAACTTAAGAAGAAAGACTAGACGGTCAGAAAGGACCCCCTTTATGTCATTGAAGACCAAGGGAAGCGTGTGAAGAATTTACTGCCTACTGGCTAGGAAAAGGGTGCATATCACAGTTAGTACAGATGGATTATAAAAGAAGAACTAGAGGAGTAAGGAGTATATGATTTTGATAAGGTTCTATGTCAATCAAGACAGAGTGTGTGTAGCATTCCCTACTAGATAAACAGCAAGTGGAAGGAAGTTAAGGTCATGAGAGTTTTGTAGACTTGATTACAAGCTATATTGGAAGACCTAGAAAAGACCATTGATGTCAGATGGACGACACAGTGAGACGCGAGAAATGGAGTTAGCTCACGGGGGAACTGGAAGTTTGTAATGTAGAATGAGCTAAAGGAGTATAAATTGATGAACTCGAGTAAGTAGTGCCGCCAGGAAATTCAACGGCAAAAGAGGTATGAGAAAAGTAAGTCCCGGAAATGGAGATAAGTCAACTATTGACTGACCGACATCAACTGAGGACGTGCAAGAGTTGTTTGGGGGATTGACGAACTATGTACAGTTAAGAAGAGATATCTGTGATTGAGGATTATTGAATTAACTATACCGATGCTTTGGAGGAGTTCCTCAAGTAGACAACGAAAATCTACTTAGACAACTAAAGGTATAGAGAGAATCGTGTTAGAGGTTACTTCTCGGTTGGTTAAGATCAAACTTCAGTCGAGTCAGGAAGTTTGGATCCGTGTTAGAAGAATTCCAAAAGTAAACGGAAGAGGTCGTCTTCCAACCGTTATCTTAGTCCCTTAAGGCAAGTAAGGAAGGTACTTGGTATTTCATCCAGATAGGACTTATGGGGTAATTGAGAGGGAGAGTTTTGGGTCCATCAATTTGGACTCACGGAAAATGTCCTTACGATTAGCGGGTGATAACATAATTATCAAAGTAGCGCAGCGAAAGCGTGATGAGTCCTAACCCACAGAACCGGAAACTCGAGAGTACAACAAATGACGTGTCGAGTCTAAGACGATGATAATTGGTGAAATGCGTTTCGTTTAGAAGGAACGTGAAATAGGCTACGTGGAGTGACAAAAATTTTTGTCGAGGAACTGTATCACCAACTAGATAGACGAGAAAGTATGTGCACGTAGAAATATAGAAAGAGAGTGGTACCCCATTATAGATCCAAGTGAAGCATGCCGACCTAGTCACATGTTGGAAGACCAGTAAATTTGGAATTTAATACCTAGCATGGTACTTTAGAACGAGTTTATTGATAAAATGAGAAAGGAAGTAACGAAGTAATAAAGGTGTTGTGTAGGGCCTGCACTAACAAGCTCAAGGTGAGTAACTATCAAGTTGAATCGAAAGACAGATAAGAAAAGGAAGCTACGGGAGTGTACTTACAGACCGGTACTCGTACATATAGAAAACATAATCTCAAGAGTTGTATGTCAAGTTGTCTCGGGATGGCAAACCCCGAATGATGTGAAAGAAGTTGCAAGTTGTCTCAGATGTGCTGAGCATTACCAGATATGTGAAGAGATCCTCCAAAAGGTAACACCATTTATGGTAGCTTACTCCGGATGTCACCGAAGTATTGAATAGGACAAAAAAAAATATATGAGAATAGAGTTGTTGAAAGCTAAAAAGGAGATTCATTGGTCCAACTGTTTTGATTTACCTTGAGGTATGATGAGTTTGATAAGTACAAGTGATTCTTCAAGTTATGGTTTACCTTGATCGAGTATTGCGGAGCAATGTAAAAGTAATAGCATATGTGTCTGGTTAATAGAAGTAATATGGAGTAAAGTACTTCCTTCGTTACCTAGAACTTGGAACAAAAATGGAGGGAACGTAACATCAAAGTCTGGTTTGACAAGAATCAAAGCCCACGGTGTAAATTGGAATTTCGATCTTCTTTGTTAAAGACAAGCAAATAGAAACATAAGGGAAATGTTGTATTGAGAAAGACCCGAGAGGGAAGTTGAGTTTCCAATATATTATACCTTTTTGAGATCTTAGCGCAAAGTTGAGTAGTGGTTTACAAGTTAGCGTGGCCGCCGAGAGTAGAGGGTGTTCACCCGGTGTATCAGGTGTATTAGTCAAGGGAGTACATGCAAGACTTGAGTTATGATGTTAGTCGTGATGATCTAGTGGCAGACGAGGAGCCGATGAGACTACCGGGAGGACATAATATAGTATTTTTGGTTGAAGTTTTACGTTGATCTAGTAGCATCTATAGAATTGGTGGGATAGACCTAGTTATTTTCTAGGTTGAGTTTGTGCACGTGTGATGTTATTTGTAGTTTGTGCCTCTTGCGGGAACGTGTTATATGACCTAATATATCTTGCGGTGGTAGTTTGAGTAGTTTGTGTGTATAAATTAGGAGGTTTAAGCCACCTTAGTTTGAGAGTTCATATCTCGGCTTTAGAGACCAAGAAGTTCGACGCATAGCAAGTTTCGGGACGAAACTTGTTTTTAGGGGATATGATGTAACGCCCTAATTTTAGGCGCGTTTGCGATATTTATTTTTCCCGACTTTTATCAATATTTTATTAGCTTAAATTTTTTTGGAAATAATATCTATATGAAAAAAATATATTTTTACGGGTATATAATTTGTAAAAAAATTTTTTCCGTATATTATTATGTTACGGAATAGTTTTCCCATCGAAAAATCTCGTTCCGTGTATCCTTTATCGGGTTATTTATTTATTTATATTTTAATTCAAATTTATTTCCTTCTTTTCTCTTTTCTTTCTTTTGTGACCTTTTCCTCTCCCCAACCATTTGAGAAAGCAGACATTTGCCTCTTGATTCACGTAACCTCCCAACCTGTACTCTAGCTTGGACCTTGGTGCAACCTAATGACCCTAGGCCGACTTCTGACCTCCCACGCAGCAAACAGCAAGCAACAAGAAGCCCTCCCTCTCTCACAGTTTCCTCATCTGCAACTCTTCTCTCCCTCTCCCTCACGTTCACTCAAACCACCACCATCCCTCTCTTCTCTTCCTGTCGACTCACTAGAACCTTCGCCACAACGCCGAGGAAGAGCCGCCTTGCCCTGGGCTGTCGAGGAGCACCAACGCCGCCCTGCAACACATCTCTCGTCTGCATCCCCTGTTTCGCGCCGAGCCTTCATCTCCCATCTCCATTCTGGGCAAGCTCCGTCGAAGCCCACGACCCCTCCTTGCCGGCACCGGTGATGTCGATGTCCGGCTGAGCCACCAGCACCACCGCCTCGCCGTCTAAGAGCCGCACCTTGCTTTGCTCCTCCGCCTTGCTGCACCACCACTCAAACAGATCCGCCCACTCATCCTCGCACAACCTTCGCGACTCATCTCCCTCCTTGCCCTGTGTCGCTCCCTCTCCATCCAAACTCAGAGCCAGGAACGAAGGATTCATCCGCCGAATCGAGATCCAGCCGGGAAGGAACCAGCGCCGCCGGCTCGAGATTTGTCGCTACAACCAACTGTGAGGCCGGAGAAGGAACCCAACGTTGCCATAGCAGCCCCCACCAGCCCCGTCGGAACCGCCTCTGCCTTCCCTCTTCCTTCTCCTCTGTCGCGATTCGAAATCGACCGCCGCCTCGCCACCGCTGCCGTTGAAGGGCCTCGCTTGGGCCGTTGAAGAACCACGCCGGAGGAGTAGCAGGAGCGGCCGCCATCTCACCTTGCGTTGCTGAAGGTTGAAGAACCTTTTAGGGCTTTTAATTCGAGCCCCTTCCTTTTGTGCTATTTGCAAATGGTGACCCACTGTTTGTATTTGCAGTTTATAACCCAACTTTTGGAAACTTGCATTTATGCCCTCTGCATGTGAAATTACAGATTTTGCCCAAGATTTTATTTACGGAATATATCCTAAATTTATGGAACTTCATGAGGTGCCCGGAAAATGTTTTTACGGACTTTCAACCAAAGTTTTATAACGGATTTTATTCTTATAGTTTATATTTGTTATATATTATGACCCATGTATATAATTGTATAATTTGTCTCGGAAAGTATTCAAGCGGTTTTAATCTTGGTTTTGAAAACGGGTGTTACCTTAGATTTTATATAAGTTATATATCCCGTTAAAATTTAGCTTATAAGCTAAATTTGTTTAGCTTTGATGTTAGGACCCGAAGCGCCCCAATAAAGGCCTAACGAGTCCAAGCTCGACATCCATTCTCGACATCCATAGATCGACTTCCGTCTTTTGACATCGTGTGAGTTTTCTTTTCCTCGATTTAGTTATGTTTAGTATTAGTATCATGCTAGGTTGGATAATCTAACATAACTTAGATTAAATGCCAAGTAGTGGCTCGGAACCTTAGGTGAGTGGTTGAGGTTTGTGGAATGTTCTAAGGCTTAAGGGTTGATGTTATCTTGTGAGTTTGTTATGGTTTTAAGTTGTGTGTCGAGCTTGTGAGAATTTAGTGGTTGAGGGGTCGTATGATTGTTGAGGTTGTGGACTAGAACGAGAGTATGCTAGCTTGTGTTGTGATGGTTATGACCTTGTGAGATCGTGAGGATTAGGAGTTCACTATTCTAGCATGGTTATGGTTTATGATCTTGCGAGATCATTGGGACTAGAAGTCTAAGGACTTCTAGCATGTGAGAGAGTTGTTGATTGTGTGCCTTGTTTTGACCAGGCGTTGAGTGCCTTCCTACGGGAAGTTGAGAGCGGTGGTTAGCGGGATTATCTTTGGGAGGAGGTAAGTCTCCGGACTTACTTAGCTCTTATTCCTTGTATTAGCATTGATGTGTGTTTGGTGGTGTGTGTTTATTGTTTATAACCACTAAACCGGAATTAGGATTACCGACCTTTATATTATTTTGGCCCAAGTGTATGATAACGGGCGGTGACAACTTGCCTAGCTCCCGCGAGAGCTAGGAGGTTCTCGGCGACTATCCCGTGCTGGTAGACGGTCAGATGCATCAGTACCATTCCATGCCGGTAAGTAGGGACCGAGGCGAGTTTCGGTGACTCTCGTGTCACAACCTAAGTTGAATTAGAACGGGATACGACCTAATAATAACAAAGATAATAAACCGGATTGGTGTGCTTTTATGTATGTTGTATGCTTGTGATGAGATTACTTGTGTTTGTGCCTTTCACCTTGATTCTAATGCTTCGAATATGAGCTAACGGTTTTATACCGATTGTTGTAGATTGCCTTGCAGATTAGGAATGCGGCCGAGAGATCCGGAAGAGTGGGCAGCCGGGGTTCCGTACATTTTAGGAGTGGGTTTTGGTTAGAGTCGAGTTTGTATATTATTCATGTATATTGTATATCGCGTGGTGGCATTTAGCCCTTGGTGTTGTATATTGGCTGAAGTCTTTTGTTGTTTCTTTCGGGTTTTCTTTCATTGCATAAAAATGTATTTAAGTTTTGGCCTTTATTTGTGCCTTGTTGCAAGATCCGGTGAAATTGTTATCAAGCTAAGGGTCGGGACCCATTGTGAGGTCCCAACCCGTAGCGCCCCGAGTCCCGCGGACTCGGGGTGTTACACTTTACTTTAAAACCAGAAAAAAAAATTCAAACATAAGGCTTCCAAATTATTTAAAATGTATTACGAATACAAAATTTTTTTTATTTTGGTTGATATACACAAGTCTTCTTAGTGTGTCCACATAAACCACAACTGCTACATTTCCTATTACTCCCTTTTTCCCACGATGCCCGGAGTCTAGCTTTTGGCATCCTACCACATCTTTTACGCTTCAAAGGTGGCTCACAAACAATATTTGTTACGGAATCCGGGACACACCATTCAGCCTTGTTCGGTAGCGGGTATACAACCTCTGAATATGCAGCCCTCCAATAGTCTATCGAATAATATCTACTTGCAAGATAAGATGGACTCATTCCTACATGCTTTGATGCAGCTATAGCATGTACACAAGGAATTTCTTCAACATCAAACTCTTTGCATGTGCAAGTCCTCATTCGTAGACAAACAATAACTTGTTCATCACCATTTTTTACTTCAAACTCCAACCTATCCGCATCCATAACGTACACAAAGTATCTACCTGATTCATCATATCGTTTTTGGATGATTGTTTCGATTTTCGGTGCGGCAACATCAACAGAAGCTTGTGAAACTTGCCGACGCTCTGCAAACCAGCGTGTCATGAATTGCCTAATTTCATCCAACATGGCCAAAACTGGGTATTCCCTTCCTTCTTTCATGATTGCATTTACGCACTCCGCATTGTTACTAGTCATAATGTTGTACCGGTTTGCGGGACACAAAGATCGTGACCATGTGGATATTCCAATATCAGTGAGCATATCGCCAACCTTTGGCTTTTCCTGTGTACATAAGATTGTTAAAAACCTAATAAACAAAGAAAATTTAAACTTTACTAATTATGTACACAACATACCAATGTTATCTGCGATAGAATTTCCTTGCATTCTGACACCTTACATTTTTTGGCACAATCTATGAACATTTGCAATATTCTACTTGATCTCGTTTTTTTCCGTAGATTCCCTTTAAGGTGCCAAATACAGTATCCATGGAACGCCACTTGGTAGTTTGATGCTATACCTTTCTTAATAGAATTATGTCGGTCTGACACAAACACAAGCTCGTTGTGATCTTGAATGATATGACTCAAATTCTTAAAGAAAAAATCCCAAGAAGAGTCGTTCTCACTGTCAACAATCCCAAACGCAGTAGGATATATTTGTTGATTTGCATCCTGTGCAGTGGCAACAAGCAACACTCCACCATATTTTCCACTGAGATGTGTGCCATCTACGGTGATAACCTTACAACAAAAACGAAAATATAGTGTTACAACATAAAAGTAATATTATGTACACAATATTAAAAAATATTGTATACACAGTATTAAACATAAACACAATATTACAAGATATGTACACAATATTAAAATAATTGATACATTTATTTATACCTTTCTCATTGACTGAAAACCTCTTATAGATTGCCCAAATGCAACAAATACGTACTTGAATCGTCTATCGTCATCCAGCATAAGAGAAGAAAAAGTCCCTTTATTCACAGACTCCAACATGTACAAATATGCAGGTATGGAGCTATAATTTTCTTCAGCAGTCCCTCTAATCATGTCTTTCACTGCTTCTTGTGCCTTCCAACACTTCCAATAGCTTGCATCGATTCGATGTAAGCTCTTCATCACAGTGAGTATTTGGTAAACTGAAGGTAACTTCTTCGAGTTACAGTACCTACGCATAAATATGTATATATATTATGTAATACAATGAATAGATACATCAAAAGTTATACATAATTCATACACAACTCACATTGATTTAACCTTTTCAGCGATAACTTGGTATGAAGCACCCCTGTTACCAGTTCTCCTATGATGATAGGAACACGTGTGTGTAGAGACAAACCGTGTTGTTGTAAAAAAACTTGATTCACCAAGCTTAGTAAAACAAACCCTCCATTTACAATCTTCATCAATACACCGAGCCGCCACTGCCTTCCTTTTTGATTTAATAATCTTATACTGCGAACATTGTGAAATTGAATGTAGACATAATGCATTTTTCAGCTCAATTTTCGTACGATATATCTTACTGACAACAAGCTCATACTCATGTTCTGTAGCTTCATAAGTTGATCTATGAGGAACTATTGCAAGCGAATCAGCTTGCATAACATCTTCGTTGAGTGAATCGGTACAAATGGCTGCAGATACACACAAAGCATGTTGAGTTTCGCCGCCAACGTCAGAATCCGCATTGTGTACCATTTCATAATTTTCTTGAGCTAGAACATTCTGACT
The DNA here is from genome assembly GCA_033239045.1 of Fagopyrum esculentum. Taxonomy (NCBI): domain Eukaryota; kingdom Viridiplantae; phylum Streptophyta; class Magnoliopsida; order Caryophyllales; family Polygonaceae; genus Fagopyrum; species Fagopyrum esculentum. Next base: position 11,254,874 of record BSUD01000002.1, on the reverse strand, counting down.
TTTGTCAACATTATGTTTGTCTCCATTATTACGGTCGGCATGCTTGTTCCCTTTCTCAATGGTAATACATAACGGCACGCTCCACATAAACTGTTGTAGACTATTTATGTGCATAAATGTATCCAAATCACCCCTTGTGTTCACATCATATGGTTTCAGCGCTGGATTAAACGGATTCTTATACGTCAACTTCAACTCACTTTCTGATACACAAATATCGAATTGTGTTGTCACATCCGATATAATCTCAGAAAATGTGCTTGCTTCGCCTACCACTAATGGTTTGCTTGATACATCACCAACGAAGTTCCATATACCGTTTTCAAAAGCCCAATTTCCGCCATAATATGTTGTAATGAACACAGGATTCATAGCTTCTATAACACATATGATATAAAATACATACATTAAACAATATAAATGATACATAAACAGAAAAAAAATGTATGGAAACCACCATTAACAACCATTAACGTACCTTGAAGTTTACGACAAACAATCAAATAAATGATATGAAAGATGTAGACGACAGGTACACAAATTTTATCGCGTTGAGTATATCTTATGCAGCACGGATATTCATATCGGAAACTCCATTGTTGATCGTCAATTAGAGCTCCATTAGATATCTCGGTAAACAATGGTGAGGTGCAGATTATACGTATTATTAGCTTACTAATAACAGACAATCAATTACGAGAGATTCTAGGATAATTATAGAAAATAATTTCCTTTAATAACATATAATTAAGTCCGGCACAATATTGAATAGGAAATTATTTATTGCGTTATAGTGGAGAGAATCTCTCCAAATTAGGTAAATAGAATTAATGATTATGTATTAAATCTTTTTCTTCTTAATTCTAACTACCTAGTTTGTATACACTTTACAAATCATACCTATTATGTATGCAGTTATACATTATGTACCTACTTACCCTACTAACCCATTTTTATATAGACCGATTGGTTAATGTGAAATCCTCTTATCTTATTCGATTCTAGCATAGGTAGGCATCTTTTAAAAATTTAACCCCGGAACCAAACTATTTTCTTGCGAAATTTCAATCGTTTCAATCTATATCTTCTTGCGAAATTACATATACATTTTGGTATTTTGGAAACCATTGAACGAATAGAACTATTACATTGGAGTAAATCTGGTAAAATATTATGACAGTTTACACACGCGCACCACTTTAATACCTCAAACACATCGGAAACCATCGAACGAATGGAACTATGTCATTGGAATAAATTTGGTAAAGTATTATGGCAGTTTACACATGCGCGCCGTGACTTGTAAACTTACAATATATTAGAAAATCTTCGAAAAGAAGTATTATGGCAACTTATAGGAGGAATACACAAGTTTGCGTGAGAGGGATTGATGTGAGATAGAGAAAGGGAGGTTTATATGTGAAATGAAGCGCATAAGAGATGAAGATGGTTTCCGCTTTAAAAGTTTCCAAATCTTGAATCATCAATATGCCCTTCTTAACCTTTTGGGAAAAGGAGGATTTAGTGAAGTTTACAAGGTTGAATTATTATTTCCATTCTGCATTAGCTATTCTCAAAGCATGCAATTTTGCAACAAAATCTGATAAAGGTGAATTTTTTCACAGGCCTATGATTTGGTAGATCACAAATATGTCGCATGTAAGCTTCATGTCCTGCATCCTCAATGGAGTGAAGAGAAAAAGCAAAGCTACATAAAACATGCCATAAGAGAGTACAACATTCACAAGACCTTGGCGCATAATCATATATGTGAGGCTATGAGATACATTTGAGATCGATCTAAACACATCCTGTACAGTATTAGAGTATTGTATTGGGAAGTACAATATTTAAGCTTTGTGGTTTCTCTCATTTTGTTAGCTTTGCTACGCATTCAAATCTTCATTGACAATGTATTTTCTTAGGTAAAGATCTTGATGTGGTTCTGAAGACAACACCTATATTGCCAGAGAGGGAGGCAAGGACCATAGTCCTACAGATCTTTCAAGGTCTTGCATACTTGAATAAAAGATCAAAAAAAAAAGACTATACATTTGAATAGACCACAATAATTGACAAAAGGTTGCTTCAAATGGTATATGTTCTATCACACGCATGAGATAAGACGTGCGATTTGTCCATCCTTTTAAAGTTCAATTTCAAAACATATTTTATGTCCCACGAGATTGAAATGGATTTGAAACAATACCAAAAAAAGAATAGAAGGTGAAACCAACATAAAGAAGTAAAGAACACAAATAGGACACAAAAAAAATTAACATTTTTCCGTACCCAATTACAACAAATTAGAAGGGTCAATTCAAAAATCATGAAAAATTACCCAATTACAAGGGAGAGAAATCTTATACACGTTTGACACAACAGATTAGAAGAACTGCATAGCCTGAAGCTGGAGGGAAGTGATTCACCCTACGGAACCCTACGGAACTCAGGAACAATAATCCCACTTCCCCTAAACAAAGTTAACATTTTTTCAGAACAAGCATGAAGACAGAAGACCTAAAAATATAATTGATCATTTAACATTTACAAAACTTCCAGAGAAGCAAAACTCGTAAACCATGATATAATACTTGCTTTCAATATCAAATATGTAGTTGACAAGTAGTTTCACCCTGCTTTTCCGAGATTCACCTACCATTTGGAAGGATAGTATTAGCATATTAAAAGGTAGATATGCACATTCGGAAGGAGAATATTAGCATATTAAAACTTAAAAGGACTTACTTTCACTCTTAGTAGATCTCATATCCCCACATAGCTTTTGTTGAAAATCCAAAGAGATTGACTTTCAATTTTTAATTACAGTAAGATGTAAAATAACCAAGTCTAATAATTGATGCTGAGAAAAGAGTGAGTGATTGTACCTTGTTGGTTGACAGAAGTTGTCCAGGAGGATGATGTAGATCAAAGCAATTATCAATTTCATGTAAATATTCATTGATGGAAAATGATTAAAAAAATATCAAATTAGTGTTTCTAAGTCTTACACAAGCAGCAAATATGCTTCTCTTTGGGTGTCAAAGCAACAGGAACTAAAACAAAACAGAAAGCTTAAGCAATTGAATATTTGTTATTACAGCATGAAAGCTTCATAATGTATGGCAATATCCTCTTATCTAAGCATTAAAATAAGCTTATATCAGAACTTTATCATCATTTTTAAATGCAAGAGTCCTCAATGGTCCTGCAACAGCTCGCTGAACTTTAGCATCTCTAGAATCTAAAAATTGAACAAGGGACACGATCCGGCCATCAAGCTTGAGTATTTGAACACCAATCAAGAAATGAGTTTGATTCGATTTAAACAATAACATAAGATTATAACCTAAAGTTTAACCTGGAGAATTGACAAATAGTTTGAGAAAGAAAGAAGAGAAGAACTGGGCAAAAAAACTGGGGAAGAGGAAGAAGCAACGACGGTTACCACCAAAGTGCAAACTCAAAATACAAGAGAAATGAGCAAAGTCAGTGGAAGATCAGTGATTACTTGGGATCTGAGATTGAAATAAACTATCCTTAAAGCTTGACAGTAAGGTTGGGGCTGGAATCCAGAAGAGAGAGGGAGATGGTGAAAAGCGGAGGGGACGACACAAACCAAACGCAGAGACGGTGAAATAGAGCTCCGGCATAACCAAGAAAGGAAAGAATGAAACCTTGAGGACGGTGAAAAGCAGAGAGGCGGAAGATTAGGAGACCGAGGGACGATGAGTATCGTCAAGCATGGAAGGATAACGACGAACCCTAGTTTGGGTTGATGGAGAGGCGGAAGTATGAAAGCGAAAGATTCGAAGCATACTGACAGTAGAAAAAAACTCCCAATTTTGCAAAGCTTAATTCAGGCCTCGGTCCTTCAAGCACAATGACACAGGTTGCCCTCACTCCCTTTTACAGAAATAAATAAATTCAAAACCCTAATTCACTCACCTGGAAGTTCCGTCAACCACCGATAGCTTACCTTGGCTATTCCAATAACCATTGAAGCACGTCTTCGTTTGGGTCACTATGAGAGCAAATGAAGACGTTCAACTGAGCGGATCTACAGAAGAAGCACAACCCAATAGATAAAAATCAACTGTAACAACTCGATTTTGAAGCGAATAAACCCTTAAACTCACAAAATGAATAACTTGAAAATTGAAGAGAAGGGAGACGACTGGGAAGAAGCAAACACAAAAAAGTAGCCGGAAATGGAGTATCTTCTATCCCACACCAGATATGCATACACAACAAAAGAAGAAGAAGGGAAGAGAGACGGTGAAGATGTTGGGATGCAACACGCATATGGCGACGTGTTGAAGCATGCGCAAATACTAGGTCTCGATAAAACACGTGTAAAAAAAAGTAAAACAAAGCTAGAATCTATGAGTGTAATTTTCATAAAAGTTGAGGGATAATAATCAAGTAACCAACTATAAGGGTATAACAGGAAAGATACTATTCATTGGAGTAACTCTCCCTCTTAGTATAGTAAGGATATGCTTATAAAAAAAATGACGATTCCGGAAGCACAAAACCCTATTTTGTCGCCTTCTTGCGCCGCGCCTCTCTCCCCCCTCCAATCATTGAATGCGCTAATCCCAATGGGAATGTTCCTGAATCTCTGGCCCCTAATGATGAGCAGATCCCTAACCCTGCAAAGGATTCCTGGGAGCGAACTCCTTTTGGGGGGAAGTGCGTGGCGCAGACTTCTAATTCTGCCTTCAAACCTTGTTGAATCGGGAAAGATCAAGATTGAGTATCTAAAGGGCGAGGATGATACACCATCTATTACGGTTGCCCAGGATGTGGTTCAAGTGTTGAACACACCATGGAGGAATTTGGTTGTTCTAAAACTGCTGGTAGAATGATCTCGTTTTCAACATTCGAAAAGACCATTCGCCTCCTCTGGAAACCTAAAGGTGACTGGAATATTATTGATTGACCAAATAGTTTCTTCCGTCATATTTCAGTTAGAGTCGGATATGCTCGATGCTCTATCTGGTGGTCCATGGAAGATGTTTGGACACTATCTCCTCATGGAAAAATGGCAGCCCTCCTTTGATCCGATGACTTCGGTTATCTCTACTACGGATATTTGGGTTCGAATCTCAGGATTGCCCTTTTGTATGTACAACATAGCGGTGCTTAAAGCTATTGCATCTGCAATAGGGGTGTCGTTACGTATTGATGAGAAGACGTTGAATATGGATAGAGGGAAATTCGCTAGGATCTGTGTGAGTATTGATCTGAATAGACCAATGAAAGGGGATGTCTTGTTGAATGGGAAAATATTATTCCTTGAATATGAAAACCTGCATGACATTTGCTTTGTCTGTGGTTGTTATGGACATAAGAAAGAAAGCTGTGTGGCAAGAGTTAGAGACCAGGAGGACCGATTGGGTGTACCCCACCGGACTGAAACTCCAATACCTAGGGTGGAGGTTGAATGGTCTGTAGGTAGGCTCGCAAAGCCTTTGAACACTAAGCCGGGTGTGGATGGCCAAGGAGAGGCTCCTGTTGTAGTTCACGGGGAGTCGAAGCTATCAAGGGATCCAGAAGATGATGGAAGAGGGCCTTGGATGGTTGTTCCAAGATGTAAACCAGTCTCGCATGGTAAGGCCGGTGGAGTTAAGGCGGGACAGTCCGTACCTCAAGCTAAGGTTGATCTACCGACCGATGTGGTGACATCGAAGGGGAAAGGAAAACTTGACATCCCACAGAAGACGATACCGGGAGCCAATTATATGTCAAAAAATAACTTCAAAAAAAAGGGCTCGTCAAGGTCCGGTTATTGGTAAGGAGGGTTCGACGAGCCATCTTAAAGGGCAACCTATGAGGCTTGGTCAACCTTCCTAGAGTGGGGAATTTGTCATCCCCGTAGTTAATCAAATACGTATACTCAACAAAGGCCGACCGGCTGACCAAGAGCTTGCGGCAAAGTTGTTGGGGGACAATCAACAACCGATGAGTGGATCACCTTCTGAGGTGAATGATTGTATGGAGACGGATGTTTCTCATGTTGTTGAGGACTCACAGGTTTCACATGTTCCAGACTCTCAATCTTGATAGGATTTTGGGGCGACGACGGTCACTGTTTCCGATGATAGGTATCTTTTGGAATTGCCGCGGGACTGTTAAGCCCAGTTTCCGTCGGTCGATGAGATATATGCTTAGAAAATACAAGCCGGCTTTTGTTGCACTGCTTGAGACGCACTGTGCAGGGGATACAACGACGAAAATATGTACTAGTATGGGGTTCGATTCATGGGATAGAGTGGAGGCTGAGGGCCAAAGTGGTGGAATCTGGCTATTATGGGACAATAACTCTTGTTCATTACGTGTAGTTTCAAAGGACAAACAATTCATCCATGCAGTGGTCGGGATAGGTTGTAACGAATTCCACCTTCTCCCGGTGTATATCTGTCCTGATCCGTCTCGTAGGGGTTCTGTATGGGAATCTATCTTGACCATTGTAGGGTCCACTTCAAATCCCATTATTTTAGGTGGAGACTTTAATGTCATAAAAGCCACTGACAAAAGACTTGGTGGATCAAATAGACTATCAAGTGACTCTTTAGCCTTTGCGGAGTGGATTAACCAAGGGCAGTTAGTTGACTTGGGTTATCAAGGTTCACCGTTCACTTGGTCCCATGGGAATGATGTAGCTACGTGCATTTCAAAGAGGTTGGATCGTGTCCTTATGACGGTCAAAGGAAGATTGAAATGGCCCGAAGCTAACGTGAGGCATCTCCCAAGACTATCTTCTGATCATAACCCACTCCTTCTCTCTCTTGAGAACCAAGCGTCGTTCGATAGAAGTAGACGTCCCTTTCGATTCTTAGCTGCATGGATATCCTATCCTGAGTTCATGACTCTTATTGAAAATGCTTGGGATAGAGTGGCCCACCTCCCTGGAGCCTTGAGGAAGCTATAGAAAGTCTTATTGAAATGGAATAAGGAGGTGTTTGGAGATATTTGCCAAAGGAAAGAAGGGTTGATTAAGAGATCGGAGGAAATCAGTGTTGAGCTTGCAATGGGGCCTACAATTCAGAAACTGGACGAGGAGGTTGATTTACAAAAGCAATTAGAAGTTACCTTGGATCAGGAGGAGAGTTTATGGTGTCAAAAATCTCGTCAGGATTGGTTGAGGTATGGAGATAGAAATACAAAATTCTTTCATTTATCCACGATCGTGAGAAGACATCACAACCGGATCGAGTCATTGAAGATGGAGGATGGGGCATGGTGCCTCGACAAAGCAGCACTGGAAGCTCATGTGGTTAGCTTCTTTAAGAATATATATGGTCCCCAAACGCTTTCCACGCTTTGCGCTCTGCCTGTGGGGGATTTCCGGCACTGTCGGTGCAACAACAGGATTGGCTAAGTAGGGCTTGTGGTGAAGAGGAGATTGTTGCTGCCCTGAAAGAGATGGGATCCCTCAAGGCGCCGGGCCCGGACGGTTATCAACCTATCTTTTATAAACAGTTTTGGTCAACGGTAGGGAGCTCTCTAGTTAAATTCGTGGATGATTTCTTTGATAAATGGGGTCTTTGCTCAGGGTATAAATGAGACTCTCATTGTCCTTATCGGTAAGATAGCCAAACCGGAGATGATCAATCAGTTCCGCCCAATTAGTTTGTGTAACGTGTGTTATAAAGTTGTTACAAAGATCTTGGCCAACCGACTGAAGTCTGTGATGAGCCATTTGATTTCTCCGATGCAGTCAAGCTTCATTCCGGGAAGGATGATCACGGATAACATCATTATTGTACAAGAAGCTATTCATACTATGAAAAAGAAGAAGGGAAGGAAAGGTAGTATGATATTAAAGTTGGATCTTGAGAAGGCCTATGACTCGGTTAGATGGGAGTTTGTCATTGAGACAATACAGGCTATTGGACTCGATGCTAAATGGGTCCAATGGATTTCAGCTTGTTTGTCTACCGCTTCTATGAAGCTTCTTTGGAATGGGGAAGCGTCGGTTTCTTTTCCTATGACTAGGGGCTGAGGCAAGGGGACTCTTTGTCTCCGTATCTCTTCGTCCTATGTGTTGAGAGGTTGATCCACATGATTGAGAGAGTCGTGGGGGATGGGGTCTGGAAACCGGATCGTTTATCTAGAGGAGGTCCCTGTATTTCTCATCTCCTGTTCGCGGATGATATCCTTACCTTTGCGGAGGCCTCAGTTGACCAACTGAATGTTATCAAAAATATCCTTGAGGGGTTCTGTGGAGCATCAGGCCAAACAGTCAGCCTTGCGAAGTCGAGAATATATGTCTCAAAGAATGTCCGAGGAGAGCTTGAATCTGTTCTGAGCAACCTTTGTGGTATTCCTTTGACAAGGCATCTGGGTAAGTATTTGGGTGTCCCTTTATTTCATGAAAGAGTCTCTAGATCTGATTTTAATAGCTTGATTGAAAGAATCTCTAGCCGTCTTGCGGGATGGAAGGCAAACTCCCTCAGCCTGGCTGGTAGGGCGACTTTGGTGAGATCTGTATTAGCTACTATGCCCACTTACTATATGAACACCATTCTTCTCCCAAAGGAGATCCATCGCAGCATTGATCGTTTGTGCAGAAATTTCCTTTGGGGTGATTCCCCAGGTAACAAGAAAATGCATTTGGTTGGATGGGAAAAGATTTGTCAGGAAAAAAGTGCGGGTGGTCTTGGGTTTATGACAGCTGCCGATATGAATCTTGCTACCCTGAGTAAGTTGGGATGGAGATTGTTTTCAAACAAGGAGGAACTGTGGGCTAGAGTGGTCTTACAGAAGTATGATCTTGTTGGAACCCAATGGCCTCGCAAGATAGACTGCCGGAGCGGTTCATCTATAACTTGGAAAGGAACTGCATTTGTTTTTAACCAAGTTATTGCTCCAAAATTAGGGTGGAGTGTTAAAGATGGACAAAGTGCTCGCTTCTGGTCCAACGTTTGGATTGGGAAGTCCTTACTTGTGAACTCGTGTGTAGTGTCTCTGACACAGGAAGACCATGACCTACGTGTTAGGGATTTGTGAGCTGACACGGGGGGCTGGGATTGGTTGTATCTGTCTAATAAGCTGAGCAGCTCGGGTCGGTTGAAGATAGCTGCAGTTTACTTGGGTGGAATGGTTACAGGTGAGGACACGAGAAGATGGTTGGGATCGCAAGATGGGCAATTCTCCATCGCGTCGGCTTACCGTTTCATTAATGAAAATAGGGGAAGAGTTCAGGTCCGTGAGAGTTTGTTCTCTCAGTTGTGGCGACTGTAGGTTACAGAAAGAAATCGGCTATTTCTGTGTATGCTTGCATGGGGCATGCCTTTGACCAATGTGGAGCGTTTCAAGTGGCATCTCGCCTCTAGCCCTCTCTGTATTTGCTGTCAAGATAAAAAGGAATCATTGCTCCACGTTCTCAGGGATTGTCCCACAGCAAGGGCTATCTGGACGAGGTTGGTTCCGGAAAGGTATAAGTCCACGTTTTTTAACTTGTTATGGGATGACTGGTTATATTCTAATGTCTGCACAAGATCTGAAACCATTAATTATGAACGCTGGAATGCCATTTTTGCTTGTACTGTGTGGTGGTTGTGGAAATGGCGGAATATACGAGTGTTTACTGACAAGGATGTGGATTATGACAAACTGGGCTTCCTGCATGCTCGTTTTGGGGAAAATAGGAAGGCCCACGTAAGAGATATTGCCCTAGGTCATAACCCTAAAACGGAGAGGTTTGTGTCCTGGTGCAAACCAAAGAGAGGGTGGGTTAAAATTAACTCTGACGGAGCGGTTAGAGGTTCGGACGGAAGGGCATCGGCGGGAGCAGTTATTAGGAATGACGGGGGTGAATGGATTCAGGGTGTGGTGGCAAATCTAGGTTGCACGTCGGTTTCTGCTGCAGAACTATGGGGAGTGGTGTGTGGATTGAATCTTGTGTGGGACTGTGGTTTCAGGAAGGTGTGTCTGGAGGTTGACTTGATGATTGTTATCGATTTCATCACCAAGGGGGTTAGCTCTTCACACCCCCTTTCGAGCCTAGTGATTAGTTGCCAAGGCTTCTTTACCCGGTATTGGGTAATCGATCTCGGCCATATTTTTCGGGAAGGAAATAGGGCGGCGGACTCGCTAGCTAGTTTCACGTTCTCTTTTGACTAGGGGGTTCATCGGTTGAGTTCCCCTCCTTCTTGTATTCTTTCTTTTTTGTTGGACGATTTACGGGGTGTTTCCTTTCCACGGGTATCTCGGTTGGGGCCCCATTTGCTTAATAATATTACGTAGAATGGAGTAGTGTACTCCTTTTTTCACCAAAAAAAAAAGGATATGCTTATATATTATATTAGTTTTATATCCTTAATATCATGGGTTATTTTACAAGTATTCTTATTTTATAATTATTTAAGAAACAATTTGGTTTACTAGGCTTTTTCTAATTTTGTGTTTAGTAAATGTACCCCTTGAGAGAAGAGTGTGTAGAGTTTGAGAATAAATACAAAAGGTTGGGAGTATATTTACTTAATTGAAACATTAAAAAGCCTATTTACTACTATAGTTTTTCAAAAAGGCCTAGTTATCAAAATTACCCATTATTTAATTACATCCATGAATAATTACTTATATACTATATTATAACAAAATTCTTAGCAAAAAAAGGAAAAATAATTCTTAAACTTGACGATTATAGGAAGTCGTTTAGATTCGGTACAAACCCGAACTCAAGGTTTTCGGGTTTCGGGTTTCGGGTTCGGGGTTTTCGGGTTTTCGGGTTTCGGGTTTTCGGGTTTCGGGTTTCGGGTTTTCGGGTTTCGGGTTTTCGGGTTTTTATTATGTTACTATATAAGTAATTGGCAACGGTTTATGTAATGATTTTACAAGATTGACTTACTGTAATGTCATGCTTGTAATGAATGTTTACTTATGTTACTATAGGTGTGTTATGGTAATGGTTATGTGTAACGGTTATAAAAAGTTACAAAACTAACCGCTAATGTAATGATAATTGTAACGGTAGGCTCTAAAATATTTTTTCTTAATTTCCCTCCTTTTATATCCGTTTTTTTATTTACTTCCCTCACTTCATTCCTCTTTTCTCGCCTTCTACCGCCCGATTCTTTTTCTTCTCTAACCCTAACCCTTGTTGAGGAGAGAAGGGCGGCCGACTTCATCCTGCTTTCTGGGTCCGTCTTCAACCAGGACCGCCGGACCCGTATACCTTTCCTGGCTCCCAATCATTCGTGCTTCCTCCTTCTGTGCACAAAACCGATCCAGAAACCTTCACCTTCTCCGGCGAACAAGCTGACTCCGCTGCCTACCTTCTCCGATGAACCAACATATCCTTCTCCCGCAAGCCGTTTGCCAACCGCCGTCCCTGCGATCATTGACGATTCCCTACGAATCTGCGATTCATGGGTGGTGCCCGGACGGATCGACTCCTCCTCCCTTTGCTGCAAGTCGTGAGTGGTGCCAGAACATACCGGAAGTCCGCCGCGTTGTTGTTGTCATAACCGTGTTACCTCTTCTACAAATCCGTTTCCAAACACAGTTGGGTAAGATTTGAAATTGAGCAACCCTAATTTCAATTTGGGGATTTTTTGTATGTAGGGTTGAATTGTATATAGATTTGGGGATTTTTTTTCATAACCGTCTTACCTCTTCTACAGATTTGGGGATTTTCCCATAATCACGTTTTGCAAATTGGGGCTTTTGCTGGTGGTCCTGGTGTCCACATGGTTCACTTTGTGTATACTCTCAAAATTGCGAGATTTATAACACTTCTCTAATTTTCTGAAAGTTGTTCAACCTATTTAGTGTAGCCTTTTGCATTATACATCAGAGGATGGATTTGCTAAGCCGTATCACTAATAAGTTGATTCTTCTAGGCTTTGGACCCAAATCACATATCCATCTTGTCATTAATTTGCTAGTAGCCGTTTTTGTTGTCTCATTATATCTGTGGAAGTGTTGTATCATCAATTCATCTATCATCAACTTCCTTTGATTTTTGTATTACCTTTTGTTTGATGTATCAAGTCAATTTACAGGTAACATGCTCTTCATGTCCATCATTCCAATTAATTGTAGGACTCTTAACTCATCAATTTAAATTTGAAAAGTCTGTTATGTCGAATTAACTCAAATTCAGAACTTTTTATGATAAGATAACTCGATGTTGAATTCCATATTTACATTTTAAATTGAATTTGATATGAGATGTGGGTATTCCTTGTGTTGACTTCCTTACAAAAGGTTTGTAGTTGTGACTTGAGCTTGTTTGACTTGTTTATCAAACAAATAAACAGCTTGTCAGGCTTTTATAAGCAGTCAACACGTACATCACGTCAGTCAAACCCATCATGTCCTTAAGACAATTATAAAATTTGCAAGCTATTGCGTATAGAATATGTAAATGTCTGAATTGCATTATGGGCCAAAATGTTGGTTTATGTTCATTCATATTTTCATCAGATAAAGACTTCGAATTTGCCTTACAGGACGGGAGGATAAATGCACTTGATTTCCATCGAACAAATGATCTACTAGTTACAACTAGTGATGATGATTTCGTGCAGCTTTACGACATTGCAAATGCCAGGTGACTGCTCCTTTTACTCTCCTTCCCATCAATCTATCTAGAATTTGCTGACCAATAATCTTTTGATGATGGATTGGTATGCTTCATGTCCAAGTAAGAGATCCAGGTTCGAGGCTTCTAGGTGCCTTGGTTGTAACTCCTAGATTATATAGATTAAGCTGTCAACTGATAGTGCTTTTCTATGGCTTTTTAGACTGTTGAAAACTACATACCACAAAAACATGGTGCTGATCGTATTTGCTTCACCCATTACCCAAGCTTAGTTATTTGCTCTTCAAAATACAATCTTGATTCCAGTGGAGGTTAGTATCTAATCACTTACATGCTGAATATACGCAATAACTAGTATGTTAATAATGTCCCCGAGATTGACCTTTTTTTGTCCATTTTATCTTGCCAGAATCCCTTCATTATCTTTCTATGTACGACAATAGATGTCTTCGCTATTTCAAAGGACATAAGCAAAGGTTTGTAGCACCTTCTATTTTTTCGTAGACACCAGTCATAGCTTAGTTGAAGTATAAACATGGGATACTAATTTTGATGAGCATCAAATCTACTATTTGCTGAAATTTGTTAGAGTTTTGTGTTGACTCAGCAAGTTAGCAATAAAATTATAACTTCTCTATTTGCTCACTCCACTCCCCCTAGTTGTATTGTTATGCGACTAATACTTGATCTTCTTTGTTGTAGGATTGTTTCCTTGTGCATGTCCCCAACTAATGACAGCTTCATGTCAGGTTCTCTTGATCATAGTGTAAGAATATGGGATCTTTGAGTCAATGCATGCCAGGTTAGTTTATATCCTACTGTTCATAATGTTTGACATTACATGTATGGTTTCTTAAGAAATATGCCAATTTAGATAAGTCAAGGATTATATGTTCATTGAATAGTATTGTTTAAAATTACGTAGTAAAAATAGTTTAGTGACCACAATTGAGCGGGTTTTATCTAAAATTAAAAGTATCTTATTTTATTTTAATGTATTATGTATTAGATATTGATTATTGTAAAGAGAAGCTGAAATAACACATTAAAGAAGCTAATTAATACAATTAGGATCTACTTAAAAATATATGAGATTTAATTATTTATATTTAATGATTGCAGGATTGATGGGGTTATCATATAGGAATATATTATCAAGTTAAAAATACTTTGGAGTAATTTGATTAGTTCGTATGTAACCTCACCTTTATATGTTGAATTTGATTTGTTTATTAAATATTGAAAAACAATTGCAATATAAAAACGTACAAGATTTGCAAAAAAAATTCTAATTATAAAAAATCATTTTTTATTCACAAGAGATTTTAATAAATATGATGCACACAAAAATATTTAGTTCATCAGTTATGAAGGTCCTCTAATTACTCTAATTCTTTCCTCGTAAACTTTGTGAAACTTCTTTTATAAGTAGCTTATCTACGTGTATTATTAATTTGTTAAGAACTTTAACATGTGGAGAAAGTAATGAAAAATAAAATAAATTTCTATGTTTGTTGAGCAGTAGGATGACTAAGATCAGCTTCTTGGCAAGAAGATTTTTGCTACTACTTTGAGGTGTGGTTTATCTCTAGTATTTGCTTTGTTGAGGCCGACATTTGTGCAACTATGATTCGTCCTTCAGCTGGTCAATGGATAGGTAAGAACTCTAAGGGGTTTTTTTCTTGTACATTGGCTGCTTGAATTCTAAACTATTTCAATACTTGCAGGCTGTGATCTTGTGGATTTGGCTGGCCTTATGATCACAACAGTTTGTTTTAATAAACTCTTCCATTATCAGCTGTAAAAAGCAATGACCGGGTATTAGTCGGATTCTACCTTGCAGTCTGTGATCTTTGAGTTCTTGTTGTTGTTATAGCGTTGGGATATTGTTTGATATGACATTTTTTGAACTATTGCAGGACGAAGATAACGAAGGATGAAGTTCAAGCCGGATTGATGGCTAACTTAACTTTTTGCAAGTAATTTTTGGGTTGATTATGTGATGAACGGTTAGTTATTTGGGCAAATATGAAAATTTGTGTCATTAGGAGACTAATATACCTTTGTTGCCCATACTTTTGACAAGTACTTCGTATTATTTTGGGAATGATGATGTACACTTTATGCTTCCGTATTATTAATCTATGGATTATCATTAGTATTTTGTACTAAATTTGTATAATTTATAAATTATCTAATTAATTGTACACGTCAGGTATTGTGGTAACAATTGTAGATCATATGACAATGGTTCTATATGTAAGGTGATCGACAATTATCTACGTTTTGTAATGGTTGTCCCTTGGTAACGGGTCTATCAATATTGTAATGGTAAGATCTATTGTAATAATAAATTATTTTTGCAATAGTTTCACCTATAGTAATAGTTATGTGTCTATTGTAATTGTTTTGGAGTTGATTCATTAAACCGTTACAGTAGAGTTCATCTTCGTTGCTACATACATATGCAAGACAGGCTATTATAGCGGAGCATAATCCATTAATAAAGCCTTACTGTAACAGTTTTGAAGGATTAAGTAACTAATTTTGACGGTTACAACAGGCCATTTATTTAGTAGTGTATCTGATTAATAATAAATATCTTATTAATAATAAATATTTAATTAAATTATTATTTCTAGCAAATGTAAAAATCAAATTAAACATTGAAATAATTAATATCTGATTAATAATAAATATACACACTATTTGAAAGAAAGCTAATCACTAAAAAAAAAATCCGAATATCTGTCAAGAGATCAACGAAGTAAATGTTAAGTGCATAGGCAATCAAAGAACTCTACAAACAAAAAAAGCTTTAGGATCATCCTAAGTAAGCCGTTGTTGTGAAAGCTCTAAACTGAAGTGGCAAGTTCAACTTCGGATGGCTTCTCGATCTGGTCATTCTCCCCCTTCTTTGGTGTTGACTTATAGTACCTCCAGTACAACACAAGCTGTAGGAATCCCAGAAAGCCTCCAACTCCATTACCAATCTGCATATCAACAAATTACCAGAACAATTCAGTAGATTATCAACACATAGATTATCAACACAGTTTGATAGTAATCGAGAGTAGTACCAGAATATAAAGATCGAACTCAAGGAGGGCATAGATGAACCAGCAAACTCCATTTGCAAAGCAAGCAAGCGAGAGGTACAAAGGCATGAACTCTACGCTCTTTGTCTTAATCACGTTTCTCTGTATTTCACATGTATAAGAGCATTGTTGACAAAATCAGTTCAAGTTGAATTCAATCTCACAAGTTAGCCAGAAGAGAGATTAATAGAGCATACCATGACACCAAGAGGAGAGCCGTACATGATGATACCAAAGAATGTACAG
This sequence comes from Fagopyrum esculentum, assembly GCA_033239045.1. Lineage (NCBI taxonomy): Eukaryota > Viridiplantae > Streptophyta > Magnoliopsida > Caryophyllales > Polygonaceae > Fagopyrum > Fagopyrum esculentum. Next base: position 11,238,971 of record BSUD01000002.1, on the reverse strand, counting down.
AAACCTCCAACCAAATTAGATCTGGCTGTATGACTGTGGAAGAACTTCAAGGCACAAAACCCTAAAGCCAGAACAAAAACGATCTCTATCACAAGGAGGCCGGAGATTTGTATCTGTTATAACAACGAAGAAAGGCGTCACTTATCATCCCTCAAGAACAGAACAAAATAAGTAATTATGTATATATATATATTCTCTTACTCTCTTCTTCTTGTTGGTGTATATAAAGTAGATTGTAGTGTAAATAAGCTGCAGTGCAAGGCCAACACCGTTAATGGTGATGACCAAAGTGCTGTGTGGATGGATCAGAGGGGTTCCGTAGAACACCCACATTATGCAGTTCATTATCGAAGCTACGTATGGAAGATAGTCAAATTCTTCAACCGATTTGTTCTTGAACACTCTCCAAAAGGTTGGCCTGTTTAACACAACAAACAACTCTTTAATCGTTGCTCAGGGAACCAAAACACTGAAAACAAAGTTCCGCTAACAGTTAAACTCAAAATTTCAAACTCAGAAGAGGTCGATTAAGCAAGGAAAACCTACATTGGAGATGCGAACAGAGCGAAGGAGAGGACATTGCCTGCAACAAGAGAAAGACGATCGAATTATCAGAATAAGATAGAAAAATTGTTCAAAATCGACATAGCAGGTTTTTGTGACCTAAATCGAGCAAAACTAGTTCATCAATCACAGTCGTCCGTATAGATAATATAAGCAGATCACATTCGTTCGATCCAAACTAGTTTTACGTAAACGATCGTAAGAACTAGTAACACAAATTGAAGTCGAAACTGAAATTGCAAACACAAACACAGTCGGATAGAGCAAGAGAAGGAAGAATCAAATAGTATTACCGATGATTCCAACGATTGTGCGAGCAGTATCTACTGTATGGCTATACATCTTGCAGAGTTGCAGGAATCAAGGATAAAGAGTGGAAAAGGAAGTTCAGACTTCAGAAGGGCGTGTAAGGAGGAAGACGAAACAAACTGTAATTCTTTCGTCAAATATCCTGTGTTTATATAGGTTCGTCCAAAACAAATCTTATTGAATAAACTATTAAATATAAAACTAAATTATTATCTTTTATGTCAATATATATCTTTTTATCTAATTATCTACTAACAAACCGTCTTACTACTCGTTACTATTTGTCATTATTCTCCTTCTATCTACTAAATTTTTATCTTTTATATCAAAATATATCTTTTTATCTACTATTTCTTATCTATATCTATATAACTATATGTATAGGTAATTATCAATTACTATGATAAAATATTGAAATATTATCATACATCTTGAGCCTTGAGAGGAAAGGATGCTTAGCTTTCTTTTTTATAAAAATTACATAGATAATTAACTAAATAAATTATATATATATATATATATATATATATATATATATATATATATTGTTTATTAGTTGTCTTTTAATAGGAGATACTTGGTTAAAAGAAGATCTTCATGAATCTCTGACTAAGAATTTACTATTTTGTTTCCTTTTCAAGACCGATTGGTTAATATGATTTTTGTTTATTTTAATAGGGAAAACTTGTGCGGGTTTTGAAAAAAATGAGAAAGAATATTGTAAAATTGGTTTTTTTACGTGCTTTTGTTTTGTATACTTCTCTAATCTAATCGACTTACCAACATTACTTTATTAAAGATAAATTTACTAAATGAGATTATACTAAGGACATACTTAATAGAATAATAATATTATTATATATATATATATATATATATAT
>BSUD01000002.1:11178660-11228861 GCA_033239045.1 Fagopyrum esculentum | reverse complement strand
ATATGTTCTACTATAAAGTGATGATAAGATTCTTGACTTGGTTCCTTAACTATTGGTTCTAAATCGATCCGGCCTTCATGTAAACCTCCTCAATCACCGGTAGAACTTAGCTTGAAGTAGACATTCTTCCAAGTTAGTCCAAAAGGTGATTTGCATGGCCTTAAACCCCAAAAAATCAGTAAAAGCACAAGTAGATTGCTAAAATCGGAAAACCAATGGATTTTACCCTAATATTATGCAAATATGCACTATATGCAATGAATATGGATAATAACAATGATGAAAAAACACGATAAACCTGATATTATCAAAGATCTATTGAGGGGTTTGTTTGCAAAATTTGGGATGCCAATTCTCAAGGAGTTCGTTATAAGAGTGCGGATTATTTAGACTTGCAGGAACATGGAAAGGTCTGATGAATCTTTCCCTTACATCTCAGTAATTTGGGACTGAATGTTGATGTTGGCAAAAGAGAATCCACTTATTCAATGATGGAGGGGCGAGAACAACGAGTAAGGAGATTGCCTACCTGGATGGATGGTAGAAACTTGAAGGTTTTTTGTTTTTGATGCTCCTCACTACTTACATTTGAGTCTTGAATGCGAAAATTGTTGTGGAGCAAAGAGATGTTGGAAGGACTTGATGGACCTCCATTAATTGGTCTTTGTTTTTTAGCGTCGATATAACGACGGTAGGTTTTGAGCCCTAAGATGCAAGTTGATTAGCGCCTTAGGGTAGGTTTTGGACCCTAGGACGCAACTTGATTAGTGTCTTAAGGTAGGTTTTGGGTCTCAGAACGCAAGTTCATTGGCGTCTTAGGGAGTAATACGAAGGGATGAAATGTGGACTTGATATACTCTCCTCCCTTCTTTGGTCTTTATTTTGTTAGGTTGGCAATAACAACACACCCGTAGAGTCGGCTCTAGGGAACCTGAGATTGGTGAGATAGTCGTTGCCGCCATCACCGGCGGCGGTGATGACGACGCATCTAGGGTTGTGATTTAGAGTTTGTTGAGGCGGAAACGTGTTTAAGGATCGTAGCCTATGATAACATGAAGAGATTTTAGGAACCGAAAAGCTTGTTTATTTCATTGATCAAACATATTATTTATATATAAAAATATAAAGGGACAAAACGGTAACTAAAAAATAAGGATGAACCCAATATACGGCCCAATATACTGGGTTCATACTCTAACATATGGATGTTAATATGATTAGTGGAGGGGTACGAGGATAACTTATGTAATCAGATATCATTAAGGAGACATCATTAGGGTGAAGGTAGTTCTTATTGGTGTTAGATGACCAGTATGGTGGGCGGAGGCTGCAACAACCAGGCTAGGGTTGAAGATGCAATTCAAAGAGGCTACTCAAAGGTTACAGTCGAGACTAATTCGAGTAAAGTAGAAAATTTGCAAATTCCACGAGACTGAATCGATCCCCACTATGATTGAGCCCTTTCATGTTCAAATGAATTTTAGGAAACAATCTCATACGTAATTTCTCACTCACTATGATTGAGCCCAGCATCGGGAATGTTCAAACATTCGAGGGGGGTAATATACCTCAAAATGTAAGGGAAATTTCAATTTTAGATCTTCTTAATGAAATGTTTTCTAAAAAATTATAGTTAGCGAACAATACTAATATTATGTAATATAGTTTACATCAATTTAGAAAGAAGACGGACAACAAGTTGTGCCGCCAACCCTTTTTGAATAGTGAATTCGATCCTCCTAAAAACATCAGAAGACCTAGGAGACATAACGTTGTCATGCAAGACCCGTTGCACCTTCTTGAGAATTTTAATAGCATCGGGCGCAAGAAAACCAAAAGTGTCGAAAGCAACCGGAAGAAACATATGTTGGTTTTCAATACAAGCTCTCTCCTGTTTGGCCACCTTAGGAGAAGCCGCATTAAGCAATGTCTTACCCACCACAAAAGGTCCACTATCCAAACAAACTAGTGGGGAGACCCAGTCAAATCAATGCAATCATGTTTTTCACCTACACATCCAAACACCAAGACATCTGTCGGCCTCAACGTGGACCTTACCTCACGTGGGTCAGTCAAGGACACATGTCCCTCATTCTTAACCAAGACACCCGATCTCCTAAACACATCACACAAAACATCACGGACCAGATCATGTCTATATTTGAAGTCAGAGAGCTCTTTACATTGAACCGCATGCTCCCCAAAAACATTTAATACTCTTCAACAATTGGGCATAGGACAAATCTCATCAACCGTGCATAAGGGAATCATAAGGCGATACTTAAGTACCGAGCAATACTCAACTAGGGACATACATTGTCCAAGAACATCAATGGGTATGACAAGAAGGAAATCTTGGCTATGTGCTGATTGTAGACACTTAAAAACCGCTTTTTGTTTAAGGGTCAAATTAAAGGCAACTTCCATCTCCTGCACGGTCTTATTGAAAAGAACACTCGCCAATAGAAACCTGAAGATTGACCAAAGCTCCATAAAACTCGGAGCCCATATTCATAACTCCACTGCCCCGTAAAATATGGTCTTGAAGCACCCAAGATTGAGCCCTAAGGGCAACAAAAGCAAAGGAAGACATCTCCATAGTAGAGTATAATCCAAGTCCCCCAAATCGAATAGGCATAGAAGCAAGCCGCCATTAAAGATCACAAAAAAAGGGGCCCCACAAACTATAATATCCTCGACTGATCTACGAAGTCCAACATCAAAATAAGTTGTTGCACTCTCCCAATGCTCCAGATGACACGTCCTCAAGCCAAAATGCATCTTAGCAAGACCCATACAAGAACGATGTAGAAGAAGCTCACTTTGCGGGTCCCTCAAATGTGAAAGAATATGCATCAACTCAACCACCTTCACAACTCTCTTCATGAAAAGCTCTCTAATAAACTCCTCATCTCTACTCACTACCTCACCTAATAACTTCACACTCAACCCCGGCCTTGCAATGTCTTGTGGAAATAGTTCATCTCTAAGTTTCGACCCATCACATGAAGGCCAAAAGAGCTCAATTTTGCGAACATTCAACTCGAGGCCTAAACCCGAACCAAACTCTCGAATGATATCAAGTACTCTAGCCACCTCCTCAGACCAACCAATAATTGTACCATCATCAAGATACCAAGCATGTAGAAGAGGCTTACAACTGTCTCTGATCCTATGCAGAAACAGGTGCAAGACAAGAGAAAAGAGGAGTGGCCCCAAAGGGTCCCCTTGCTGCACACCAATAGCCGACTAGATAAATCTATCTACAATGTACAATTGGGCGGCCTGACCATACAAGAAATCAACCCATAAGGAGATGGACGGACATCTCTTTCTAACCTCCCAAAGCAAAATAGTCTTGTCAACCAGGTTGAAGGCATTGGAAAAATCACCTGTCAGCATAGCTAGAGAACCATCGGCATAACGATCACCCAAAACTCGATTAACACTATGCAGAATAACCTCTACACCACCTGAACACCAACTCCAAACCAGAGATCTCTGAGATATTCTCCCATATCCTTACACACTCCCTTCATAGCTACTTTAGACACCAACCGTCTCCATATTGTACCAACTGTAATGGGTCATGATCATATATTTACCGATACTACAACATAAAGTAACTAAAAAAATAGACAACATCATTAAAGAAAGGGACGGGATTCAATTTGAACAAGTAGAACTTTGTCATATTCATGTTCAAATGGTTTATAAATGAGGTGAGTCTAAACGGAGTCTAAATTTTAACCGGATTTAGAAACATGATCATATTCAGCTCATTATAAAGTGAACAAAATAGAGCTAAACTTTTCTCAATTGAACCAAGTTCAAGTAGCTCGATAGCCTCGATTCATATAACAACCTCGTTAAATTGAATTTGATTGACATACATATCTTGTGAACCGAAAGGCCGTATAAAACGACAAACGGAGAGGTTATTAGACAAAACAAACCAAACCAAATAACAAAAAAGTATTAAAGAAGAGAACATGAAGCACGTAAACCCATTTCTCATAAATATATTATGAGTACGATTTCTATATCATAAATTATATTTTACAAGTATACATATATTTTATATAGATTTCCGGTATTCCGTTCTAAAAATTTTCTCCCTCTTTCACGCCACCTTCCTCCTTTCACCTTCACTCGCTAGGCGACCTTCTCTTTCTCCTCTGACTCTCTCTCACCATTGTCTCCCAGCCTTCACTGGTTCACCCGCTTGCCTCCCTGCCTCACACATTCATTCTCCTCACTCTCTCCTCACCTGCTTCTTGTCTACCCTGCTCAGCACAACCTCACCTCTCTTTTCCCCTTTCTTCTTCCTCTTCACAGTCCCCATCTCCAACAACAAATTTGCAGACTACAATCGAAGACTTCGTTACCCTCAACAAATGTCGAGCAACAAAGACGACCCTTTGAGCTTTCTAAATCCACACTCATCTTCTCCGATCCCAGTCTCTGATGGAGACATCGCCAACTACCTCATAAACCACAACAATGCTCAAATTTGAAGCACTTCTCGAAGCTTTCCCTCAACCTCGTTGTTTAGCCGATCTCTCTTCTCTCCCCTTCCCCAGTCTTCGCCTCGTCTCTATTTCTCCAACTCTTCTGCAACCAGGAGCAACGCAGCCTCCGTCAAATCTCGATCTCTTCTGCAACCAGGAGCAACTACAACCCCTCGTAACTGTAACACCCCAAATTCTCGGAACTCGGGGAGCTACTGGTTAGGACCTCACAATGGGTCCCGACCTTGGTTTAACAACAACATTACTTGGATCTTACAACAAGGCACAAATGTATTTAAAACAATTTCTAAAACATAATATTTTCAATGGTATAAACGTACACATGTGACAGCCTTACAAACATATATAAAGATACATAACATGCATGACGTATGGAAGACTCTCCCGTCCCCATCTAATGAGTACGTGGACCCGGCTGACCATCCGTTCCGGATCTCTCTGCAACTGTCTATCTCTACAGATCTACAACACGGATAAACCGTTAGCTAACTATCCAAATATAAACAAAAAGATAACAGCACAAACACAAGCAGAAACAAAAATAAACAAACATCATGCTGGCACTCAACAAATTATTATCTATTATTAAGTGATTCACATTATTCAATTTAAGTTGTGGCACGAGAATTATTATTAGTTCTCGCCTCCGTTCCTTATCCAACTGGTGTAGGTCTAGCTGACTTCCATTGGTAGCATCACTACAAACCATGTATGGACTAGTCCCGAAAGAAACCCCCAGCGCCCCGCGAGCTACTGAGCAGAATGCCACCGCCCGTTACTCTTAGGCCAAAATATAGGTCGGTAATTATATATCACAACCTATCTCTCTAACATGTCAATCACACACCACCCTCATCATTTATACTCATATTTAGTAGTCAGCTAAGTAAGCCCAAAGGACTTACCTGATATAAAGCTCGACTCTCTGTAAACCAACTCGCTCTGTAAACTGTAGCAACTCAGTTGCCTGTCAAAGGAGATAAGTGCATTAGCACACTCCTACGTAGTTAGAAGTCTAAGACTTCTAAAATAGAATAATGTATTAAGACATAACTAGTTGCAGTATTAATTTAGGGTAAAATGACCATTTTACCCTTGGTCCCGAAATTCCTGAAAATTCTAAAATTTATGTCTAAACTCCTATTTGAGATTCTAAAATCATATTCTAACTCCCAAAGCTTCGTTTGGTTCCAAGCTAACATTTTTCCTATGTTTCTATTTTCCGGGGAAAACGTAAAGGTCTAACTTCGATTCCAAATATAAAATTCGTAACTGCTTATAAAAATTCCGACTTAAATCCCTAGATTATCTATGATGTCCTATCTAACCTTAGGAGAAAGAATTTCTCCAAACTGTTCATTCAACAACTTTATAAAAATTCCTAAAGTTGACTACTCCCTTTGCAAATTCTATACTTAGCCAAAATCTGAGTACACTTTGAAAAATCATAACTCCTAAATCACTCACTGGATTTATCCCAAATTTTGATATGTTCTACTATAAAATCTTACCTATAATATATTCAAAATTTAGCTGAAAGGAGATCAAAATCCTATTTAAAACTATCTCCCAAAACCGAATTTCAGCACAACAGAAAAACTGCTTACGACTCAATCTTGGAAAAATCGTAAATCCCAAACCACTCGCTGGATGCCTCTCAAATTTTAATATGTTCTACAACAGTATGTAAACTATATCATATCCAAAATTCAAGTCCAACGGATATCAAGAGCTTATTAAAAATCATCTCACAAAACAGCATCACTTGCTGTTTTCCCCAACACTCAGTTCATATATAAAAACGTCAACTTTGAAACACAATAACTCTCAAACCGTAACTCCGATTCTTCCCAAATTTTAATATGATCTACAACAAGATGTCAACTATATCATATAAAAATTTCAAGCCTAACAGAGATCAAAAGCCTATCCAAATTTATTCCACAAAACTGCATCTCAAGCATTTTTTCCTCAAACTCAGCACACTAAAAAAAACTGCTTGAATAGCCAACTTGAGAAAATCATATCTCCTAAACTATAACTCAGAATAATCCCAAATTTTAATATGTGCTACCACAATATCTCATCTATAACATATAAAAATTTCAGCCAAAATGGATCAGTATTTCATACCTAAATCGGAACCCGAAATTGGATGCTGTCAATGTTGGAAAACTAGAAAAAGCAACAGCTCTCTGAAGGTGCTCCTTTGGCTGAAATATATGGGTTTAAAGATGGTTTAGAGGCACCCATTGACACATAAACATGGAGGGGAAGTAAGGAGGTAGAGAGTGGTCATACACGAGACTCGCAGAAGGTGACGGCATGGTTGTTGCTGTTGCGCGACTGGAGCAGGGAGGCGACTCCCATGGTTGCTGATGGCGTGTCCCTGGCCACATTCAAGAGGTGTGAGGGAGGGAGCTGCGGTATGCTGGTTGACAGAAGACGAAGGAGCCGGAGGATCTGCTGCGTGCAAGGGATGAGTAAGCAAGGAAAGCGTTTCTTCTGTGGATGTATCTGGACGGAATGCAAGCAGCAGAATGGAAGTGAATCTGCGAAGATCTCGGCTGTTACTTTCCTAGTAACGTTCAGCAAGAGAACGTGGTATTGCAGTTGGGCTGGCGCTGGGCTGGACTGCTGAAAGGTAGAGTAGCAGATGGGCTGAAACTGTGGATCCAAGGTGCTGAAGCTGGGCTGCGGACAAGCTGCTGAGGCTGGAGAGTTCATGGGCTGGGCAGCTGGCGCTGCTGGGCTGAGGGTGCTGGATCCGCTGGGCTGTCAACAACCTGTCTGGGCTTGTCACCGACTTGTCACAGCCTTGTCTGGCCTTGTCACAGACTCGTCACAGCCTTGTCTGGCCTTGTCACAGCTTCGTCACAGACTTGTCTGCACCTTGTCACAGCTTCGTCACAGACTAGTCCGGGCCTCGTCATACTCTAAATTAGGGCTAAACTTATTATTTTATGTGAAGGTAAGCTACATAAAATGATAAAATTTTATAAAGATCCTGTCATTTTATGTGAAGGGAAGCTACATAACATGATAAATTTTATAATAATGTGTCTAACTAAGTAGACGGATATGGGTCAACTGATCGAGATCGGGTTTGTTACAGAAATAAACGGAATAAAAATTCCGGATATTACATCAGTACCTCCTTAAAATAAGTTTCGTCCCGAAACTTAAAGGAAGACTCGTAACGTCGGAGTCCATGCAAACGAGTTTAAGCGCCGGAAAGAGGTCACAACGGTCGAGTTCTAATTTGTTTCTGAAATAGCCGGAAGAATTATTCCCGGGTATTACATCAATTCCCCCTTAGGATAAGTTTCGCCCCGAAACTTAAAGTACGTCAGTCATAAGGTCAGCCTTCAAGGTACGAGTCTAGTGTATCTACTTGTTACCGTACAAGAGTCATCGTTTCCACATATAAGTATCCCGCATATTAAGGTCACCAATAACACACATCTAAACTAAGCACTCAAGCATGAAATAAACAAGTAGTCAGATAATATAACACAGATATAGGTCCAAGCCTTAACTCGTCGCTCCCTAGATTATTACAACTATCTCCACAACGATCTCTGAAAGGTGATGTCTCATACTATCTACAATATCTCAAGTAACCTCGTCGGCTTTCCATAAAACCCATTTCTCCAAAAATCTTTACATGTACATACATCATAAGCGCTTGCTATCACGTCCTATATTGGTTATCGAATATCTCACCGGTATCATTCGGCCCAACTGTCCGATCCTCTATTCTGAGGTCCTAACTCGTGTCTAGTAGGTATTCCTTCTAACTAAATATGTTGACCAATGGGGTTGTTCTCTTCAATAGGGTGAGGAATAGTAGTCCCTCACTCACTTTCAACTCCGTTTGTAAGGTTTCACAAGGTTGTCTTACCTAGCTCACCTCTAGATCTTTTGATGACCTTCCTGAGGTAATTATTCCAATTCCTTTCCTTCTGGTCTTCTAAAAAGGTTCCTAGTATCCGATCTAGGATATCCCCCTTATACATCTTCTAGTGCTTTACCAAGTGCTTAAGGTTAGTTGTATCACAACTCCCTTGGTCATGTCTACTAATATGACTCAGTCATATGGTTCCTCAATTAAAGAATAATTAAAGAATAAACTTGGTATAACTTAATAATCACCATCCGGTGGTCAATCTTGGTGTTCTACCGACGTTATCATAATATTTTGTAGATTTCTAGCTCAACTCAAACTTTTTACGCAGTATCCCAGATCTTAGGTGATATAGAATGTGTCCGCAATGACAACACTAGACGCAAGGTGATCTCACATCACCACCGTTTGATCATACCCACTCGATAATTGCCAACACCCTATCGGTATTGCACTCTTATATCCCCACGTTAATTGGAGCAAGAATATTCCTATGTCACCAAGCGCCACTCAACTCCATTTCGATACACGTTCCGCGTATTCCACTCCGAGATTAGGCTTTCTTTAAGTACGGTTACTGGGTTGCAACTATACTTTTGGCGTTTCTCTTTCTCATGTATCTTTCGACTCGGAATGGTGGTTACGTACTTTGAGTTTTCTAGTGCAAACCACGCGCCATACCTTAATAATATCGTTAATTCTTTCTCCCTCCAATGGAACTACTCTCGAATACCCTCCCGGTATTAATTCCCAAAACTACTTATTTGTCGACATGCGACAAAGTTGTCATGTTTCATTGGAATCCATAATAGGGTATCAATCTCTTTCCATAACCTCTACATGCAAGTACCTTCCCATCTATCTTGGTGGTTGTAAAATTCTTCCACAAAAGTCATAGTTACTCCGCATAGCCCATCTCATGTTTGTTCATCTCAAGACGCATTTCACCAACTAACATCATTTTAAACTCGCCACGTTGTATCATTGAGCTTAATGCTCTGTGGTTTAGGGCCCACCACGCTTCCGCTGCGCTACTCTGAAAATTCTGTTGTCACTCATTAATCATAAGGACATTTTATGTGAGTCCAAAGTGATTGTCCCCAAAACTCTTTCTCCCGATTACACTCTAAGTCCTATCTGGTGAAGTACTAGATACTTTCCCTACTTGGTTTAAGAGAATAATATAGCGGTTGGAAGACAAACTTTTCTATTTACTTTCTTACTTCTTTTAACACGGGTCCCAACACCCTGACTCGACCGGAGTTTGATCTTAACCAACCGAGAAGTAACCTCTAACACGATTCTCTCTATACCTTTAGTTGTCTAAGTAGATTTTCGTTGTCTACTTGAGGAACTCCTCCAAAGTATTGGTATAGTTAATTCAATACTCCTCAATCACAGATATCTCTTCTTAACTGTAGATAGCTCGACAATCCCAAACAACCCTTGCACGTCCTCAGTTGATGTCGGTCAGTCAATAGTTGACTTATCTCCATTTCCGGGACTCACTTTTCTCATACCTCTTTTGCCGTTAAATTTCCTGGTGAACACTACTTACTCAAGTTCATCAATTTATACTCCTTTAGCTCATTCTACATTACAACTTCCGGTTCCCCCGTGAGGTAACTCCATTTCTCGCGTCTCACTGTGTCGTCCATCTGACATCAATGGTCTTTTCTAGGTCTTCCAATATAGCTTGTAATCTAGTCTACAAAACTCTCATGACCTTAACTTCCTTCCACTTGCGGTTTATCTAGTAGGGAATGCTACACACACTCTGTCTTGATTGACATAGAATCTTATCAAAATCATATACTCCTTACTCCTCTAGTTCTTCTTTTATAATCCATCTGTACTAACTGTGATATGCACCCTTTTCCTAGCCAGTAGGCAGTACATCCCTCACACGCTTCCCTTGGTCTTCAATGACATAAAGGGGGTCCTTTCTGACCGTCTAGTCTTTCTTCTTAAGTTCTTAATTAGGGTTCCTTGCTCAAACTCACTCCATGTTATTATTAAGGTACTAGCACGCGGATCGATTTAGCTTCACATTTGTCGTTGTTGATCTCTTGAAGGGTCCTCTAGACGTCTATAAAATTCTTACATCATTCTATGGTTATCCTCCTTATCTGATAACCAGTTACCACTGGTTGACCCGCACGTGTTATGTCTCAATTATTACTGACTAGTATGTAGTTGACCTTCCATAAGATCACAGACTTATTGTTCTTCTATCTCTTTTGAAGTTTGATAGGCTTGGTCAAAATCTATCTCCTCTAGTTTCTTTGTTAATACTCTTTTAGTTTCTTCCACAGTCTGCACTTCTCTTGTTCTCTTATGACGTCACTATACTCTTCTGAGTCTAGTCCTAGCATTCATCTGTCGCCAATGAGTTCATCAAGTCTTCCACATTAGCTTGTAAGCGTGTCTTCGCGATTCTCCTTACTTTAGTCATCATCTGTTTGCGGTTCTCTGGTATGAACCGTTAGTGTTGGTAACTTAAATCTCTTTGTAAATGAGAATTTATTGCGGACCCTTGAGTCCACCAAATCACTTTTCCACATTCTTCCGAATTGGTTGGTGTAGTTCTGTGATTCCACCTTTATAGAAATATGTTGTCGAAATTTTTAACTTCTATTGTATTTGATACTTGTTTCATGATTTCTTTCAAAATTCTTGAATCTTTAAGGAAGTCAAGCCATCTCTATGATGAAGAAATTTATTTCTCGTCTGTAACTCTTTGTACTTCTTTAATCTTTCACATCGGGGTCAACACCATATCTTCTTTGTACTCTCAGGCCCATACTTGCCTATGGCGCCGTCCACCTTTGTTGCACTGTCATTTAACCCGCCAAGTGTAGTTGTACTCGACACCACTTAATTTGTATTCCGATTTTGTCCGCTTCAATTTGCGCTTCTTATCAGTCCTTACGTATATTCTTGAGTTTCATCTCTCATCTTCCCACCGCTAAATTCCTTGTATGGACTTCTATCACTTCTATCTGAGTTTATTTGATATTCTTTCTTATCTAATTATTCTCGTGGTTAAGAATCATCTTTTTATCTTCACTTTATGCCAACTCGTTCTTCAAATGATTGTAGGAATCGCCAGAATGTACGTCAGGACACATTACTTTACTCCGAGGTCGGAGTCCATTATTTTCCTATAGAGATACTCTTTACGATCTACTAAAATTTTATCATAAGGCGATGATCGCATGATATTAACTCAACTAAAGTATATTTCCTATCCTTTAAGGTACTAAAAGTTACATGCGTATAGATATACCTATAACTTACATAAACATACAATACTATAAGTCCACAAACTATTTCTCATCTACTAAGCTGCAGAGATCCACGGAGAACGATGGTGGTCCGACGTACTACTAACCCAACAACCCGACTATGCACGTGTGTAAAAACAGAAATCTGTTTTGAAAATCTTAGACCCCTTTCGGGTTCTAGTTATTTTATACATTCGGTCTTTTAGAAGATTTCATGTGCCTTGTTGCCAACCCAGAGCTCTGATACCATGTTGTAACACCCCAAATTCTCGGAACTCGGGGAGCTACTGGTTAGGACCTCACAATGGGTCCCGACCTTGGTTTAACAACAACATTACTTGGATCTTACAACAAGGCACAAATGTATTTAAAACAATTTCTAAAACATAATATTTTCAATGGTATAAACGTACACATGTGACAGCCTTACAAACATATATAAAGATACATAACATGCATGACGTATGGAAGACTCCCCCGTCCCCATCTAATGAGTACGTGGACCCGGCTGACCATCCGTTCCGGATCTCTCTGCAACTGTCTATCTCTACAGATCTACAACACGGATAAACCGTTAGCTAACTATCCAAATATAAGCAAAATGATAACAGCACAAACACAAGCAGAAACAAAAATAAACAAACATCATGCTGGCACTCAACAAATTATTATCTATTATTAAGTGATTCACATTATTCAATTTAAGTTGTGGCACGAGAATTATTATTAGTTCTCGCCTCCGTTCCTTATCCAACTGGTGTAGGTCTAGCTGACTTCCATTGGTAGCATCACTACAAACCATGTATGGACTAGTCCCGAAAGAAACCCCCAGCGCCCCGCGAGCTACTGAGCAGAATGCCACCGCCCGTTACTCTTAGGCCAAAATATAGGTCGGTAATTATATATCACAACCTATCTCTCTAACATGTCAATCACACACCACCCTCATCATTTATACTCATATTTAGTAGTCAGCTAAGTAAGCCCAAAGGACTTACCTGATATAAAGCTCGACTCTCTGTAAACCAACTCGCTCTGTAAACTGTAGCAACTCAGTTGCCTGTCAAAGGAGATAAGTGCATTAGCACACTCCTACGTAGTTAGAAGTCTAAGACTTCTAAAATAGAATAATGTATTAAGACATAACTAGTTGCAGTATTAATTTAGGGTAAAATGACCATTTTACCCTTGGTCCCGAAATTCCTGAAAATTCTAAAATTTATGTCTAAACTCCTATTTGAGATTCTAAAATCATATTCTAACTCCCAAAGCTTCGTTTGGTTCCAAGCTAACATTTTTCCTATGTTTCTATTTTCCGGGGAAAACGTAAAGGTCTAACTTCGATTCCAAATATAAAATTCGTAACTGCTTATAAAAATTCCGACTTAAATCCCTAGATTATCTATGATGTCCTATCTAACCTTAGGAGAAAGAATTTCTCCAAACTGTTCATTCAACAACTTTATAAAAATTCCTAAAGTTGACTACTCCCTTTGCAAATTCTATACTTAGCCAAAATCTGAGTACACTTTGAAAAATCATAACTCCTAAATCACTCACTGGATTTATCCCAAATTTTGATATGTTCTACTATAAAATCTTACCTATAATATATTCAAAATTCAGCGGAAAGGATATCAAGAGCTTATTAAAAATCATCTCACAAAACAGCATCACTTGCTGTTTTCCCCAACACTCAGTTCATATATAAAAACGTCAACTTTGAAACACAATAACTCTCAAACCGTAACTCCGATTCTTCCCAAATTTTAATATGATCTACAACAAGATGTCAACTATATCATATAAAAATTTCAAGCCTAACAGAGATCAAAAGCCTATCCAAATTTATTCCACAAAACTGCATCTCAAGCATTTTTTCCTCAAACTCAGCACACTAAAAAAAACTGCTTGAATAGCCAACTTGAGAAAATCATATCTCCTAAACTATAACTCAGAATAATCCCAAATTTTAATATGTGCTACCACAATATCTCATCTATAACATATAAAAATTTCAGCCAAAATGGATCAGTATTTCATACCTAAATCGGAACCCGAAATTGGATGCTGTCAATGTTGGAAAACTAGAAAAAGCAACAGCTCTCTGAAGGTGCTCCTTTGGCTGAAATATATGGGTTTAAAGATGGTTTAGAGGCACCCATTGACACATAAACATGGAGGGGAAGTAAGGAGGTAGAGAGTGGTCATACACGAGACTCGCAGAAGGTGACGGCATGGTTGTTGCTGTTGCGCGACTGGAGCAGGGAGGCGACTCCCATGGTTGCTGATGGCGTGTCCCTGGCCACATTCAAGAGGTGTGAGGGAGGGAGCTGCGGTATGCTGGTTGACAGAAGACGAAGGAGCCGGAGGATCTGCTGCGTGCAAGGGATGAGTAAGCAAGGAAAGCGTTTCTTCTGTGGATGTATCTGGACGGAATGCAAGCAGCAGAATGGAAGTGAATCTGCGAAGATCTCGGCTGTTACTTTCCTAGTAACGTTCAGCAAGAGAACGTGGTATTGCAGTTGGGCTGGCGCTGGGCTGGAGCTGGCAACGCCGGGCTGAAAGGCAAAGCAGCAGATGGGCTGGAGTTGCTGTAAGGCTGGGCTGCTGAAAGGTAGAGTAGCAGATGGGCTGAAACTGTGGATCCAAGGTGCTGAAGCTGGGCTGCGGACAAGCTGCTGAGGCTGGAGAGTTCATGGGCTGGGCAGCTGGCGCTGCTGGGCTGAGGGTGCTGGATCCGCTGGGCTGTCAACAGCCTGTCTGGGCTTGTCACCGACTTGTCACAGCCTTGTCTGGCCTTGTCACAGACTCGTCACAGCCTTGTCTGGCCTTGTCACAGCTTCGTCACAGACTTGTCTGGACCTTGTCACAGCTTCGTCACAGACTTGTCCGGGCCTCGTCATACTCTAAATTAGGGCTAAACTTATTATTTTATGTGAAGGTAAGCTACATAAAATGATAAAATTTTATAAAGATCCTATCATTTTATGTGAAGGGAAGCTACATAAAATGATAAAATTTTATAAAGATCCTATCATTTTATGTGAAGGGAAGCTACATAAAATGATAAATTTTATAATAATGTGTCTAACTAAGTAGATGGATATGGGTCAACTGATCGAGATCGGGTTTGTTACAGAAATAAACGGAATAAAAATTCCGGATATTACATCAGTACCCCCTTAAAATAAGTTTCGTCCCGAAACTTAAAGGAAGACTCGTAACGTCGGAGTCCATGCAAACGACTTTAAGCGCCGGAAAGAGGTCACAACGGTCGAGTTCTAATTTGTTTCTGAAATAGCCGGAAGAATTATTCCCGGGTATTACATCAATTCCCCCTTAGGATAAGTTTCGCCCCGAAACTTAAAGTACGTCAGTCATAAGGTCAGCCTTCAAGGTACGAGTCTAGTGTATCTACTTGTTACCGTACAAGAGTCATCGTTTCCACATATAAGTATCCCGCATATTAAGGTCACCAATAACACACATCTAAACTAAGCACTCAAGCATGAAATAAACAAGTAGTCAGATAATATAACACAGATATAGGTCCAAGCCTTAACTCGTCGCTCCCTAGATTATTACAACTATCTCCACAACGATCTCTGAAAGGTGATGTCTCATACTATCTACAATATCTCAAGTAACCTCGTCGGCTTTCCATAAAACCCATTTCTCCAAAAATCTTTACATGTACATACATCATAAGCGCTTGCTATCACGTCCTATATTGGTTATCGAATATCTCACCGGTATCATTCGGCCCAACTGTCCGATCCTCTATTCTGAGGTCCTAACTCGTGTCTAGTAGGTATTCCTTCTAACTAAATATGTTGACCAATGGGGTTGTTCTCTTCAATAGGGTGAGGAATAGTAGTCCCTCACTCACTTTCAACTCCGTTTGTAAGGTTTCACAAGGTTGTCTTACCTAGCTCACCTCTAGATCTTTTGATGACCTTCCTGAGGTAATTATTCCAATTCCTTTCCTTCTGGTCTTCTAAAAAGGTTCCTAGTATCCGATCTAGGATATCCCCCTTATACATCTTCCGGTGCTTTACCAAGTGCTTAAGGTTAGTTGTATCACAACTCCCTTGGTCATGTCTACTAATATGACTCAGTCATATGGTTCCTCAATTAAAGAATAATTAAAGAATAAACTTGGTATAACTTAATAATCACAATCCGGTGGTCAATCTTGGTGTTCTACCGACGTTATCATAATATTTTGTAGATTTCTAGCTCAACTCAAACTTTTTACGCAGTATCCCAGATCTTAGGTGATATAGAATGTGTCCGCAATGACAACACTAGACGCAAGGTGATCTCACATCACCACCGTTTGATCATACCCACTCGATAATTGCCAACACCCTATCGGTATTGCACTCTTATATCCCCACGTTAATTGGAGCAAGAATATTCCTATGTCACCAAGCGCCACTCAACTCCATTTTGATACACGTTCCGCGTATTCCACTCCGAGATTAGGCTTTCTTTAAGTACGGTTACTGGGTTGCAACTATACTTTTGGCGTTTCTCTTTCTCATGTATCTTTCGACTCGGAATGGTGGTTACGTACTTTGAGTTTTCTAGTGCAAACCACGTGCCATACCTTAATAATATCGTTAATTCTTTCTCCCTCCAATGGAACTACTCTCGAATACCCTCCCGGTATTAATTCCCAAAACTACTTATTTGTCGACATGCGACAAAGTTGTCATGTTTCATTGGAATCCATAATAGGGTATCAATCTCTTTCCATAACCTCTACATGCAAGTACCTTCCCATCTATCTTGGTGGTTGTAAAATTCTTCCACAAAAGTCATAGTTACTCCGCATAGCCCATCTCATGTTTGTTCATCTCAAGACGCATTTCACCAACTAACATCATTTTAAACTCGCCACGTTGTATCATTGAGCTTAATGCTCTGTGGTTTAGGGCCCACCACGCTTCCGCTGCGCTACTCTGAAAATTCTGTTGTCACTCATTAATCATAAGGACATTTTATGTGAGTCCAAAGTGATTGTCCCCAAAACTCTTTCTCCCGATTACACTCTAAGTCCTATCTGGTGAAGTACTAGATACTTTCCCTACTTGGTTTAAGAGAATAATATAGCGGTTGGAAGACAAACTTTTCTATTTACTTTCTTACTTCTTTTAACACGGGTCCCAACACCCTGACTCGACCGGAGTTTGATCTTAACCAACCGAGAAGTAACCTCTAACACGATTCTCTCTATACCTTTAGTTGTCTAAGTAGATTTTCGTTGTCTACTTGAGGAACTCCTCCAAAGTATTGGTATAGTTAATTCAATACTCCTCAATCACAGATATCTCTTCTTAACTATAGATAGCTCGACAATCCCAAACAACCCTTGCACGTCCTCAGTTGATGTCGGTCAGTCAATAGTTGACTTATCTCCATTTCCGGGACTCACTTTTCTCATACCTCTTTTGCCGTTAAATTTCCTGGTGAACACTACTTACTCAAGTTCATCAATTTATACTCCTTTAGCTCATTCTACATTACAACTTCTGGTTCCCCCGTGAGGTAACTCCATTTCTCGCGTCTCACTGTGTCGTCCATCTGACATCAATGGTCTTTTCTAGGTCTTCCAATATAGCTTGTAATCTAGTCTACAAAACTCTCATGACCTTAACTTCCTTCCACTTGCGGTTTATCTTGTAGGGAATGCTACACACACTCTGTCTTGATTGACATAGAATCTTATCAAAATCATATACTCCTTACTCCTCTAGTTCTTCTTTTATAATCCATCTGTACTAACTGTGATATGCACCCTTTTCCTAGCCAGTAGGCAGTACATCCCTCACACGCTTCCCTTGGTCTTCAATGACATAAAGGGGGTCCTTTCTGACCGTCTAGTCTTTCTTCTTAAGTTCTTAATTAGGGTTCCTTGCTCGAACTCACTCCATGTTATTATTAAGGTACTAGCACGCGGATCGATTTAGCTTCACATTTGTCGTTTTTGATCTCTTGAAGGGTCCTCTAGACGTCTATAAAATTCTTACATCATTCTATGGTTATCCTCCTTATCTGATAACCAGTTACCACTGGTTGACCCGAACGTGTTATGTCTCAATTATTACTGACTGGTATGTAGTTGACCTTCCATAAGATCACAGACTTATTGTTCTTCTATCTCTTTTGAAGTTTGATAGGCTTGGTCAAAATCTATCTCCTCTAGTTTCTTTGTTAATACTCTTTTAGTTTCTTCCACAGTCTGCACTTCTCTTGTTCTCTTATGAGGTCACTATACTCTTCTGAGTCTAGTCCTAGCATTCATCTGTCGCCAATGAGTTCATCAAGTCTTCCACATTAGATTGTAAGCGTGTCTTCGCGATTCTCCTTACTTTAGTCATCATCTGTTTGCGGTTCTCTGGTATGAACCGTTAGTGTTGGTAACTTAAATCTCTTTGTAAATGAGAATTTATTGCGGACCCTTGAGTCCACCAAATCACTTTTCCACATTCTTCCGAATTGGTTGGTGTAGTTCTGTGATTCCACCTTTATAGAAATATGTTGTCGAAATTTCTAACTTCTATTGTATTTGATACTTGTTTCATGATTTCTTTCAAAATTCTTGAATCTTTAAGGAAGTCAAGCCATCTCTATGATGAAGAAATTTATTTCTCGTTTGTAACTCTTTGTACTTCTTTAATCTTTCACATCGGGGTCAACACCATATCTTCTTTGTACTCTCAGGCCCATACTTGCCTATGGCGCCGTCCACCTTTGTTGCACTGTCATTTAACCCGCCAAGTGTAGTTGTACTCGACACCACTTAATTTGTATTCCGATTTTGTCCGCTTCAATTTGCGCTTCTTATCAGTCCTTACGTATATTCTTGAGTTTCATCTCTCGTCTTCCCACCGCTAAATTCCTCGTATGGACTTCTATCACTTCTATCTGAGTTTATTTGATATTCTTTCTTATCTAATTATTCTCGTGGTTAAGAATCATCTTTTTATCTTCACTTTATGCCAACTCGTTCTTCAAATGATTGTAGGAATCGCCAGAATGTACGTCAGGACACATTACTTTACTCCGAGGTCGGAGTCCATTATTTTCCTATAGAGATACTCTTTACGATCTACTAAAATTTTATCATAAGGCGATGATCGCATGATATTAACTCAACTAAAGTATATTTCCTATCCTTTAAGGTACTAAAAGTTACATGCGTATAGATATACCTATAACTTACATAAACATACAATACTATAAGTCCACAAACTATTTCTCATCTACTAAGCTGCAGAGATCCACGGAGAACGATGGTGGTCCGACGTACTACTAACCCAACAACCCGACTATGCACGTGTGTAAAAACAGAAATCTGTTTTGAAAATCTTAGACCCCTTTCGGGTTCTAGTTATTTTATACATTCGGTCTTTTAGAAGATTTCATGTGCCTTGTTGCCAACCCAGAGCTCTGATACCATGTTGTAACACCCCAAATTCTCGGAACTCGGGGAGCTACTGGTTAGGACCTCACAATGGGTCCCGACCTTGGTTTAACAACAACATTACTTGGATCTTACAACAAGGCACAAATGTATTTAAAACAATTTCTAAAACATAATATTTTCAATGGTATAAACGTACACATGTGACAGCCTTACAAACATATATAAAGATACATAACATGCATGACGTATGGAAGACTCTCCCGTCCCCATCTAATGAGTACGTGGACCCGGCTGACCATCCGTTCCGGATCTCTCTGCAACTGTCTATCTCTACAGATCTACAACACGGATAAACCGTTAGCTAACTATCCAAATATAAACAAAAAGATAACAGCACAAACACAAGCAGAAACAAAAATAAACAAACATCATGCTGGCACTCAACAAATTATTATCTATTATTAAGTGATTCACATTATTCAATTTAAGTTGTGGCACGAGAATTATTATTAGTTCTCGCCTCCGTTCCTTATCCAACTGGTGTAGGTCTAGCTGACTTCCATTGGTAGCATCACTACAAACCATGTATGGACTAGTCCCGAAAGAAACCCCCAGCGCCCCGCGAGCTACTGAGCAGAATGCCACCGCCCGTTACTCTTAGGTCAAAATATAGGTCGGTAATTATATATCACAACCTATCTCTCTAACATGTCAATCACACACCACCCTCATCATTTATACTCATATTTAGTAGTCAGCTAAGTAAGCCCAAAGGACTTACCTGATATAAAGCTCGACTCTCTGTAAACCAACTCGCTCTGTAAACTGTAGCAACTCAGTTGCCTGTCAAAGGAGATAAGTGCATTAGCACACTCCTACGTAGTTAGAAGTCTAA
Organism: Fagopyrum esculentum; assembly: GCA_033239045.1. Lineage (NCBI taxonomy): Eukaryota > Viridiplantae > Streptophyta > Magnoliopsida > Caryophyllales > Polygonaceae > Fagopyrum > Fagopyrum esculentum. The sequence goes on along the minus strand of BSUD01000002.1, from coordinate 11,208,802 downwards.
GACTTCTAAAATAGAATAATGTATTAAGACATAACTAGTTGCAGTATTAATTTAGGGTAAAATGACCATTTTACCCTTGGTCCCGAAATTCCTGAAAATTCTAAAATTTATGTCTAAACTCCTATTTGAGATTCTAAAATCATATTCTAACTCCCAAAGCTTCGTTTGGTTCCAAGCTAACATTTTTCCTATGTTTCTATTTTCCGGGAAAAACGTAAAGGTCTAACTTCGATTCCAAATATAAAATTCGTAACTGCTTATAAAAATTCCGACTTAAATCCCTAGATTATCTATGATGTCCTATCTAACCTTAGGAGAAAGAATTTCTCCAAACTGTTCATTCAACAACTTTATAAAAATTCCTAAAGTTGACTACTCCCTTTGCAAATTCTATACTTAGCCAAAATCTGAGTACACTTTGAAAAATCATAACTCCTAAATCACTCACTGGATTTATCCCAAATTTTGATATGTTCTACTATAAAATCTTACCTATAATATATCCAAAATTCAGCGGAAAGGATATCAAGAGATTATTAAAAATCATCTCACAAAACAGCATCACTTGCTGTTTTCCCCAACACTCAGTTCATATATAAAAACGTCAACTTTGAAACACAATAACTCTCAAACCGTAACTCCGATTCTTCCCAAATTTTAATATGATCTACAACAAGATGTCAACTATATCATATAAAAATTTCAAGCCTAACAGAGATCAAAAGCCTATCCAAATTTATTCCACAAAACTGCATCTCAAGCATTTTTCCTCAAACTCAGCACACTAAAAAAAACTGCTTGAATAGCCAACTTGAGAAAATCATATCTCCTAAACTATAACTCAGAATAATCCCAAATTTTAATATGTGCTACCACAATATCTCATCTATAACATATAAAAATTTCAGCCAAAATGGATCAGTATTTCATACCTAAATCGGAACCCGAAATTGGATGCTGTCAATGTTGGAAAACTAGAAAAAGCAACAGCTCTCTGAAGGTGCTCCTTTGGCTGAAATATATGGGTTTAAAGATGGTTTAGAGGCACCCATTGACACATAAACATGGAGGGGAAGTAAGGAGGTAGAGAGTGGTCATACACGAGACTCGCAGAAGGTGACGGCATGGTTGTTGCTGTTGCGCGACTGGAGCAGGGAGGCGACTCCCATGGTTGCTGATGGCGTGTCCCTGGCCACATTCAAGAGGTGTGAGGGAGGGAGCTGCGGTATGCTGGTTGACAGAAGACGAAGGAGCCGGAGGATCTGCTGCGTGCAAGGGATGAGTAAGCAAGGAAAGCGTTTCTTCTGTGGATGTATCTGGACGGAATGCAAGCAGCAGAATGGAAGTGAATCTGCGAAGATCTCGGCTGTTACTTTCCTAGTAACGTTCAGTAAGAGAACGTGGTATTGCAGTTGGGCTGGAGCTGGCAACGCCGGGCTGAAAGGCAAAGCAGCAGATGGGCTGGAGTTGCTGTAAGGCTGGGCTGCTGAAAGGTAGAGTAGCAGATGGGCTGAAACTGTGGATCCAAGGTGCTGAAGCTGGGCTGCGGACAAGCTGCTGAGGCTGGAGAGTTCATGGGCTGGGCAGCTGGCGCTGTTGGGCTGAGGGTGCTGGATCCGCTGGGCTGTCAACAGCCTGTCTGGGCTTGTCACCGACTTGTCACAGCCTTGTCTGGCCTTGTCACAGACTCGTCACAGCCTTGTCTGGCCTTGTCACAGCTTCGTCACAGACTTGTCTGGACCTTGTCACAGCTTCGTCACAGACTTGTCCGGGCCTCGTCATACTCTAAATTAGGGCTAAACTTATAATTTTATGTGAAGGTAAGCTACATAAAATGATAAAATTTTATAAAGATCCTATCATTTTATGTGAAGGGAAGCTACATAAAATGATAAAATTTTATAAAGATCCTATCATTTTATGTGAAGGGAAGCTACATAAAATGATAAATTTTATAATAATGTGTCTAACTAAGTAGACGGATATGGGTCAACTGATCGAGATCGGGTTTGTTACAGAAATAAACGGAATAAAAATTCCGGATATTACATCAGTACCCCCTTAAAATAAGTTTCGTCCCGAAACTTAAAGGAAGACTCGTAACGTCGGAGTCCATGCAAACGAGTTTAAGCGCCGGAAAGAGGTCACAACGGTCGAGTTCTAATTTGTTTCTGAAATAGCCGGAAGCTCTTCTCTCCCCTTTCCCCAGTCTTCGCCTCGTCTCTATTTCTCCAACTCTTCTGCAACCAGGAGCAACGCAGCCTCCGTCAAATCTCGATCTCTTCTGCAACCAGGAGCAACTACAACCCCTCGTAACCACCGGGTAAATGAAGCCACTACTCGACGCCGAATATCGAAGCCCTTGCCTGCCTTGTCCATGATCCACCTTCGGAGCCCACCGGAGAGATGGAGCCGCCCCCGCGGTTCTTCCCGCCGCCCCTGCGCATCTGCCTTCCCCGCCGCCTTCAATGGTTCGAAGAGGCCCTTTTTATTATTATATCGGCCCCAAGCTTTGTATGTAATTACAACTTGTATCCCATATTATATATTTACATATTTGAGCCAACTTTCAGAAAATAGCAAAATTGCCTCTGCATGTAAAATGTGAAATTACAGGATTTGGCCCAACGCTTTATTTACGGAAAATGACTCAAGTTTCTAGAATTACATATTCTTGCCCAGGAAATGTTTTTACGATTTTTTAACCTTAGATTTTAATTACGAGTTTTATTCCTATAATTTATTATTTATATATATTGTATATAATGCCGAATTTAGCGTATAAAAGCTAAATTTGATTAGTTTCGATATTAGGTTCGGAAACGACTCCGCTATAGGTCTAACGAGCCGAAGTTCGACAATCGTCGATCGGCTTCTGTCTTTTGACGCTTCGTAAGTATTCTTGAAACCTTTGGAAATGGTTTTGCATATTAAAGTATGAGTTGTACATTAGAACTTAATATACATAGTTGAACATTCTAGGTACGTTCTCGGATTGGATAACGGGTTCGGACAAACCCTAAGAGAAGTAAAAACCCAAACTCAAGTCGGGACTATGTAAGCCACTCTTACCCCTAGGTGCAAGAGTGACTTACCTACCCCGACGTGAGATGCGGATTAATATTTCTAATTTATGCATTACCTTATTTGGAAAGAATGTGGTTTCAATACATGTTTTTCAAGGAAATGTGACCAATGTTTACTTAGGCGTTTTACCATTATATACGGAGTCGGTTTATTCGGATTTGAGTTTTTCTAAAAAGGATTTTATCGGAAGTATTTTGAAAGAACCGGTCATTGTGATGAGATTAAAAATAGAAGATCTTTGACCATGTCGCTTATATTGATATAAGTGCCTTTTGACCACGACGGCTTGCCGGACAATATGATGAGATTATAAACATGGGGGTATTTGACCATGACGTTTATATTGATATAAGCGGCTTTTGACCACAACGACAAACCTTGTCGGGCAGTATGATGAGATTAGAAATAGGGGGTCTTTGACAATGACATTTATATTAATATAAGTGGCTTTTGACCACTGCGGCAAACCTTGTCGGGCAGTATGATGAGATTAGAAATAAGTTGGTCTTTAACCATGGTGTTTATATTGTTATAAGTGGCTTTTGACCACAACGGCAAAATCTTGTCGGGAAGTGTGATGAGAGTAGAAATAGGGGGTCTTTGACCACGGAGTTTATATTGATATAAGTGTTTTTTGACCACGGAGGCAATCTTTGTCAGGCATGATGATGAGATTAGAAATATGGGGTCTTTGACCACGGCGTTTATATTGATATAAGTGGTTTTTGACCACGGCGGCAATCTTTGTCGGGCATGATGATGAGATTAGAAATAGGGGGTCTTTGACCATGGCATTTATATTGATATAAGTGGCTTTTGACCACAACGGCAAACCTTGTCGGGCAGTATGATGAGAATAGAAATAGGGCGGTCTTTAATCATGGTGTTAATATTGATATAAGTGGCTTTTGACCACGGCGGCAAACCTTGTCGGACAGTATGATGTGATAGAAATAGGGGGGGTCTTTGACCACGACATTCATATTGATATAAGTGGCTTTTGTTCTCGGACGAAGCCGGTGTTGTTCTCGGACGAAGCCGGTGTTGTGTTTGGATGAATCCGTTGTTGCTCTCTGAAAGAGCAGGTGTTGTTCTCCGACAAAGCTATGTTGTACCCGAACATGCCGAGTTGAAAGTGTGTGAATAAGTAGATAGGATCGAAAGTGCGGTTAGGCAGATCTCTATGATACCGTGATAGATGTTAGGGTTAGAGAACCCGTACAAATGGTGAAAAAAACCACACTCTGAAACGATTTTATTGTGTATATAACGATTACAAAACATATACTATGAAATAATACGATTATGTATAATTAAATCTTATATCATAGTATAGTATCTCCCATAATATATCTTGCTAATATCATATAATAATAATATCCTAATACAGTCTCAGGCTAGATGGATAGGTGATAGGTTATGTATACTTCAAATAATTTTTTTTAAGAAAATAATGATTTGATATTTATTGTACCGAAAATCACTAATCTTAAATTCTTAATGAAAAGTATATATACATCATACAATTAATTTCATCACCATTCACGAATCACGGTTTACAAGTGGAGTTTCAAATCTTTGCAAACCATCAAAGACAAATTAATCTAAAACAACATAATCACACTTGAAAGGTATATGTCAAAGAACGAATAAATCAAACACCATTAAACTATGAAATTAAGTTCAGAACCATTTGCTGTGATTGTGAGCCTCTTTGCTCGAATGATCACGAGCATCAGAATAAACTGCCTGGTTTCCCCTATTCATTATGGTCGATGAATCCGAATCCTTACTATTAAACGTGGCTGAACTCGGTGGCTGGAAGTCGGACTGAGTCCGGCGATGACTCGACCCATTAAACGAGTCACCTCCGGCGAGTAAGAGATGGTAGCTCCTTCTTGAACCGTCGGAGCAGCTCTTGTGTAGGCCGTTCTTCCTGATTGCTTTAAGAACAAATGGGATCAAACCTTCCATTGATATGAAAATGAAATCAAGATTGCTTTTTGTTTGCGTTTGAATGATGAGTATTGATGGAGTCTGGTGTTTATATAGCAGATAGGATAGGAAGAATGAACAGTGGAGCCCATTGTAATGGCATGCGAAGTGCTGCTATACAGCTATGCATATGTTATGTTTGTGAAGAGAATATTTTTTTTAGTTATTTGACTATTATTTGAGGTTTTGTTTAGAAGAGTTGGAAAGTCAAAAGGCTTGACTTTCTTACCTTTGCTAAGCTTATCCTATTATGTATTATTGTTATACTATTCAAATATTTGTCCTAACTTAATGAATGCGTGTTTTGACATGTTTTTGTTGGCCAGTTTTGACCTTCACTTAGTGCATTCCAAATGCATATTTCCCTCTCCATCTTTATCCATTCTTAGGCTCTACCCACATTGCTAGTTTTTAGTCATGTTTTTTAAATGGTGAAATAGTTTTATTTTGATTTTGCAAGGCCATAATATTAAATGGGCCCATTTAGTTACAGTGAAATTATAATATAATATAATAAATAAAGTGTTTTATTATTATATTTTTTTTGGTAGAAACGGGAGAAACTCCCATGCATAAGGGAAAACAAATTACAACGTAATGTTACGAGGCATAGCAACGCCTCTCACATCGTTCTCTAACAAAACTATCGAACCTGTAGGAGGAGTGATAATATCATGAGAGCCAATTGGGAAATTAAAAGCAAAAGAAGCAAGATAATCCGCAACAGCGTTAGCTTCGGGGTAAATATGTCGAAACCGGATCTCCCAGTTCCTACAAAGGAAGCCCTGGAAAGCGAGTGCCAGACTAGCAAGCGGGTGAGAATGCTTCACCCTCTTCTTTAAAAATCCCTCCACAATCTTTGAGTCCATTTCCAACTCCACCTTTCGGTACCCTAGCTCCCAACAAGTCGAGAGTCCGAGAAGCACCCCCCAGAACTCCGCCACATGTACTGCGCAAATCCCAAGGTTATGAACCTTCCCTATAATCCACTGGCCGTCCGCATCCCTTAAGACACCTCCAGCCGCAGCAATACCATTCTGTTGTTGAACTGAGTCATCCGAGTTCCATTTGACCCAACCTTCTTGCGGTCTATACCACTGAATATGTCTCTTTTCTCGAGCAACAACTTTCCTCATTCCCATTGTTTTACGAATGACTTGAATATACTCAGTCGCTTTGCTCCTGATGAATGCAGCTCTTCTCGGAGGCGGATCGGTGTGCTCAAAGATTCTGATGTTCCACCATCTCCATAGCCACCAAGTTGTATTAGCGAAAATCGCATTCCAAGTCTGGACTAGCACTAACATCTTCAATGTTCTCGGTAAACCAGGTGACACAATCCTTTGCAAAAAAAATTTCTAAACTGTATGTGCGTAGCAGTTCCTGCCAAACCACTTGTGCCATTGGACAATCCCTGACAATGTGGGTGATAGTTTCAGATTAATCTGCGCATATGTTGCAGTTAGTATCGGTTGAGATGTGACGTCTAGCTCTTTCAACATTGGTAAGAATCTTTCCCAAAGCAGCCATCCAAAGAAAAGTGTGAATCCGTTCTGGGACGTGGATCTTCCAAATAGAAGAATGGATGGACGAGGTCGGTAAGCGATTATTACCGTAACGGAGGAATCGGTATCCCGCGCCAATTGAGTAATCTCCATCATTGCTGTGAGGCCAGCAAATATTATCACTCAAAACATTTTCCTCGTTGATAATAATTGAGGCCAGTTTCAGTAGTATGGATAGTGGGAGGAGATGGTGAATCACATTCCATTTCCATCATTGGTTTGGCTCCCATAGATCTTTTACAGAAGCGTGTATGAACTCCTCATCAATAGACTGAGTAGCGAATTAATTCAAGCTGCTCTCCGTCGCCCATCTATTTGTCCAAAAGCCCACTTCTCTTCCATTCCCAACCCACCAAGCGTAACCTGGCCGTATAACTTCTTTGATACCCCATGCTAACCCTCTAATGATGTTAGAGCCTCTCCTAGTACATGAAATCTCCAAAATCTCTCTAGTGCCTCCCAGTTTATACTTACTAGTTAACACTTGAGCCCATAATTCCTCCCTTTCGTTCAACAGCCTCCATCCCAATTTCCCCAGTGCAACCATGTTACGTTCTTTAATGAAATGTAAATCTGCACCTCCAAGAACCTTCGGTTTGCATAGAGTTTCCCATGAAACAAGATGCAACTTTCTTGATCCATCTCTACCATTCCAAATGAAGGACCTGCAGAGACTTTTAAACTTGTTAATAAATGCTTTAGGGAGCTTAACTGTGTTCATGGCGTAGGTCAGAATAGCAGTGAGGACTGATCTTGTGAGGGTAATGCGTCCTGTGAGCGATAGTGTTTTACCCTTCCAAGAGGCTAATCTACCTTGTGCCTTATTAAGGATGTAGTCGAAATCACTGGCTTTAATTCTTCTCTGTAATATAGGCATTCCCAGGTATGTTCCAAAGTCCTCTTTCACTCTCAGACCACTCACTTGATGAATTCTACGTCTTAGATGAGTATCCACGTTTGGTGAGACAAAAATACTGGACTTCTCCATGCTCACCTTCCGAAGCCACGCAAAAATCCTCCACACATTTATTAATAACTCTAACCTGCTCTATAGACGCTTCAGCAAACAGAACGATATCATCAGCAAAGAAGATGTGTGAAAGTGTTGGTCCCTCTCTAGCTAGTTTGATCGGCTTCCAACTTCCTTCGTTAACCGCCTGCATGATGCTATGACTGAGGCGCTCTAAGCAAAGGACAAAAAGGTAAGGGGATATGGGGTCTCCCTGCCTAAGACCTCTATTCGGTGCAAATTCCCGTAACATCTCTCCATTCCATAGCAGCCTCATAGATGGAGATGCAACGCATGTCATGATTCTCCTAATCCAACGTGTGGGAAGGTTCATCGCTGCAAGAGTCTCTTCAATGAAATTCCAATTAAGTCTGTCGTATGCCTTTTCCAGATCAATCTTTAATATCATCCAACGCTTCCCCGACTTCTTACGTGTTAATGATTCAACCGCTTCTTGCACAATGACCACATTATTCTCGATTAGACGTCTTGGGATGAAGCTACTCTGGGTTGGTCCAACAAGAATCTTGATTAATTCTTGGAACCGCCTAACTATGACTTTAGTGATAACTTTTTAAGCTACATTACAAAGGCTAATGGGACGGAATTGTGTCACACTCTCCGGAACAGTCACCTTAGGGATCAAGACAATGAGTGTGTTATTCATACCCTCCGGCATAATATGCGTCTACCAAAATTGTTCAACGGTTCGAACCAAGGAATTCCCTACCGTACCCCAGCAACTGTGATAAAAAAAATTGGCTAAAATCCATCAAGCCCTGGGGCTTTCCATGCCCCCATAGTTTTAATTGCATTAAGAATCTCTTCCTCTGTTAAGGGGAAATCGATATTTGACAAGTCAGATTCATTCAAAGGGGGAAACACGCCAAAAACGAACTAGCATTTGTTGTATCAAGGTTGTTAGGAGCGTACAGAGCTTGGAAGAACTCAATGGCTTCCTTCTCAATCCCAACCGGGTCTGAAATCCATGTCCCATTGGCATTCTTAATGACCTCCACTCTATTCTCCTTCTTCGAATAAGTGTAAAGGCATGAAAGAATTTGGTATTTCGATCTCCATCAAGGATCCAATTTTCCCTTGATTTTTGAAACCAAACCATTTCCACTTGAGTAAGGGATAATTCAATTTCCTCTTGGATCTTATAGCTCTCATCGATTAGTGCTTGGTCCCTGTTATTTTCCATCTCGGATTGTAGCCCTTCTGCCCTTCTGATCAGGTTCTCTAACCTTATTCTAAACGACCAAAGACTTCCTTATTCCATTTAAGTAATCTTGCTTTAAGTTTTGCAAGAGCACTTGTCATGGGATCCGTGCTATACCACCCTTCCTTAATGATCTCTTGGAAGTGAGGGTGTGTGATCCATTCTGCTTCAAACCGGAATGGCCTACGTCTCCGATTTAACCGTCTACTCGGATATAGGGACAAAAGAAGGGGGTTATGGTCTGAATTTAGCGCAGGAATATGTGTGACACACGCTTCCGGCCATTTAGTTCTCCCATCAGAATTAGTAAATACCCGGTCAAGTCTCTTCGCGATCCTTTGATATACACTCCTTCCCCTATTCCATGTAAAGTTCGGCCCCGAGAAGCTCATATCGATAAGCTGAGTGTCCACCACACAATTACGGAATTTGTCGGTATCCGGGGAGAGATGTTCCGTTCCTCCACTGCGTTCATCCTCAGCAAGAATCGAATTGAAGTCCCCTCCGACAAAAAGAGGCCCATCAATATCATTCACCGTGCCCAATAATACCCTCCATGCATCGTTTCTGAGCTCCGGTGATGGTGGGTTATAAACAGCCACAAGATCAAAGCTGTTTTGGCCTTTGCATATCCCAACATGTATGAAGTGGTCCGAGAGCTTCTTGATAGATAAAGTTATATCTGTGTCATCCCAGAACAACCAGATACCACCCGCAAAACCCGATGCTTCAACTCTAATAAACTTAGCAAATCCAATGCGTTCACAAGCATTTTGTGCGACTTCTCCTGATACTTTGGTCTCGAAGAGAACAAGAATGTTAGGGTGATGACAATTCATCAAGTACCGTACCGCCTTTCTAAAGCGGTTGTTTGCAGCTCCTCTATAGTTCTAGAGAATAATATCCATAAAACCTTTGGAGGGATGGGTGGTTACGATTCGGGATAGATGGAGTTGTTAGACTCATTCTCTAACTCCCCCATATCCTTATGAACTTGGATTAATTGAGCCTGCCCTTCTATACCAATCATCCTCTCATCACGAGGTTCTTCTCCCGGCTGCCATTGTCTCGGTTGTTCACTCACTGAGGAAGGTCCTACTCCTGACCCTCTCATAATTGTGTCTTCAACCGGGATCTTCTTTGTTATCAAATCTACCTCCATAGTTTCGGACCTAATCCTTATTGAGTGCTCCTCCTCTAGTCTATTACGTTTACTAGTTTGATTCGGCTTGTCAATAGACATACAAGGAATTTCATGCCCTTTCCCTTCTCCTGAGCTCCATTAGTGCTCTTCGTTGGGATCCCTAGGTTTTCGACCCTGGGCAGCGACCTGGTGCACATCATCAGATTGATTGATAATATGCGGTTCCTCAATGGGTAGGCTCGCAAAGCGATTGCTTGTTTCAGAGCTATCCTTATTGGTACCAGTACCCTTTGAGTTAAGTCTATTCTGTCTACGGTGTCTCCTCACACTCATCCAAGGCCCAAGATTAGCCTCAGCTTCCGCCGGTACCTCAGTACTTTGTGGTTGCCCCTCTGTACTAGTTGGTTCATGAGAACTTCCAGATGTATTTATGGGTGCTTGGTGTGGATTTGTTTTGCCCTTCTCAATCTGCGCTTGATCCTCTTTGGTTTTCAAAGTTGGGCAACGTTCAATCCATGACCATAAAGTCCACAACTGTAGCAAATTGTTTGTAAACCCTCGTATTCCACATGAATACGTCTACCACGTATGAGAATAGTACCAATGAGCGGTTGTTTGTCACGCTCAGGATGTGTGTGTGAATCGCAATAAGCTTTAAATTTATACTCGTTATATTTATCCTACCTCCTAGCGAACCCGCAGTGTACGGGACGTTTGTAGTAGGGATAGTATTCCGAGGTCGAACACAAAGACTAAGGTGAAATCGAGTCAAACAATGGTCATAGATAGTGTGGATCTAATCAAAGAAAAGGTCAAGGAACAAAGAAATGAAAATCTCGATATTTTTGGTTGGTTTTTGTGGTGATCAAGCAAGGATCACGAATCAAGCAAGACAATAAAACAATCTAAAAACTCAACTAGCAAACAAACAAGTAACTCAAAACACAAGTATATGATCAAGAGAGAAAAGTGGATTCTAGAGGTCAAGATTTCCGGTTATGGCATTGGACTCAAGGTTCTAAGGATTCTAAAGACAAGATGCGGTGTTTGGGGAGAGTGTTTCACTAATGGAAGTAATTACCAGGTAGGTCTCTCACTTCACTAGTCCCGCATCAAACTCCTATTACCGGGTAGGTCTCAAGGGGTTAAAATAAGAGATTCCACACAAACCGGATACTACTTAAGGGAAACCCTCTCCTTACCGGGTAAGTCTCGGAATAGGGAAGTCTCAAGCAATAATCCCAGCACACTCGATCCAATAGCAGCTTATGAGGCTCACTACTACCTAGTATCCATCATCTTAGGTATCTAAGGTCGGAAATCATCGGGTAGATCTCTTCCCTCACTTAGATTTATAGCATTAGGTGATCCTAAGCTAAATTAGGCTTAATAAACACTAGGATTTAAACAACCAAACACCCTAACATGCAGATTCATCATTTAAAGAGCAACAGGAGAATAAATCGGGCTGTTCTACAGATAAATCGGCCGATCTGGCTGATGATCAGGCCGATTTTTCTCTCTGGTTAAGGTTTTGTTCAATCAAATCATCCTAAACTAACATATAAGTCCATCCTATCATCACCCAAGCCATAACCATCAATCCATCACTCCAGAATCACAATAAACTAGCCAATAATATGCATATCAAGATCCAAAATCATCATACAAGCATATATGGTTCTCATAGATGAATAATGAAAGGTAAGCAAGTAAAATCAATAAATCTCAGCTAATTCCAAGTTGTAGCAAGACTTACAAACTCTTAAATGAAGATCCAAAACGTTCCTAACAATCCTTGCAATAGTTCTTCGATCCAAGACTCCAAAAATAACTCAAAATCGCTCAAAACCTCACTATCACTCTTAGAATGGTGTTCTTCTTCTTCCTTCAATCCTTGAGAGTTTTCTTCTCCTCCAAATCTTGCCTCCAATGGATGAGCTGTGAATGAGAATGTGGGAGAGGAGAGATGCTCAGCAACAGCTTGCAGGACCACTTATATTCTCCACCAAGAGCAAGGCCGGATCAAGAGATCGTGGGACACGTGGCTTAAGCTGTCAAAGGCAGGAAAATCGACCCAGAAGAATAAATCGGCCGATTTTCCTGGTAGTTGGTCCGATTTTCTTCAGCAGAAGCATGTTATGATCGTCTAGCCATGAGTTGCTCCATTGCTTGCACCAATAGTGGTCTTTGTTGCTCTTTGTTGCTCCAATTATGCTCCTTCAAAGCTTTGGATGTGTACCACCATGAGGCTTGACCCTTAAATGTATCGATTAATGTCCAATAGATCCCCGAATTACCTACAAAACCGATAAAAGGTCGTGTAGACGTCTTTTCTAGAAATATGCATGAATTGAGCGAAGACGTCATGAACCAATGCCAAAACGTGCATGAATGAGTGAGAAATCTATCTAAATGATTACCTAAACCTAAGTCATAGATCGTGTTATCAAAAATACCCCATACTTAAGGTTTGCTCGTCCCCGAGCAAATTCCCAACTATAGACTAAGAGATGACATGATTTATGTATGCAGAAAAATGGCAAGATCTTTTTGGGTTTGTGCTTCTAATTGGATCACCTTCATAGTCATGTTTCATGGCAATGGACAAGCAATCATGCATCAAATGAATGAAGGCATGGAAAGACAATTATACTTAACTAGAAAGCATGCATGAGAGGTGAGAATGAAGAAGTCAAGATGATCATGAGTACGTCCAATCTAGATCACTAAGTCTTACACACATGCATTTAGGTCAAAAGGACTTGTAAAATAGAAGGCCAAGAAACGTTGTGATTAGGTGAGAATTTTCTAGGCTATGTGATACTAATCCGGGAAAGGAACTAAACAACCACAACTTCACATTTCTTATCAACTTCCCTCAAGTGTATATTTTTCTTCATTTTCTTTTCTTTCTTTTCTTTTATTTTTGAGACAATGGCATTGGTGTACAAAAGCCGAAACCTTGGTGATTAGCCATCCTCGGGCTTTTTCTATTTTTCGAGGTGCATCCACACCGGGCACACATACCGAAGCTCGTTAGGACTATTGGTTTATTTGACTTTGGCAAGGCACCAACACCCGATTATGTGAAGTGTACCGAGTTACTTGTCATTTAAGCCAACGTCCCCAAACCTATATATTTGGCTACTCTTTCGCAACAATTTCAGCACTTCATTCATGACATTCCTTTCATCAACAACTTCACCCCACTCTTGCTTTTCACACACATCAACACACTAACATGCTCCTATTCCCGGATGGGTCAAAAGAGGTCAAATTTATCTCAATTGAGGTGCTCAAGCAACATGATCAAGATGAGAAGTAGAGAAAAAAAAATGAATTGCCTTAATCACTCCTAATTGATGTGCAAGAACTAGCATGCAATTTCGACTTTCAATACTCAATCCATTCTAGGCAAACATCATGATCACAAATCATTCATGGGATTCAAGAGAAGTACTTCAAGTCCACATATACATTCATCAATTTAACACATAAGGTCATCCATAGCCAATCCACAAGACAAGATTCATCATTAGGGTCATATCCAAGCCTTAGAAGCACTAAAAAATTTTAAAATTTTCTGAATTTTTTGGAATTTTCGAAATATGTATGTACAATGCAAGACATAATGAAACATGTGACAAAATTAAACTATCTTAGATGCTAATCATGCAAGTGATCATGAAAACCCCACCCCATACTTAGAAACACATTGTCCCTAATGTGTAAACTAAATAAAGAAGTGAAAGAGAGTCCTCACAATGTAAAATTGGTGATGCTTTGGTATTTCGGTTCACATTGAATGATGATGGTGGATGATCGATCAAGGATGGTAGAGAGCTCTTGATGATCATTATGGCGTCGGAACCCGCGCTTGGCTCCGCAAGCCGTCCAAGTTTCACGTCCGCTCCACCCATGCTTGATTTGAGATCATCACTTTCCTTTACAGAGGAAAAATCGCCCCAACTGCCCAGGAAAATCGGCTGATCTGCTGAAGAACAGGCCGATTTTTCTGGGTGATTTCCCCCTCGTCCATGTGCTTGGATCTTGTACCTTCAACAGTTCCATGAGGCCTTCACATGACCTCCAACATCTCGTCACACACGATAATCAACAAGATCTAGCACCCAAAAACACAAAAGAAAAACAAGCACACCAAGAGTGAGATCAAACAAAAGCAAGAAAAAGAAAGGGAAAAATATGTACTAATGGGTTGCCTCCCATTAAGTGCTTCTTTAAGTTCATTAGCTTGACCAAATTCAGGAGCGTTTCAATCAAGGTGAAGCGGGGCAATCACTTCCACCGGGGCTTCCGGGATGTACTTCTTCAAACGATGCCCATTCACCTTGAAGTTACCACAATGATCTCCTCCTATCTCCACCGCTCCATGAGGAAAGATCTTCTTCACCACATATGGACCCGTCCATCTTGACTTGAGCTTTCCGGGGAAGAGCCGCAGCCTCGAGTTGAAGACAAGCACCAAGTCGCCTTCACTCAACTTCTTCGGGATGAGGCGCTTGTCATGCCACCTTTTGGTCCTCTCCTTGTAGATCCGGGCATTCTCATAAGCATCCAACCGGATCTCTTCAAGAGCGTTTATGTCAAGCAACCTCTTCTCTCCCGCCTCCTTGAGGTCAAAATTTAGCCACTTAATGGCCCAATAAGCTCTATGCTCCATCTCTACCGGGAGGTGGCAAGACTTGCCATAGACCAACTTGTAAGGAGTGGTGCCAATTGGTGTCTTGAAAGCGGTCCTATAAGCCCACAAGGCATCATCGAGCTTCATAGCCCAATCTTTTCTCGTCCTAGAGACCGTCTTCTCAAGTATCCCTTTTATCTCCCGGTTGGAGATCTCCACTTGGCCACTAGTTTGGGGATGGTAAGGTGTTGCCACCTTATGAGTCACCCCATACTTAGCCAAAAGTGCCCCAAAGTTCCTATTGGTGAAGTGCTTCCCTCCATCACTTATGATCACCCTTGGTGTTCCAAACCTAGGGAAGATCACTCGGTTGAAGAATCGCACCATGACCTTGGCGACATTTGTAGGAGAGGCGATTGCCTCCACCCATCTTGAGACATAATCTACTGCCAATAGGATGTAGA
This sequence comes from Fagopyrum esculentum, assembly GCA_033239045.1. Taxonomy (NCBI): domain Eukaryota; kingdom Viridiplantae; phylum Streptophyta; class Magnoliopsida; order Caryophyllales; family Polygonaceae; genus Fagopyrum; species Fagopyrum esculentum. The sequence goes on along the minus strand of BSUD01000002.1, from coordinate 11,193,671 downwards.
GGTTGCCACATGAAGAAGGGAATGGTCCCATAAAGTCCACACCCCACACATCAAATATCTCCACCTCTTGTATGTTGTTCAAGGGCATCTCGTTCCTCCTTGAGATGTTGCCCGTCCTTTGGCAAGCATCACAAGCTACCACAAAGCTTTGCACATCCTTGAACAAGTTTGGCCAAAAGAAGCCCGATTGCAACACTTTCGCACATGTCTTGTGTGCGCTAGCATGCCCTCCACATGGCAAGGAATGACAATGGCGGATCACACTCTCCACCTCATCCTCCGGTATGCATCTTCTAAACATTCCATCCGGTCCTCTCTTGAACAAAAGTGGTTCACTCCAATAGTAGTGACTCACATCCTTGAACAGAGAAATCATCCATGAACACTTCCATGATATTTTCAATGTATTCCGAAAAGATAGTCATCATACACCTTTGGAAGGTGGCGGATGCATTACACAACCCAAATGGCATTCTCCTATATGCAAAAGTTCCCCATGGACATGTAAAGGTGGTTTTCTCTTGGTCATCGGGGTGGATAGGGATTTAGAAGAATCCACTATAGCCATCTAAATAGCAAAAATGAGAATGTTGAGCTAACCTCTCTAGCATTTGGTCAATGAAGGGGAGAGGGAAGTGATCTTTCCTAGAGGCCATGTTAAGCTTCCTATAGTCGATACACATTCTCCATCCCGTAACCGTCCTAGTTGGGATTAGTTCATTGTTCTCATTAGTCACTACGGTCATCCCACCCTTCTTAGGTACTACATGAACGGGACTAACCCACTTACTATCCGAGATAGGGTAGATAATCCCCGCATCTAGCAACTTAATGATCTCCTTTTTGACTACCTCTTTCATTATAGGATTTAGTCTTCTTTGATGTTCAATAGAGGGTTTGTGGTTATCTTCCATCAATATCTTATGCATGCACAAAGAAGGTTTAATGCCAACAAGGTCATCAATGGTGTATCCTATTGCCTTTCTATGCAGTTTCAATTCATTCAACAATCTATTAAGTTCATCATCATTCAAAGATGCATTCACAATCACCGGATAAGTAGAATTTGGACCAAGGAAAGCATACTTTAAATGAGAAGGAAGAGGTTTAAGATCAAGTTGAGGGGGACCTTTTTCGGTTGGAGATGATCCATACAATGTAGGTTGAGATGATTGCAAAGCCATGGAAGCCTCCTTGAAGTCCCTTGATGATTGCTCACATTCAAGTGATTGGTGCTGAAAAGACTCAGGAAAATCGACCCAGGAGGAAAAATCGGCCGATTTTCCTGAGGGTGGGTCGATCTGAGTTTCTGTTTTTGCAGAACTGAATGAAATTTCAGCACAAGGCCAAAAATCGGCCGATTTGGTCCAGTCAGGCCGATTTTTCTGCTTGTTTCTCTCTTCTTCTAGCACTTCAAATCCAACACTTGGTAGCTCGTCCAATGCATTCAAGGCCTTGATTACTTCATTGCTACTCTCCTCAACTCCTTCCTCCATCAAGCTTGAGCTAAGAACCCTCTCAAGTGGATCCTTGAGCAAGATTGAGCTCACAACCTCTCTAGACACCTATTCTTCAACTATGTTGAATACATCTTCATCAAGGGTTGGCCCTTTCATCATTGTGGACAGCTTGAACTTGATGTTTTCTTCTCCAATGTTGAAGGAGAGGTCCCATTCTTGCAATCTACTAGACATCCGGAAGTAGCTAGGAAAGGTCTCCCCAAGATGATAGGAACCGGATAGTCCGCCGGGATGTCCAAAACAACGAAGTCTATGGGCACATAGAACTTCCCTAGTTGCACCGGAATGTCTTCCAAGATTCCAACCGGATGAGTGATTGAGCGATCCGCCATGTAAAGGGTCATCTTGACCGGCTTTGGCTCTCCTAGCCCAACCTTGTTGCAAAGTGCAAGCGGGATGATGCTTACACTTGCCCCAAGATCACATAGGGCGTCATACTTCACTTCTCCTACTCCGATTGGCACACAAAAGGATCCCGGATCCCTTAGCTTAGGAGGCATCTCCTCCTTCATTGTTTGAATCAACTCCGAGGATCTCTTTGTCATCCTTATCTCCCCATACTCCTCCAACTTCCTTTTGTTGGAGAGTATTTCCTTCAAAAACTTGCCATATGCCGGCATACCTAAGATAGCATCCATGAACGGAATGTTAATATGCAATTTAGACATAAGTTCAAGGAATTTACCAAAGTGATTGTCCAAGCGAGCTCTTGCTCGTGATTGTGGGAACGGTAGTGGTGGCTTGTATGGAGGCGGTGCCACATATGTTGGCTCAACATCCTTGCTCTTGCCTCCATCTCCTTGCAAAGTCTCTTCCTCTATCACCACTTGTTTCCCCTTAGCATTGTCCTTGGGCAAAGGATCTTTCATACTCAACCCGCTCCTCGTTGTAATGGCCAACACTTGGCCTCTTGGGTTGTCTTCGGTCCTTCCGGGAAGCTTTCCCGGATCTCTATGGGCTTCACCCGCCTTTTGGAACACTTGTGCTTCCAACACCTTTTGAACCTTAGAAATTGAAGTCACCGTGCTCTCAAGGCCACTCAACCTTCCAAGCAATTGCTCAAACATCATTTCGGTTCTATCCTTTGGAGGTTGAGTGAATCCGGGTGGAGGTTCTTGCGAAGCTTTTGGTGGTGGAGTTGTGCTTGTGGAAGCGGGAGGGTTCAAGGCTCCATCCGGGTTAGAATAGGAAAACCCGGGATGGTTATGGTTGGGCCGGTAATTGTTGAATTGCCGGTTGTTGTTGAAGTTCCTTGGGCCTTGATAGTTGTTGTAATTGCCCCTTCCCATGAATTCACATCTTCCTCCTTGGAAGACAAATTAGCTTGTGGAAGCACTTGAGGAGTTGCTTGATTCTTCAAAGTTGTAGCACACAACTCCCTCAAGGACTTCAACTCATTATTGATGGCGTCAAGCTTGAAATTGCTCATGGTGACTTCACTCACCTCATATGCTCCCGCCTTCCTCCTTTCACTCTTCCTATGGGAGTATTTCTCAATTACTAGAGCTTGCTTCTCCACAAACTCCCAAGCATCATCCACATGCTTCTCCATGAAAGTCCCACCGGAAAGAGATTGGAGCTTGAATTGGCTATCTTCATCAAGTCCTTTGAAGTAGATCTCCAATAGCTCAATTTTCGATATGCCATGGTGTGGACAATCTAGGAGAAGGTCTTTGAATCTCTCCCAAGACTTGAACAAACTCTCTCTATCCTTCATCACGAAGGCATTGATCTTCCCTCTTAATTCGGTAGTCTTGGAAGGTGGGAAGAACTTAGTCAAAAACTCGGTTGTCATCTCCTCCCAAGTACCAACTCGCCCTTGTGGAATAGATTGATACCAAGCTAAGGCTTTGTCCTTAAGAGAGAAGGAGAAAGCCCTAAGCTTATGGTTGTTGCTCTCTAGTCTAGGAGGTCTAAGAGTCTCCATCAAAATCTCATAGTTCATCAAGTGTTGATGAGGAGACTCTCCTTCCATCCCTCCAAATTGATTATGCCGGATCATTTGTAGAACTTGAGGGCGGAGCTCGTAATTGTGGGTTGCGGGATCTCCTAAGTTCACACCCGAACGGTGTGCTCTTTGTGCCGGATCCATACGTCTCCCTAATGTTTGTGGCTCTTCAATTGCAATGGGCAAAACCCTAACATTTGCCGCCGGCTGCGGTTGTGGTGGTGGAGGAGGTGGAGGTTGTTGACGATTAAGCTCTCCTTGTACAAGGGCTTGCCTAATCTCATCAATCTCCCTCCTAGTTGCTTCTTGCCTCTCATTTGCAAGTCTCCTTTCTTCCTCCAAGAGTTCATCTCTTAACCTTATTTGCTCTAAGGCTTCATCCAATTCAGCTTGGAGGTCTCTTCCGGCCATCTCTTTTCCCTTTTTAATGCTCTTGGATCTAGATCTAAGGGTTTTCTCCGGTTCGGGATCGAATGGAGCTAAATCCTTGCCACGAGATCTTCGCATACACCTAAAGAGTAAGAGATATCCTGAAAAGCAAAGACACAAACCAAAGAGAGATCAAAAGCAACAAGAAAGATCTACACTATAAACAATCACAAATAGACTCGATCTAGACCTAGTCCCCGGCAACGGCGCCAAAAACTTGTCACGCTCAGAATGTGTGTGTAAATCGCAATAAGCTTTAAATTTATACTCGTTATATTTATCCTACCTCCTAGCGAACCCGCAGTGTACGGGACGTTTGTAGTAGGGATAGTATTCTGAGGTCGAACACAAAGACTAAGGTGAAATCGAGTCAAACAATGGTCATAGATAGTGTGGATCTAATCAAAGAAAAGGTCAAGGAACAAAGAAATGAAAATCTCGATATTTTTGGTTGGTTTTTGTGGTGATCAAGCAAGGATCACGAATCAAGCAAGACAATAAAACAATCTAAAAACTCAACTAGCAAACAAACAAGTAACTCAAAACACAAGTATATGATCAAGAGAGAAAAGTGGATTCTAGAGGTCAAGATTTCCGGTTATGGCATTGGACTCAAGGTTCTAAGGATTCTAAAGACAAGTTGCGGTGTTTGGGGAGAGTGTTTCACTAATGGAAGTAATTACCAGGTAGGTCGCTCACTTCACTAGTCCCGCATCAAACTCCTATTACCGGGTAGGTCTCAAGGGGTTAAAATAAGGGATTCCACACAAACCGGATACTACTTAAGGGAAACCCTCTCCTTACCGGGTAAGTCTCGGAATAGGGAAGTCTCAAGCAATAATCCCAGCACACTCGATCCAATAGCGGCTTATGAGGCTCACTACTACCTAGTATCCATCATCTTAGGTATCTAAGGTCGGAAATCATCGGGTTGATCTCTTCCCTCACTTAGATTTATAGCATTAGGTGATCCTAAGCTAAATTAGGCTTAATAAACACTAGGATTTAAACAACCAAATACCCTAACATGCAGATACATCATTTAAAGAGCAACAGGAGAATAAATCGGGCTGTTCTACAGATAAATCGGCCGATCTGGCTGATGATCAGGCCGATTTTTCTCTCTGGTTAAGGTTTTGTTCAATCAAATTGTAACACCCAAAATTTTGGCACGTTTTCGATATTTATTTTTCCGACTTTCATCGATATTTACTAGCATAAATATTTAAGTAAAAGTATTTTTACGACGTGAAGTATTTATTTCCGAGTATATTTTTATTTTTGATACATACGGTATATTTGTATTACTATTTTCGGAATAGTCGGGGATGTTTTTTTCGATTCAGAAATCCGGTTCCGTATGATTTTGAACGAGTTCATTCTATTGCTTTCTTATCCTTTTATTTTATTATTAGTTTTATTCTTTGTTTATTATGTTGGTATGCCGCGTGTATGGCGTTTTGGTCTTTGGTGTTGTTTATCGGCTGAAGTCTTTTGTTGTTTCCTTCGGGTTTCTAATCATTTGCATTAAAAGGAATTTCGTTTTTGCCTTTATTTGTGCCATGTTGAAAGATCCGGTGAAATTGTTGTCAGGCTAAGGGTCGGGACCCATTGTGAGGTCCCAACCCGTAGCGTCCCGAGTCCCGCGGATTTGGGGTGTTACAAAAGTGGTATCAGAGCCTAGGTTGACAACAATGGCACTCGCAATCTTCTAAAGGCCGAATAAGGAATAAACAGAACCCCACGGGTTTTGAGTTTTCGTTTTCAAAATCACATGCATGAGTCGGGGTAGAATGTACGGACCACCACTCCTTCCGTAAATCTCGGCAGCTTAGCTTATTAGATTTTGATATGTATATATATGAATATATAGATATGCATATGAGGTTTGTAGTTATGAATGATAGAATTGATGTGTATCTTTGTGATTGTATGTTGCATGATGAGCTGGATATATGTGTATAGTTATATATGTGGGCGGTTATATGTTTTGGGACCTTAGATTGTTGATGGAATGTTGGATGTGTTGTATTAGTAGTAATGTGAACAGAGAACTTATATATATATAGCTATATATACATATACTTAAGGTATGCTAGTATTATATTAATAGTAGTGGACCTTATAGTTAGGATGATAGGAAGCTATTATCGCCCTTTGACAAACGCCTTTTTGGGATTATGATAGTATATATACGATGATGGGTATGTTCGAGTACGGAGTGAGCATCACGTTCTGGCAAACACCCTAGCGATTCATCGGACTCCTTTTGGTGACGTCAAAGAAACCATTTGAAGGACAAAGAGGACATTAGCGGCAAAGACGAACAAATAGAAGGGAATTTTGAGTCAACTTAAGAGAATTCGAGATGGAAGCAATACAAGTAAAGAGAGCAACGTTAAGGTGTATAAGTGGTTATAAAGAAGCCATGACTGAACGACTACGAGGCCAATAGAGATAACGAACTTATGGTTCTTCAAGAAGACGCGTGGGCAACAAAAGATGCGAATAAGAGAGGAGACATGCACACTTTAGCAAGGTTAAAGGTGGTATTCCTCCAAGAAGTGAAGCTTTCCTTAGACGCTCCTAAGCTTTGGAGTCAAGATGAGAAAATTGATCGACCATGTGCGAAAGATTTAAGCTAAGCTTACAAGGTACCAATAAGTGAAGTGTCAACATTACGAAAGTTATAAGAAGAATGGCATGGTAGAGATTCACGTGGAGTTGACCGGTATCCATTATAATGACAAGACTAAGAAATGCCAAGAAGAAGGAAGTGCATATATATGATGGTTTGAGAAGATGAAAGAGGAAACAAGAAGCTTTGATCGAAAGACTTAAGATACCAACCAATAGGAACGCGAGTGGATGTTAGCTAAGACTATAATATTTGGAAAGGTGCACTTGAAAGACATCAAAGAAGAGTTGTTAAGCTTAGGAAGGTGAGTTATACGGCGTGTGAGGCCTGGAAGAGTATAGTTACCTTATAAAGAAAAGGAAGTATGGAATGGAGAAATAACTAACGGAGTTTAAGGTAAAGTACCCCGAGGAGGGTAGCCTTCATGAGAGTGTTAACATGAGTAGTGTAGTAGAGTAATAAGTCGTTGACTTTGGAGAAGGTCAAATACAAATTAACCGGTGACAACTGAGAACGCACAAGTGCGGGTTGTCTATTGGTGAATGTAGGTGGGAAGAGTAATCTAGGTGTGGGGTCATGAAGAAGGGTAATGAGAACTTAGAATATTCGTGGTGGTTGAATGTCGGCAATAAAGAGGTATATCAAGGGAAGTGCAAATGTCTTAATCATGTAGCAAATTATCGATTCCAGTAAATGATAATGACGTACCGTATGAAGAGGGATTGTAACGGTTTGGTGCGACCTTCTTAGGTCATGGGATTTTCATATGGAGGAATGACATGGATCAGGGTAAAGGGAACTAGAAGGACAAAAATGGAAGGGAGTCTTCTATGGTTATTGTGCGTAAAGGGAGGATATATAAGGGGATGTATGGTATGTTTGTTCTAAGTGATGATGTCATGTTTTTGGGAGCAAAAGCCGAGTCAGATGTTTTAAATTCACACGGAAGAACCCCGGTGGTTAAGACGTGAAAGAGAGGACCTAGATTAGGGCAACACTACAACCTTAGAGATTATGATGTTAGTACCTAGAGATGTAATGAGTAGATATTTTAGTGGTTTTGGATGGGGAGTTTCTTCTAGCATTTTCCACGGGACATACCGGTACAGTTGGGAAGTTGTTCATGGAATACCGAGAGATGCATAAGGTGACCAACAAGAGTAAGAGAAGATCGAAGTTTTGAAGTTTGATGTCGACAAGAGATGTACAAAAAGTATATGGAAGATTGAGGTTAGAACCTCTACCGTCAAGCTGACTATACAAAAGGAAAGTGAAGTATAATTTCTACTTGAAGAAAGGATGTATATGGTGATAACTTATGTACAATATGAAGAGATCATCCCATATGTTGGAATGTCATGTAAAGAAAATAAGATAAGGTCTATTGTTTTAAAGCACGGTTAAGTCCTACGGTTTGGACCCTTATGGCTGCACATAAGTGAGAAACCTTAGAAGATTTTACAATCGTGTCATCAGAGAGGGAGATTGAGATTAAGTTAAAGGAATACTTAAATAAGGCCCCAAGAGTCAAAAGACTAGAGTAAGTCTCTGGATTTCAGGAGATGAAGAATCTTTGAAAGAGAACGGTCAACATTATAGCTACAGATGGAACAACATACGTGTTTAAATGACGTCTTCTCAATAGATCGAAGTAGATCAATTGTGTCATGACCACTTGTGAAGTGATAAGACAAGATTGTGTCGGTTATTACGATATGTGATGGGAAGAGAAAAGATGGAACCTGAGATACCACAGAGTCTTAATACGTCAAAATGTGGATTTTTCCACTAAGGTCAAGCTCGACTCTATTCCGATATCTAAGGCGTCGTATGGAATGACACTTGTGAAGAGACATGAGTTGTGGAAGCAAGTGAAGGAGCAATTGCAAGAACTTATTGATAGGAGTTCATTAGAATTAGTCAAATGTTATGGAGAACTCCGAAAGATATCTTAAACTCTTGATTTGAAGTTGTTATGTAGAACACCAGTTTGCGAGAAGAGATACGGTTATCTCCGTTTTCCATCAATTGCAGCGAGCTGAACAAGATTACAATGAAGAACAAGTACCCCTTCCCACGTATAGATGATCTACTCAATCAGTTGCAAGGGTCGGTAGTCTCTTCTAAAATTGATTAAGGTTTGATTATCACCAATTGAGAATTCGAGACTCAGATATTACAAACATGGTATTTTGGACCAACCAGAGTCACTAGAGCGAGAAGTCGTATGACAAGATGTCTCGGGATGGAATACCCCGAGAGATATGGAATGAGTTACAAGTTATCTTAGAGTGATGAGCTTTACCAGATATGTGAAGGGAGAAGTTGGGTAACACCTTTTATGGTAACCTACTCCGGATGACAATGAAGTATTGAGTGGGATGAAAATTGACAATGGAGTTGTTGAGAGTTAAGAGGAGATTCATTGGGACAAATGTTTTGAATTTACCTCGAGGTATGATGGTTTGAAGTGTACAAGTGATTCTCGAAGAGAAGGTCTTGGTTGAGTATTGAAGAACGAAATAAAAGTAATAGCATATGTGTCTCGTTAGTAGAAGCGTTGTGAAGTAAGTACTTCCTTCGTTACTTGGGACTTGGAAAAAGAATGGAGGGAACGTAACATCAAGTTTGGCTTGATAAAGACCAAAGCCAAGGTGTAAATGGGAAGGTACTGTTCGCTCCAAACGGTGTGTGCAAGCTTTAAATTTATAACCCTAGACTTAAGCTTAAAACAAGGATGCGAACCCGCAGTGTACGGGTCAATCGTAGTAAAAGCAAGAAAATTCCAGGGGTCGATCACAGGGACTCGGTGAAACAAAGTCAATACGGTATGCTAATGTCAATGCTAACCACAAGAGCAATTTAACACAATCAAAGATGAATAAGAAGTCAATAAAGCAAACATGCAATTCTAGGGATTAAAGCGTCTAGTTGTGGTTCCAACTCAAGATCTATAGATAAACGGACAAAGCTGAGATTTTTGCATGGGGAAGGTGTTACTAAAGTGGAGTAGATTACCGGGTAAGTCTCACTACACACTAATCCTAAACCGTAACTCCTATTACCGGGTAAGTCTCAAGGAATCAAGATAAAGAACTATAACCTCAAACTAACACACCATCTAAGGGAATAGAATCAACCTTTACCGGGTAAGTCTCAGGCTAACTCACAAAGATGGGACGGAAGCACACTCAAACCCCAATAAAGGATAAACCTTTATTACCTACACTTATGATCTTAGGTATACAAACTAAGGAATTACCGGGTAAGTCTCATCCTAAGCTTGCATTGAACCAGGAAGGTATAATAAGAATAGGATTTAGCAAACTCTAACACTTAACTTTCTGTTTTAGAATCGGATAAGTCACCTCGGTCAGAAGAATTCCACCCCGGCCGAGATGTTCATCAACCGAACGAGATGCTTAGGGTTAATGTTAAAGACTCGAGCTTTCAGGATCCTACTGGAATCTAAGATTATTCTATCATTGTTTTTCCCACAACCTTCAGCCAATCACCCTAGAATCACACAAGGAAATTAGCCACTCATCATCATAATGAAAGTATTAAAATATATGGGAAGAAAGTGAATATTTGAACAAAGAAGAATTTAATGAAAAGACTTCAATAAATGAATCAAATATCACAACAAAGCGTTCCTTGGATAATAATCCAAAAAGACAAGACAATCAATGAGGGAATTGAAGACAATCTTACAAAACCCTCCAAAAAGGCTATAAAAGCTATGATCTTCAATCTTCCTTCAACCTTCAAAAAGGTTCTTCAAATCTCCCGAATTGGAGTATGCTGCTGCTGCGTGTGCTGGATGCAGGATCTCCAACTGTAAGCGGATCGTATGCAGCCCCTGAATTTGTGGAAATCCAACCCTTTTTATAGGAAAATAAACCTCCAAAGATAATAAATCTTAAGAAGATATTATCCCATAAATATAGGTAAAATATATGATTCTGCATATCTCCTTCCTTCCAGGAGCCAAGCCTAAAAATATAAGATCACTTTCCAAATTTAAAAGATCTCTTCCAAGAATAAAATATTCTCGCCGCGTCCTAGGTGTTCGCCTCGGTCGAGTCGGCGTCTCTGGATCACCTCGGTCGAGGTGAATCAATGGTCAACCGAGGTGAGTCACGACAGGATGTGAAATCTCTTGAATCTGCTCCAAAGTAAATCTTTAATCCATGGCTATGCTCCTTGGATGTAGCTCCAAATGACTCATGACTCCTTTTGCTCCTTTTTGATGCAAAACGTACCAAATTACCTGCAATTACAATGAAACTAGGTGTAGACCTCGATTCTCGCAAAGGTAGATGAAATGGTAGTAAAATCACATAATGTACATACGAACATGCAGATTATGAAAGATAAAACGTCCAAACAAACCCCAAAATATAGACTATAATTCACGCTATCAAAATACCCCATACTTAGCCCTTGCTTGTCCCCAAGCTAGTTCCTCATATAGAAGACAAGATAGAATGGATTATAAGTCAAGAAAATCAATGAAAAAGTCTTTCAAAAACATTTTATGGTGTGCAACTATCATGGATCACTCTAAGAGAATACTTCCTGGAATTAAAAACTCAATATGATCAAAACATTTTATAAATATAAGAAAGTTGTTCATCTTTGCATAAAATCATAGAATGCATAATAAATCATAATTATCAAAATTAATCATGTATAATCCAGTTTAAACCGCTAAGTCAATCAACAAGCTCAAGGTCTCAAGGGCTTCCCAAAAGAAAAGGTCAAGAAACGTGTAGGGTAGGGATGTATGTAAGGTAATGTGGTGCCAGAATCCGGGAAAAGGATGAACTTCACTTCACTTTGACTTGCAACATCTTCCACCAATAAGCTTTGCTTATCTCTCACTTTTTCTTTTCTTTTACTTTACTTTTTGGGATGCATGGACAGAGGTGCACAATAACCGAAGCCTAGGAAATCTGCAATCATCAATTTCTCGAGATGCATCAAACCCTTGATGCACATACCATGACCCGTTAGGAATATCGCTCAATCCGACTTTGGCAAGACACAAACACCCGGCTATGTGAATGGTGCCGAGTTACTCATCATCAAGATTGACTTCCCCAAACCTATTATTGCTTTCTAACACTTCACTTCCAGCCCACTCTTCAACTTTAACTTGCTTTCACCACTTCGCTTGCTTCCAAATTCCCGGATAGGTAAAGGGAGGCAAAATGTATATGAGGGGCTAAGCATGATCAAGAAGAAGAAGAAGAAGAAAAATGAATTGCCTTGGTCTTTCCAAGAAGAAAGTGAGAGAACTTAACCTGCGGTGTCAACCTTCAAATTCAACATAATTTGGATAAAAATTAAGTATTAAACATGCCAATAATTTCAAACAAAGCATTTAGCAACTTAAACATATTATAAAACCTTTCAAACACACAAAGAATTTAAAATCAGTAAGTAAACAAAATCTTCACTGAGATCATATCCAGATAAGTAACACAAAATCGTTTTCGAAAACTTTCTGTTACGCACCTCGGTCGAGATGTTCTTGGTTCAACCGAGGTGAAATGCCTCGTTTTGCCAGAATCTCCCCGGTCGAGGTCTAAAAATTTTTTTTTTTTTTTCGGTTTCGACGTTTTTCTCAATCAATTAACCTGTAGGTATGCATGTAATATCAGATAATCATATAAAGGCAAATGAAGCATAAATACGAAAATATCCGATAAATAAAATACATCAAAGGTATCAAATACATCAAAGGTAGCCACATAGTCAAATAACAAACACCCCATACTTGAGACACACTGTCCCAGTGGGTATAATAAAAGTCTAAATAAGAGAACTCACCGGATAAAAGCCGAACTGCATAAAAAAGATATAATAATAAAATCCTGCAGCTCCTCAGTAGTCTCGATCCGGTGGTGGTGGTGGTATGTAGGGGTACTGAGTCGGATCATAGGGATGGCCCATGATACGCTCAAACTGTAGCTGAGCCATCATGTGCTGATGATGCTGCCGCTCCTGCATCTCGCGGATATCCAGCGAAAGTGCAGCATATGAGTCGATAACCTGATCCGTCAGGTCATCGATCCGTCGGTGTGCAGCTCTATCCCTCACTCCCCGCCTCCTGCGTCTAGTAGGTCTGACTGGAGAAGTTTCAGCTGGCGCCGGCTCAGTGTCCTCCTCGTCATCATCCAAATCAATAATAGGTGGCGCGCTCATCCCAGTTGTATCTGTCCCTGTGTCCATCGGGACGCCACCTCCTCTCTCATCTACTGTATCCTCATCATCGTCGTCGTCCTCCTCAGCCTCAGCAGGGGCAGCTGCTGCCTCTCTGTGATCCTCTATCAGCGTATCCCAAGCTGTCTGCCAGTAATACGGATCAAAGACTGTGAACTGCGCAGACCAGCGGATCCCCTGAGGTGCAGTCCGCTCCCAAGGCATGGCGATGTATGGAGTGGTCAAACCACGGGGAACTAGAATCCTCCGTGTGATCATCTCCTGTAATCCCAACGGCTTCGGAGCCGCCGCCATCGTGCAAACGCTGAGGTCCATCCCGTGGTAGGTAGCAATGTGGGTGACCAGACCTCCGCAGCAAATGTCTCCCTTCGCCTTGGCCTTGATCTTGTGCAGATCCTCTGCCAAGAGCAAGCCAAAGTCTGGGAAACCTCCTGTAACCATGCAGTATAAGGCGAAGAGCTCCCCCTGTCGGACCTTCTGGGGCGTCTCAGTACGCGCCAGAAGCGTCTCGCTGAAAATCATGTGGGCTAGTCTGAAGGCTGGATGAAAGATGACCCTCTCCCTGGAATCTCCAAGGCGCCATCTGTCTGCGTGCTCAGTAATATGGGCGATCTGCCCCCAGAACTCCCTAGCTACGGATCGGGAGGGGAAGTCTACGGCGGTGGGGTCAGGAAAGCCAAAAATCTCTCTCCATATCTCTAAAGGAACTATGAAGTTCCGGTTCATCAACCGGTACTTCACAGACTGGTCTGTGGGGAGGTAGGAGAAGGAGCTAACAAACTCGAGTGTTGGCTCTAAGTAGGTTGGGGCTCGGATCTCAGTAAACTGATCCAGCCCGACAGTAGCAATCATCCTCCTAAGGTCAGCATCTAACCCTAGGCAATCAAAAGCTGACACGTCCAGAAATCGTGGTGCGATAACTAGACGGCTAGCTATCCGCTCATAGTCTACCCGGCATCTCTCGTGGATAACCGGGCGGTAAGGACGGGATGAGGAAGGAGAAGGGGAAGGAGAGGATCTATCTCTAAGGGCTAACACTCTGTCAGAACTCATCTTCGATCAACACTGTCAGACTACCTCGGTCGACTGACAAACTCCAAGAATCACCTCGACCGAGGTGCAGATCGACTGGACCGAGGCGAAGACAGTCGCGATTTCAACTCTCAAAAATCTAGTTCTTTTCCCCCAAAAATCACTACCGATGCTTCCTATGGGGTACTTAAGCTTTTCCTCAACAGATTCAAGGGCAACCAAAGCCCAAATCGAAGTAAACGAGCGAGTTAGGGTTTCGATCGTTTTTTACCTCGTTCCGGCCGATTCACTCGAATTTTTCTGCAGATTTGTTGTTGCAATCGACTCCTCTACCCTTCAATCTCGGTTTGGAAACAGAAAATGTCGAAAACGAGTAAGATTTGAGAGAGAGCGAAGTGGATCTGTCGCCGCGGTCGAGGTGGGTAAAAATGTGAAAAGTAATTTTTCTTTCCCTTTTATACTGTTACTGGATCTGCTGTCACCTCGGTCGAGATGGTCTCGACTGGACCGAGGTGGTATGGACCGAGGTGGTTCTGCAGAAACCCTAGTCACCTCGGTTGCTCAAGAATCAACTCGGTCGAGGTGCTCTGACAATAACCGAGGTGCTTCTGTCTTCTCAGAATCTCGAACTTCTGTCCTTCCAGTTGTGCTCCTTCCTAGATATTCCCTGTTGTCTGTCCAGAACGCCAAAAACAAAGCAAAGCAAAGCAAAAACAAAAGCTATCTAAACTAGACTAGAAAACGGGAAAAGAAAGCAATACCTTGGGTTGCCTCCCAAGAAGCGCTTGATTTAAGGTCGCTAGCTGGACCATTCTCTATAGGATTACTCAATGTACCTTGAACACCATGGAGTGCTCATCACATCCATCATAAAATTCTTCCAAAAAGGTTCCGGTCCCTAATTTCACCGGCAAATGGTAAGATCTCCCACGTTCATGCTTGTATGGTTTGATTCTCACCGGAATCCTTCTAGATTTCCTCCACTTCAATGGGACATAATCTACCCTCGTGTCCCATCCTTTCCTGGATCGAGAAAACAGTTTCTCGAGAATCATAGCAGCTTTCCCATTTATAGCTTGGGGATGGTAAAGGGTCCTGAGCATGCGAGGGACCCCATACTTGAACAAGAGACACTTCATCGCCTTAGCGGTGTAGTGTTTGCAAACTCCACTCCTTGTAATCCAAGGAGTATCTTCTTCTATCGGTTTCAAGG
>BSUD01000002.1:11145437-11178650 GCA_033239045.1 Fagopyrum esculentum | reverse complement strand
AAGAAGAAGAAGAAGAAGAAAAATGAATTGCCTTGGTCTTTCCAAGAAGAAAGTGAGAGAACTTAACCTGCGGTGTCAACCTTCAAATTCAACATAATTTGGATAAAAATAAAGTATTAAACATGCCAATAATTTCAAACAAAGCATTTAGCAACTTAAACATATTATAAAACCTTTCAAACACACAAAGAATTTAAAATCAGTAAGTAAACAAAATCTTCACTGAGATCATATCCAGATAAGTAACACAAAATCGTTTTCGAAAACTTTCTGTTACGCACCTCGGTCGAGATGTTCTTGGTTCAACCGAGGTGAAATGCCTCGTTTTGCCAGAATCTCCCCGGTCGAGGTCTAAAAATTTTTTTTTTTTTTCGGTTTCGACGTTTTTCTCAATCAATTAACCTGTAGGTATGCATGTAATATCAGATAATCATATAAAGGCAAATGAAGCATAAATACGAAAATATCCGATAAATAAAATACATCAAAGGTATCAAATACATCAAAGGTAGCCACATAGTCAAATAACAAACACCCCATACTTGAGACACACTGTCCCAGTGGGTATAATAAAAGTCTAAATAAGAGAACTCACCGGATAAAAGCCGAACTGCATAAAAAAGATATAATAATAAAATCCTGCAGCTCCTCAGTAGTCTCGATCCGGTGGTGGTGGTGGTATGTAGGGGTACTGAGTCGGATCATAGGGATGGCCCATGATACGCTCAAACTGTAGCTGAGCCATCATGTGCTGATGATGCTGCCGCTCCTGCATCTCGCGGATATCCAGCGAAAGTGCAGCATATGAGTCGATAACCTGATCCGTCAGGTCATCGATCCGTCGGTGTGCAGCTCTATCTCTCAATCCACGCCTCCTGCGTCTAGCAGGTCTGACTGGAGAAGTCTCAGCTGGCGCCGGCTCAGTGTCCTCCTCGTCATCATCCAAATCAATAATAGGTGGCGCGCTCATCCCAGCTGTATCTGTCCCTGTGTCCATCGGGACGCCACCTCCTCTCTCATCTATTGTATCCTCATCGTCGTCGTCGTCCTCCTCAGCCTCAGCAGGGGCAGCTGCTGCCTCTCTGTGATCCTCTATCAGTGTATCCCAAGCTGTCTGCCAGTAATGCGGATCAAAGACTGTGAACTGCGCAGACCAGCGGATCCCCTGAGGTGCAATCCGCTCCCAAGGCATGGCGATGTATGGAGTGGTCAAACCACGGGGAACTAGAATCCTCCGTGTGATCATCTCCTGTAATCCCAGCGGCTTCGGAGCCGCCGCCATCGTGCAAACGCTGAGGTCCATCCCGTGGTAGGTAGCGATGTGGGTGACCAGACCTCCGCAGCAAATGTCTCCCTTCGCCTTGGCCTTGATCTTGTGCAGATCCTCTGCCAAGAGCAAGCCAAAGTTTGGGAAACCTCCTGTAACCATGCAGTAAAGGCTGAAGAGCTCCCCCTGTCGGACCTTCTGGGGCGTCTCAATACGCGCCAGAAGCGTCTCGCTGAAAATCCTGTGGGCTAGTCTGAAGGCCGGATGAAAGATGACCCTCTCCCTGGAATCTCCAGGGCGCCATCTGTCAGCGTGCTCAGTAATGTGGGCAATCTGCCCCCAGAACTCCCTAGCTACGGATCGGGAGGGGAAGTCGGTGGCAGTGGGGTCAGGAAAGCCAAAAATCTCTCTCCATATCTCTAAAGGAACTATGAAGTTCCGGCTCATCAACCGGTACTTCACAGACCGGTCTGTGGGAAGGTAGGAGAAGGAGCTAACAAACTCGAGTGTCGGCTCTAAGTAGGCTGGGGCTCGGATCTCAGTAAACTGATCCAGCCCGACAGTAGCAATCATCCTCCTAAGGTCAGCATCTAACCCTAGGCAATCAAAAGCTGACACGTCCAGAAATCGTGGTGCGATAACTGGACGGTTAGCTATCCGCTCATAGTCTACCCGGCATCTCTCGTGGATAACCGGGCGGTAAGGACGGGATGAGGAAGGAGGACGGGAAGGAGAGGATCTATCTCTAAGGGCTAACACTCTGTCAGAACTCATCTTCGATCAACACTGTCAGACTACCTCGGTCGACTGACAAACTCCAAGAATCACCTTGACCGAGGTGCAGATCGACTGGACCGAGGCGAAGATAGTCGCGATTTCAACTCTCTGAATTTCAGTTATTTTCCCCCAAAAATCACTACAGATGCTTCCTAAGGGGTACTTAAGCTATTCCTCAACAAATTCAAGGGCAACCAAAGCCCAAATCGAAGTAAACGAGCGAGTTAGGGTTTCGATCGTTTTTACCTCGTTCCGGCCGAATCGCTCGAATTTCTTGCAGATTTGTTGTTGCAATCGACTCCTCTACCCTTCAATCTCGGTTTGGAAGCAGAAAACGTCGAAAACGAGCAAGAATTGAGAGGGAGCAAAGTGGATCTGTCGCCGCGGTCGAGGTAGGTAAAAAATGTGAAAAGTAATTTTTCCCCTTTTTATACTTTTACTGGATCTGCTGTCACCTCGGTCGAGATGGTCTCGACTGGACCGAGGTGGTATGGACCGAGGTGGTTCTGCAGAAACCCTAGTCGCCTCGGTTGCTCAAGAATCAACTCGGTCGAGGTGCTCTGACAATGATCCGAGGTGCTTCTGTCTTCTCAGAATCTCGAACTTCTGTCCTTCCAGTTGTGCTCCTTCCTAGATATTCCCTGTTGTCTGTCCAGAACGCCAAAAACAAAGCAAAGCAAAGCAAAAACAAAAGCTATCTAAACTAGACTAGAAAACGGGAAAAGAAAGCAATACCTTGGGTTGCCTCCCAAGAAGCGCTTGATTTAAGGTCGCTAGCTGGACCATTCTCTATAGGATTACTCAATGTACCTTGAACACCATGGAGTGCTCATCACATCCATCATAAAATTCTTCCAAAAAGGTTCCGGTCCCTAATTTCACCGGCAAATGGTAAGATCTCCCACGTTCATGCTTGTATGGTTTGATTCTCACCGGAATCCTTCTAGATTTCCTCCACTTCAATGGGACATAATCTACCCTCGTGTCCCATCCTTTCCTGGATCGAGAAAACAGTTTCTCGAGAATCATAGCAGCTTCCCCATTTATAGCTTGGGGATGGTAAAGGGTCCTGAGCATGCGAGGGACCCCATACTTGAACAAGAGACACTTCATCGCCTTAGCGGTGTAGTGTTTGCAAACTCCACTCCTTGTAATCCAAGGAGTATCTTCTTCTATCGGTTTCAAGGAAGGTTTCATCTTGATCTTAGGAGGTTCTTTCGGAAGAGACCTCCAACTCTCCGGTGCCTTCCTGAAAAATTCATAAATATTAATAGGGAAGTCAAATGAAGTAGGAGAATGTACCTTGAAAAGTTCTCCAAGGTTTGAGATAAGTTTCATGTTGGGTTGATAATCCACACACGGAATCTCTCTCAAATCAGCTGGTCTTTCTTCCACCTTGACCAAAATCTCAGTAATTTGGCCAAAGTCTTCTGCATCTGCCTCTTCCGGTTCTGCAGGTTCTTCTTCCATCTCGGTCGAGATCTCTTCCACCTCGGCCGAGGTCTCAACAGTCGGATCGAGATCCTCCACATCCTCCTCTTCCACAAAAACTTCAGGAGAAGCTTCCGGTCCGACCAGAGGAATGCTTGGAAAGTGTAACACTTCCTTATGCTCCTCTTCCGGCTTAGCATAGGATATGGTGCTTTCCTTGAGCTCCTCCACCTTCTTCATCAACTTCTCCAATCTTGATTCGAGAGAGTCTTCGAAAGGTTGCTCATAAATGTTTGTAGGGACATTCTTCTCATCCCATATCGCAAGTTCATGTTGAATGGCCTCTTCTCTTTCCCATTCATTTTTGAACCAATAGAAGGAGTACTTTTCCTCCAAGTATTCATAATGGTCCGCCCTAGCACTTTGTCTTGCTATCCAGGCTGGATCAAATGTAGTCATCGGAAATCCTGAAAACTACAAAACTCATAGAAAGAGTAGTTAGTAGCAACAGGGGCAATAGCCCCGAAAGCAAACCGAAACCGGCTCGGTCTAGACCAAGTCCCCGGCAACGGCGCCAAAAACTTGTTCGCTCCAAACGGTGTGAGCAAGCTTTAAATTTATAACCCTAGACTTAAGCTTAAAACAAGGATGCGAACCCGCAGTGTACGGGTCAATCGTAGTAAAAGCAAGAAAATTCCAGGGGTCGATCACAAGGACTCGGTGAAACAAAGTCAATACGGTATGCTAATGTCAATGCTAACCACAAGAGCAATTTAACACAATCAAAGATGAATAAGAAGTCAATAAAGCAAACATGCAATTCTAGGGATTAAAGCGTCTAGTTGTGGTTCCAACTCAAGATCTATAGATAAACGGACAAAGCTGAGATTTTTGCATGGGGAAGGTGTTACTAAAGTGGAGTAGATTACCGGGTAAGTCTCACTACACACTAATCCTAAACCGTAACTCCTATTACCGGGTAAGTCTCAAGGAATCAAGATAAAGAACTATAACCTCAAACTAACACACCATCTAAGGGAATAGAATCAACCTTTACCGGGTAAGTCTCAGGCTAACTCACAAAGATGGGATGGAAGCACACTCAAACCCCAATAAAGGATAAACCTTTATTACCTACACTTATGATCGTTGGTACACAAACTAAGGAATTACCGGGTAAGTCTCATCCTAAGCTTGCTTTGAACCAGAAGGGTATAATAAGAATAGGATTTAGCAAACTCTAACACTTAACTTTCTGTTTTAGAATCGGATAAGTCACCTCGGTCAGAAGAATTCCACCCCGGCCGAGATGTTCATCAACCGAACGAGATGCTTAGGGTTAAGGTTAAAGACTCGAGCTTTCAGGATCCTACTGGAATCTAAGATTATTCTATCATTGTTTTTCCCACAACCTTCAGCCAATCACCCTAGAATCACACAAGGAAATTAGCCACTCATCATCATAATGAAAGTATTAAAATATATGGGAAGAAAGTGAATATTTGAACAAAGAAGAATTTAATGAAAAGACTTCAATAAATGAATCAAATATCACAACAAAGCGTTCCTTGGATAATAATCCAAAAAGACAAGACAATCAATGAGGGAATTGAAGACAATCTTACAAAACCCTCCAAAAAGGCTATAAAAGCTATGGACTTCAATCTTCCTTCAACCTTCAAAAAGGTTCTTCAAAACTCCCAACTGGAGTATGCTGCTGCTACTGCGTATGCGGGATGTCTAGCTGTAAGCGGATTCCTATGCGCCTCCCTCAAATTGTGGAAATCCAACCCTTTTTATAGAAAAATAAACCTCCAAAGATAATAAATCTTAAGAAGATATTATCCCATAAATATAGGTAAAATATATGATTCTGCATATCTCCTTCCTTCCAGGAGCCAAGCCTAAAAATATAAGATCACTTTCCAAATTTAAAAGATCTCTTCCAAGAATAAAATATTCTCGCCGCGTCCTAGGTGTTCGCCTCGGTCGAGTCGGCGTCTCTGGATCACCTCGGTCGAGGTGAATCAATGGTCAACCGAGGTGAGTCACAACAGAATGTGAAATCTCTCGAATCTGCTCCAAAGTAAATCTTTAATCCATGGCTATGCTCCCTGGATGTAGCTCCAAATGACTCATGACTCCTTTTGCTCCTTTTTGATGCAAAACGTACCAAATTACCTGCAATTACAACAAAACTAGGTGTAGACCTCGATTCTCGCAAAGGTAGATGAAATGGTAGTAAAATCACATAATGCACATACAAACATGCAGATTATGAAAGATAAAACGTCCAAACAAACCCCAAAATATAGACTATAATTCATGCTATCAAAATACCCCATACTTAGCCCTTGCTTGTCCCCAAGCAAGTTCCTCATATAGAAGACAAGATAGAATGGATTATAAGTTAAGAAAATCGATGAAAAAGTCTTTCAAAAAATATTTTAGGGTATGCAACTATCATAGATCACTCTAAGAGAATACTTCCTGGAATTAAAAACTCAATATGATCAAAACATTTTATAAATATAAGAAAGTTGTTCATCTTTGCATAAAATCATAGAATGCATAATAAATCATAATTATCAAAATTAATCATGTATAATCCAGTTTAAACCGCTAAGTCAATCAACAAGCTCAAGGTCTCAAGGGCTTCCCAAAAGAAAAGGTCAAGAAACGTGTAGGGTAGGGATGTATGTAAGGTAATGTGGTGCTAGAATCCGGGAAAAGGATGAACTTTACTTCACTTCAACTTGCAACATCTTCCACCAATAAGCTTTGCTTATCTCACACTTTTACTTTTTTACTTTACTTTTTGGGATGCATGGACAGAGGTGCACAATAACCGAAGCCTAGGAAATCTGCAATCATCAATTTCTCGAGATGCATCAAACCCTTGATGCACATACCATGACCCGTTAGGAATATCGCTCAATCCGACTTTGGCAAGACACAAACACCCGGCTATGTGAATGGTGCCGAGTTACTCATCATCAAGATTGACTTCCCCAAACCTAGAATTACTTTCTAACACTTCACTTCCAGCCCACTCTTCAACTTTAACTTGCTTTCACCACTTCGCCTGCTTCCAAATTCCCGGATAGGTAAAGGGAGGCAAAATGTATATGAGGGGCTAAGCATGATCAAGAAGAAGAAGAAGAAGAAAATGAATTGCCTTGGTTTTTCCAAGAAGAAAGTGAGAGAACTTAACCTGCGGTGTCAACCTTCAAATTCAACATAATTTGGATAAAAACAAAGTTTTAAACATGCCAATAATTTCAAACGAAGCATTTAGCAACTTAAACATATCATAAAACCTTTCAAACACACAAAGAATTTAAAACCAGTAGGTAAACAAAATCTTCACTGAGATCATATCCAGATAAGTAACACAAAATCGTTTTCGAAAACTTTCTGTTACGCCACCTCGGTCGAGATGTTCTTGGTTCAGCCGAGGTGAAATGCCTCGTTTCGCCAGAATCTCCCCGGTCGAGGTCTAAAAATTTTTTTTTTCGGTTTCGACGTTTTTCTCAATCAAATAACCTGTAGGTATGCATGTAATATCAGATAATCATATAAGGGCAACTGAAGCATAAATATGAATATCCGGTCAAATAGAGTCATACATCACATAAGTCAATCAAATACATAAACACCCCATACTTGGGACACACTGTCCCAGTGGGTCAAAATAAGTCTAAGGACAGGATACTCACCGAACATAGCTAAACTGCATGAAGAAGTAAGAAACAGCTCCCAGATAAGACCATCTCGGTTGGCGAAGCACATCTCGGTCGAGGTGTTCTGACAGTACCCGAGATGTATCTCAGTAAAGCTCGTTTCCTCAACTTCTCGAAATTTTGTTCTTCCAGCGTAGCTCCTGAACTGTGATCCTTCCTTTTGGAATACCTGGTTGTTGTCTAGAGGAAAACAAAAACAGAGCAACTATCTAAACTAAACTAGAAAAGGGAGAAGAAAGCAATACCTTGGGTTGCCTCCCAAGAAGCGCTTGGTTTAAGGTCGCTAGCTGGACCATTCTCCATAGAATTACTCAATGTACCTTGAACACCATGGAGTGCTCATCACATCCATCATAAAATTCTTCCAAAAAGGTTCCGGTTCCTAATTTCACCGGCAAATGGTAAGATCTCCCACGTACAAGCTTGTACGGTTTGATTCTCACCGGAATCCTTCTAGCCTTCCTGCACTTCAATGGGACATAATCTAGCCTTGCATCCCATCCTTTCCTTGATCGAGAAAACAACTTCTCGAGAATCCTAGTAGCTTCCCCATTTTTAGCATGGGGATGGTACAAGGTCCTTAGCATGTGAGGGACCCCATACTTGAACAAGAGACACTTCATCGCCTTAACGGTGTAGTGCTTGCAAACTCCACTTCTTATAATCCAAGGAGTATCTTCTTCCAACAGTTTCAAGGGAGGTTTCATCTTGATCTTAGGAGGTTCTTTCGGAAGAGACCTCCAACTCTCCGGTGCCTTCCTGAAAAATTCAGAAATATTAATAGGGAATTCAAATGAAGTAGGAGAATGTACCTTGCAAAGTTCTCCAAAGCTTGAGACAAGTTTCGTGTTGGGTTGATAATCCACCCACGAAATCTCTCTTAGTTCTGCTGGTCTTTCTTCCACCTTGACCACAATCTCAGTAATTTGGCCAAGGTTCTCTGCATCTTCCACTTCTGGTTTTGCAGATTCTTCTTCCATCTCGGTCGAGATCTCTTCCACCTCGGCCGAGGTCTCAACTGTCGGATCGAGATCCTCCACATCCTCCTCTTCCACAAAAACTTCAGGAGAAGCTTCCGGTCCGACCAGAGGAATGCTTGGAAAGTGTAACACTTCCTTATGCTCCTCTTCCGGCTTAGCATAGGATATGGTGCTTTCCTTGAGCTCCTCCACCTTCTTCATCAACTTCTCCAATCTTGATTCGAGAGAGTCTTCGAAAGGTTGCTCATAAATGTTTTTAGGGACATTCTTCTCATCCCATATCGCAAGTTCATGTTGAATGGCCTCTTCTCTTTCCCATTCATTTTTGAACCAATAGAAGGAGTACTTTTCCTCCAAGTATTCATAATGGTCCGCCCTAGCACTTTGTCTTGCTATCCAGGCTGGATCAAATGTAGTCATCGGAAATCCTGAAAACTACAAAACTCATAGAAAGAGTAGTTAGTAGCAACAGGGGCAATAGCCCCGAAAGCAAACCGAAACCGGCTCGGTCTAGACCAAGTCCCCGGCAACGGCGCCAAAAACTTGTTCGCTCCAAACGGTGTGTGCAAGCTTTAAATTTATAACCCTAGACTTAAGCTTAAAACAAGGATGCGAACCCGCAATGTACGGGTCAATCGTAGTAAAAGCAAGAAAATTCCAGGGGTCGATCACAAGGACTCGGTGAAACAAAGTCAATACGGTATGCTAATGTCAATGCTAACCACAAGAGCAATTTAACACAATCAAAGATGAATAAGAAGTCAATAAAGCAAACATGCAATTCTAGGGATTAAAGCGTCTAGTTGTAGTTCCAACTCAAGATCTATAGATAAACGGACAAAGCTGAGATTTTTGCATGGGGAAGGTGTTACTAAAGTGGAGTAGATTACCGGGTAAGTCTCACTACACACTAATCCTAAACCGTAACTCCTATTACCGGGTAAGTCTCAAGGAATCAAGATAAAGAACTATAACCTCAAACTAACACACCATCTAAGGGAATAGAATCAACCTTTACCGGGTAAGTCTCAGGCTAACTCACAAAGATGGGACGGAAGCACACTCAAACCCCAATAAAGGATAAACCTTTATTACCTACACTTATGATCTTAGGTATACAAACTAAGGAATTACCGGGTAAGTCTCATCCTAAGCTTGCATTGAACCAGGAAGGTATAATAAGAATAGGATTTAGCAAACTCTAACACTTAACTTTCTGTTTTAGAATCGGATAAGTCACCTCGGTCAGAAGAATTCCACCCCGGCCGAGATGTTCATCAACCGAACGAGATGCTTAGGGTTAATGTTAAAGACTCGAGCTTTCAGGATCCTACTGGAATCTAAGATTATTCTATCATTGTTTTTCCCACAACCTTCAGCCAATCACCCTAGAATCACACAAGGAAATTAGCCACTCATCATCATAATGAAAGTATTAAAATATATGGGAAGAAAGTGAATATTTGAACAAAGAAGAATTTAATGAAAAGACTTCAATAAATGAATCAAATATCACAACAAAGCGTTCCTTGGATAATAATCCAAAAAGACAAGACAATCAATGAGGGAATTGAAGACAATCTTACAAAACCCTCCAAAAAGGCTATAAAAGCTATGATCTTCAATCTTCCTTCAACCTTCAAAAAGGTTCTTCAAATCTCCCAAATTGGAGTATGCTGCTGCTGCGTGTGCTGAATGCAGGATCTCCAACTGTAAGCGGATCGTATGCAGCCCCCTGAATTTGTGGAAATCCAACCCTTTTTATAGAAAAATAAACCTCCAAAGATAATAAATCTTAAGAAGATATTATCCCATAAATATAGGTAAAATATATGATTCTGCATATCTCCTTCCTTCCAGGAGCCAAGCCTAAAAATATAAGATCACTTTCCAAATTTAAAAGATCTCTTCCAAGAATAAAATATTCTCGCCGCGTCCTAGGTGTTCGCCTCGGTCGAGTCGGCGTCTCTGGATCACCTCGGTCGAGGTGAATCAATGGTCAACCGAGGTGAGTCACGACAGGATGTGAAATCTCTTGAATCTGCTCCAAAGTAAATCTTTAATCCATGGCTATGCTCCTTGGATGTAGCTCCAAATGACTCATGACTCCTTTTGCTCCTTTTTGATGCAAAACGTACCAAATTACCTGCAATTACAATGAAACTAGGTGTAGACCTCGATTCTCGCAAAGGTAGATGAAATGGTAGTAAAATCACATAATGTACATACGAACATGCAGATTATGAAAGATAAAACGTCCAAACAAACCCCAAAATATAGACTATAATTCATGCTATCAAAATACCCCATACTTAGCCCTTGCTTGTCCCCAAGCAAGTTCCTCATATAGAAGACAAGATAGAATGGATTATAAGTCAAGAAAATCAATGAAAAAGTCTTTCAAAAACATTTTATGGTGTGCAACTATCATAGATCACTCTAAGAGAATACTTCCTGGAATTAAAAACTCAATATGATCAAAACATTTTATAAATATAAGAAAGTTGTTCATCTTTGCATAAAATCATAGAATGCATAATAAATCATAATTATCAAAATTAATCATGTATAATCCAGTTTAAACCGCTAAGTCAATCAACAAGCTCAAGGTCTCAAGGGCTTCCCAAAAGAAAAGGTCAAGAAACGTGTAGGGTAGGGATGTATGTAAGGTAATGTGGTGCCAGAATCCGGGAAAAGGATGAACTTCACTTCACTTTGACTTGCAACATCTTCCACCAATAAGCTTTGCTTATCTCTCACTTTTTCTTTTCTTTTACTTTACTTTTTGGGATGCATGGACAGAGGTGCACAATAACCGAAGCCTAGGAAATCTGCAATCATCAATTTCTCGAGATGCATCAAACCCTTGATGCACATACCATGACCCGTTAGGAATATCGCTCAATCCGACTTTGGCAAGACACAAACACCCGGCTATGTGAATGGTGCCGAGTTACTCATCATCAAGATTGACTTCCCCAAACCTATTATTGCTTTCTAACACTTCACTTCCAGCCCACTCTTCAACTTTAACTTGCTTTCACCACTTCGCTTGCTTCCAAATTCCCGGATAGGTAAAGGGAGGCAAAATGTATATGAGGGGCTAAGCATGATCAAGAAGAAGAAGAAGAAGAAAAATGAATTGCCTTGGTCTTTCCAAGAAGAAAGTGAGAGAACTTAACCTGCGGTGTCAACCTTCAAATTCAACATAATTTGGATAAAAATTAAGTATTAAACATGCCAATAATTTCAAACAAAGCATTTAGCAACTTAAACATATTATAAAACCTTTCAAACACACAAAGAATTTAAAATCAGTAAGTAAACAAAATCTTCACTGAGATCATATCCAGATAAGTAACACAAAATCGTTTTCGAAAACTTTCTGTTACGCACCTCGGTCGAGATGTTCTTGGTTCAACCGAGGTGAAATGCCTCGTTTTGCCAGAATCTCCCCGGTCGAGGTCTAAAAATTTTTTTTTTTTTTTCGGTTTCGACGTTTTTCTCAATCAATTAACCTGTAGGTATGCATGTAATATCAGATAATCATATAAAGGCAAATGAAGCATAAATACGAAAATATCCGATAAATAAAATACATCAAAGGTATCAAATACATCAAAGGTAGCCACATAGTCAAATAACAAACACCCCATACTTGAGACACACTGTCCCAGTGGGTATAATAAAAGTCTAAATAAGAGAACTCACCGGATAAAAGCCGAACTGCATAAAAAAGATATAATAATAAAATCCTGCAGCTCCTCAGTAGTCTCGATCCGGTGGTGGTGGTGGTATGTAGGGGTACTGAGTCGGATCATAGGGATGGCCCATGATACGCTCAAACTGTAGCTGAGCCATCATGTGATGATGATGCTGCCGCTCCTGCATCTCGCGGATATCCAGCGAAAGTGCAGCATATGAGTCGATAACCTGATCCGTCAGGTCATCGATCCGTCGGTGTGCAGCTCTATCCCTCACTCCCCGCCTCCTGCGTCTAGTAGGTCTGACTGGAGAAGTTTCAGCTGGCGCCGGCTCAGTGTCCTCCTCGTCATCATCCAAATCAATAATAGGTGGCGCGCTCATCCCAGTTGTATCTGTCCCTGTGTCCATCGGGACGCCACCTCCTCTCTCATCTACTGTATCCTCATCATCGTCGTCGTCCTCCTCAGCCTCAGCAGGGGCAGCTGCTGCCTCTCTGTGATCCTCTATCAGCGTATCCCAAGCTGTCTGCCAGTAATGCGGATCAAAGACTGTGAACTGCGCAGACCAGCGGATCCCCTGAGGTGCAGTCCGCTCCCAAGGCATGGCGATGTATGGAGTGGTCAAACCACGGGGAACTAGAATCCTCCGTGTGATCATCTCCTGTAATCCCAACGGCTTCGGAGCCGCCGCCATCGTGCAAACGCTGAGGTCCATCCCGTGGTAGGTAGCAATGTGGGTGACCAGACCTCCGCAGCAAATGTCTCCCTTCGCCTTGGCCTTGATCTTGTGCAGATCCTCTGCCAAGAGCAAGCCAAAGTCTGGGAAACCTCCTGTAACCATGCAGTATAAGGCGAAGAGCTCCCCCTGTCGGACCTTCTGGGGCGTCTCAGTACGCGCCAGAAGCGTCTCGCTGAAAATCCTGTGGGCTAGTCTGAAGGCTGGATGAAAGATGACCCTCTCCCTGGAATCTCCAAGGCGCCATCTGTCTGCGTGCTCAGTAATATGGGCGATCTGCCCCCAGAACTCCCTAGCTACGGATCGGGAGGGGAAGTCTACGGCGGTGGGGTCAGGAAAGCCAAAAATCTCTCTCCATATCTCTAAAGGAACTATGAAGTTCCAGTTCATCAACCGGTACTTCACAGACCGGTCTGTGGGGAGGTAGGAGAAGGAGCTAACAAACTCGAGTGTCGGCTCTAAGTAGGTTGGGGCTCGGATCTCAGTAAACTGATCCAGCCCGACAGTAGCAATCATCCTCCTAAGGTCAGCATCTAACCCTAGGCAATCAAAAGCTGACACGTCCAGAAATCGTGGTGCGATAACTAGACGGCTAGCTATCCGCTCATAGTCTACCCGGCATCTCTCGTGGATAACCGGGCGGTAAGGACGGGATGAGGAAGGAGAAGGGGAAGGAGAGGATCTATCTCTAAGGGCTAACACTCTGTCAGAACTCATCTTCGATCAACACTGTCAGACTACCTCGGTCGACTGACAAACTCCAAGAATCACCTCGACCGAGGTGCAGATCGACTGGACCGAGGCGAAGACAGTCGCGATTTCAACTCTCAAAAATCTAGTTCTTTTCCCCCAAAAATCACTACCGATGCTTCCTATGGGGTACTTAAGCTTTTCCTCAACAGATTCAAGGGCAACCAAAGCCCAAATCGAAGTAAACGAGCGAGTTAGGGTTTCGATCGTTTTTTACCTCGTTCCGGCCGATTCACTCGAATTTTTCTGCAGATTTGTTGTTGCAATCGACTCCTCTACCCTTCAATCTCGGTTTGGAAGAAAACGAGTAAGATTTGAGAGAGAGCGAAGTGGATCTGTCGCCGCGGTCGAGGTGGGTAAAAATGTGAAAAGTAATTTTTCTTTCCCTTTTATACTGTTACTGGATCTGCTGTCACCTCGGTCGAGATGGTCTCGACTGGACCGAGGTGGTATGGACCGAGGTGGTTCTGCAGAAACCCTAGTCACCTCGGTTGCTCAAGAATCAACTCGGTCGAGGTGCTCTGACAATAACCGAGGTGCTTCTGTCTTCTCAGAATCTCGAACTTCTGTCCTTCCAGTTGTGCTCCTTCCTAGATATTCCCTGTTGTCTGTCCAGAACGCCAAAAACAAAGCAAAGCAAAGCAAAAACAAAAGCTATCTAAACTAGACTAGAAAACGGGAAAAGAAAGCAATACCTTGGGTTGCCTCCCAAAAAGCGCTTGATTTAAGGTCGCTAGCTGGACCATTCTCTATAGGATTACTCAATGTACCTTGAACACCATGGAGTGCTCATCACATCCATCATAAAATTCTTCCAAAAAGGTTCCGGTCCCTAATTTCACCGGCAAATGGTAAGATCTCCCACGTTCATGCTTGTATGGTTTGATTCTCACCGGAATCCTTCTAGATTTCCTCCACTTCAATGGGACATAATCTACCCTCGTGTCCCATCCTTTCCTGGATCGAGAAAACAGTTTCTCGAGAATCATAGCAGCTTCCCCATTTATAGCTTGGGGATGGTAAAGGGTCCTGAGCATGGGAGGGACCCCATACTTGAACAAGAGACACTTCATCGCCTTAGCGGTGTAGTGTTTGCAAACTCCACTCCTTGTAATCCAAGGAGTATCTTCTTCTATCGGTTTCAAGGGAGGTTTCATCTTGATCTTAGGAGGTTCTTTCGGAAGAGACCTCCAACTCTCCGGTGCCTTCCTGAAAAATTCAGAAATATTAATAGGGAAGTCAAATGAAGTAGGAGAATGTACCTTGCAAAGTTCTCCAAGGTTTGAGATAAGTTTCATGTTGGGTTGATAATCCACACACGAAATCTCTCTCAAATCAGCTGGTCTTTCTTCCACCTTGACCAAAATCTCAGTAATTTGGCCAAAGTCTTCTGCATCTGCCTCTTCCGGTTCTGCAGGTTCTTCTTCCATCTCGGTCGAGATCTCTTCCACCTCGGCCGAGGTCTCAACAGTCGGATCGAGATCCTCCACATCCTCCTCTTCCACAAAAACTTCAGGAGAAGCTTCCGGTCCGACCAGAGGAATGCTTGGAAAGTGTAACACTTCCTTATGCTCCTCTTCCGGCTTAGCATAGGATATGGTGCTTTCCTTGAGCTCCTCCACCTTCTTCATCAACTTCTCCAATCTTGATTCGAGAGAGTCTTCGAAAGGTTGCTCATAAATGTTTTTAGGGACATTCTTCTCATCCCATATCGCAAGTTCATGTTGAATGGCCTCTTCTCTTTCCCATTCATTTTTGAACCAATAGAAGGAGTACTTTTCCTCCAAGTATTCATAATGGTCCGCCCTAGCACTTTGTCTTGCTATCCAGGCTGGATCAAATGTAGTCATCGGAAATCCTGAAAACTACAAAACTCATAGAAAGAGTAGTTAGTAGCAACAGGGGCAATAGCCCCGAAAGCAAACCGAAACCGGCTCGGTCTAGACCAAGTCCCCGGCAACGGCGCCAAAAACTTGTTCGCTCCAAACGGTGTGTGCAAGCTTTAAATTTATAACCCTAGACTTAAGCTTAAAACAAGGATGCGAACCCGCAATGTACGGGTCAATCGTAGTAAAAGCAAGAAAATTCCAGGGGTCGATCACAAGGACTCGGTGAAACAAAGTCAATACGGTATGCTAATGTCAATGCTAACCACAAGAGCAATTTAACACAATCAAAGATGAATAAGAAGTCAATAAAGCAAACATGCAATTCTAGGGATTAAAGCGTCTAGTTGTGGTTCCAACTCAAGATCTATAGATAAACGGACAAAGCTGAGATTTTTGCATGGGGAAGGTGTTACTAAAGTGGAGTAGATTACCGGGTAAGTCTCACTACACACTAATCCTAAACCGTAACTCCTATTACCGGGTAAGTCTCAAGGAATCAAGATAAAGAACTATAACCTCAAACTAACACACCATCTAAGGGAATAGAATCAACCTTTACCGGGTAAGTCTCAGGCTAACTCACAAAGATGGGACGGAAGCACACTCAAACCCCAATAAAGGATAAACCTTTATTACCTACACTTATGATCTTAGGTATACAAACTAAGGAATTACCGGGTAAGTCTCATCCTAAGCTTGCATTGAACCAGGAAGGTATAATAAGAATAGGATTTAGCAAACTCTAACACTTAACTTTCTGTTTTAGAATCGGATAAGTCACCTCGGTCAGAAGAATTCCACCCCGGCCGAGATGTTCATCAACCGAACGAGATGCTTAGGGTTAATGTTAAAGACTCGAGCTTTCAGGATCCTACTGGAATCTAAGATTATTCTATCATTGTTTTTCCCACAACCTTCAGCCAATCACCCTAGAATCACACAAGGAAATTAGCCACTCATCATCATAATGAAAGTATTAAAATATATGGGAAGAAAGTGAATATTTGAACAAAGAAGAATTTAATGAAAAGACTTCAATAAATGAATCAAATATCACAACAAAGCGTTCCTTGGATAATAATCCAAAAAGACAAGACAATCAATGAGGGAATTGAAGTCAATCTTACAAAACCCTCCAAAAAGGCTATAAAAGCTATGATCTTCAATCTTCCTTCAACCTTCAAAAAGGTTCTTCAAATCTCCCAAATTGGAGTATGCTGCTGCTGCGTGTGCTGGATGCAGGATCTCCAACTGTAAGCGGATCGTATGCAGCCCCCTGAATTTGTGGAAATCCAACCCTTTTTATAGAAAAATAAACCTCCAAAGATAATAAATCTTAAGAAGATATTATCCCATAAATATAGGTAAAATATATGATTCTGCATATCTCCTTCCTTCCAGGAGCCAAGCCTAAAAATATAAGATCACTTTCCAAATTTAAAAGATCTCTTCCAAGAATAAAATATTCTCGCCGCGTCCTAGGTGTTCGCCTCGGTCGAGTCGGCGTCTCTGGATCACCTCGGTCGAGGTGAATCAATGGTCAACCGAGGTGAGTCACGACAGGATGTGAAATCTCTTGAATCTGCTCCAAAGTAAATCTTTAATCCATGGCTATGCTCCTTGGATGTAGCTCCAAATGACTCATGACTCCTTTTGCTCCTTTTTGATGCAAAACGTACCAAATTACCTGCAATTACAATGAAACTAGGTGTAGACCTCGATTCTCGCAAAGGTAGATGAAATGGTAGTAAAATCACATAATGTACATACGAACATGCAGATTATGAAAGATAAAACGTCCAAACAAACCCCAAAATATAGACTATAATTCACGCTATCAAAATACCCCATACTTAGCCCTTGCTTGTCCCCAAGCTAGTTCCTCATATAGAAGACAAGATAGAATGGATTATAAGTCAAGAAAATCAATGAAAAAGTCTTTCAAAAACATTTTATGGTGTGCAACTATCATGGATCACTCTAAGAGAATACTTCCTGGAATTAAAAACTCAATATGATCAAAACATTTTATAAATATAAGAAAGTTGTTCATCTTTGCATAAAATCATAGAATGCATAATAAATCATAATTATCAAAATTAATCATGTATAATCCAGTTTAAACCGCTAAGTCAATCAACAAGCTCAAGGTCTCAAGGGCTTCCCAAAAGAAAAGGTCAAGAAACGTGTAGGGTAGGGATGTATGTAAGGTAATGTGGTGCCAGAATCCGGGAAAAGGATGAACTTCACTTCACTTTGACTTGCAACATCTTCCACCAATAAGCTTTGCTTATCTCTCACTTTTTCTTTTCTTTTACTTTACTTTTTGGGATGCATGGACAGAGGTGCACAATAACCGAAGCCTAGGAAATCTGCAATCATCAATTTCTCGAGATGCATCAAACCCTTGATGCACATACCATGACCCGTTAGGAATATCGCTCAATCCGACTTTGGCAAGACACAAACACCCGGCTATGTGAATGGTGCCGAGTTACTCATCATCAAGATTGACTTCCCCAAACCTATTATTGCTTTCTAACACTTCACTTCCAGCCCACTCTTCAACTTTAACTTGCTTTCACCACTTCGCTTGCTTCCAAATTCCCGGATAGGTAAAGGGAGGCAAAATGTATATGAGGGGCTAAGCATGATCAAGAAGAAGAAGAAGAAGAAAAATGAATTGCCTTGGTCTTTCCAAGAAGAAAGTGAGAGAACTTAACCTGCGGTGTCAACCTTCAAATTCAACATAATTTGGATAAAAATTAAGTATTAAACATGCCAATAATTTCAAACAAAGCATTTAGCAACTTAAACATATTATAAAACCTTTCAAACACACAAAGAATTTAAAATCAGTAAGTAAACAAAATCTTCACTGAGATCATATCCAGATAAGTAACACAAAATCGTTTTCGAAAACTTTCTGTTACGCACCTCGGTCGAGATGTTCTTGGTTCAACCGAGGTGAAATGCCTCGTTTTGCCAGAATCTCCCCGGTCGAGGTCTAAAAATTTTTTTTTTTTCGGTTTCGACGTTTTTCTCAATCAATTAACCTGTAGGTATGCATGTAATATCAGATAATCATATAAAGGCAAATGAAGCATAAATACGAAAATATCCGATAAATAAAATACATCAAAGGTATCAAATACATCAAAGGTAGCCACATAGTCAAATAACAAACACCCCATACTTGAGACACACTGTCCCAGTGGGTATAATAAAAGTCTAAATAAGAGAACTCACCGGATAAAAGCCGAACTGCATAAAAAAGATATAATAATAAAATCCTGCAGCTCCTCAGTAGTCTCGATCCGGTGGTGGTGGTGGTATGTAGGGGTACTGAGTCGGATCATAAGGATGGCCCATGATACGCTCAAACTGTAGCTGAGCCATCATGTGCTGATGATGCTGCCGCTCCTGCATCTCGCGGATATCCAGCGAAAGTGCAGCATATGAGTCGATAACCTGATCCGTCAGGTCATCGATCCGTCGGTGTGCAGCTCTATCCCTCACTCCCCGCCTCCTGCGTCTAGTAGGTCTGACTGGAGAAGTTTCAGCTGGCGCCGGCTCAGTGTCCTCCTCGTCATCATCCAAATCAATAATAGGTGGCGCGCTCATCCCAGTTGTATCTGTCCCTGTGTCCATCGGGACGCCACCTCCTCTCTCATCTACTGTATCCTCATCATCGTCGTCGTCCTCCTCAGCCTCAGCAGGGGCAGCTGCTGCCTCTCTGTGATCCTCTATCAGCGTATCCCAAGCTGTCTGCCAGTAATACGGATCAAAGACTGTGAACTGCGCAGACCAGCGGATCCCCTGAGGTGCAGTCCGCTCCCAAGGCATGGCGATGTATGGAGTGGTCAAACCACGGGGAACTAGAATCCTCCGTGTGATCATCTCCTGTAATCCCAACGGCTTCGGAGCCGCCGCCATCGTGCAAACGCTGAGGTCCATCCCGTGGTAGGTAGCAATGTGGGTGACCAGACCTCCGCAGCAAATGTCTCCCTTCGCCTTGGCCTTGATCTTGTGCAGATCCTCTGCCAAGAGCAAGCCAAAGTCTGGGAAACCTCCTGTAACCATGCAGTATAAGGCGAAGAGCTCCCCCTGTCGGACCTTCTGGGGCGTCTCAGTACGCGCCAGAAGCGTCTCGCTGAAAATCCTGTGGGCTAGTCTGAAGGCTGGATGAAAGATGACCCTCTCCCTGGAATCTCCAAGGCGCCATCTGTCTGCGTGCTCAGTAATATGGGCGATCTGCCCCCAGAACTCCCTAGCTACGGATCGGGAGGGGAAGTCTACGGCGGTGGGGTCAGGAAAGCCAAAAATCTCTCTCCATATCTCTAAAGGAACTATGAAGTTCCAGTTCATCAACCGGTACTTCACAGACCGGTCTGTGGGGAGGTAGGAGAAGGAGCTAACAAACTCGAGTGTCGGCTCTAAGTAGGTTGGGGCTCGGATCTCAGTAAACTGATCCAGCCCGACAGTAGCAATCATCCTCCTAAGGTCAGCATCTAACCCTAGGCAATCAAAAGCTGACACGTCCAGAAATCGTGGTGCGATAACTAGACGGCTAGCTATCCGCTCATAGTCTACCCGGCATCTCTCGTGGATAACCGGGCGGTAAGGACGGGATGAGGAAGGAGAAGGGGAAGGAGAGGATCTATCTCTAAGGGCTAACACTCTGTCAGAACTCATCTTCGATCAACACTGTCAGACTACCTCGGTCGACTAACAAACTCCAAGAATCACCTCGACCGAGGTGCAGATCGACTGGACCGAGGCGAAGACAGTCGCGATTTCAACTCTCAAAAATCTAGTTCTTTTCCCCCAAAAATCACTACCGATGCTTCCTATGGGGTACTTAAGCTTTTCCTCAACAGATTCAAGGGCAACCAAAGCCCAAATCGAAGTAAACGAGCGAGTTAGGGTTTCGATCGTTTTTTACCTCGTTCCGGCCGATTCACTCGAATTTTTCTGCAGATTTGTTGTTGCAATCGACTCCTCTACCCTTCAATCTCGGTTTGGAAGAAAACGAGTAAGATTTGAGAGAGAGCGAAGTGGATCTGTCGCCGCGGTCGAGGTGGGTAAAAATGTGAAAAGTAATTTTTCTTTCCCTTTTATACTGTTACTGGATCTGCTGTCACCTCGGTCGAGATGGTCTCGACTGGACCGAGGTGGTATGGACCGAGGTGGTTCTGCAGAAACCCTAGTCACCTCGGTTGCTCAAGAATCAACTCGGTCGAGGTGCTCTGACAATAACCGAGGTGCTTCTGTCTTCTCAGAATCTCGAACTTCTGTCCTTCCAGTTGTGCTCCTTCCTAGATATTCCCTGTTGTCTGTCCAGAACGCCAAAAACAAAGCAAAGCAAAGCAAAAACAAAAGCTATCTAAACTAGACTAGAAAACGGGAAAAGAAAGCAATACCTTGGGTTGCCTCCCAAGAAGCGCTTGATTTAAGGTCGCTAGCTGGACCATTCTCTATAGGATTACTCAATGTACCTTGAACACCATGGAGTGCTCATCACATCCATCATAAAATTCTTCCAAAAAGGTTCCGGTCCCTAATTTCACCGGCAAATGGTAAGATCTCCCACGTTCATGCTTGTATGGTTTGATTCTCACCGGAATCCTTCTAGATTTCCTCCACTTCAATGGGACATAATCTACCCTCGTGTCCCATCCTTTCCTGGATCGAGAAAACAGTTTCTCGAGAATCATAGCAGCTTCCCCATTTATAGCTTGGGGATGGTAAAGGGTCCTGAGCATGGGAGGGACCCCATACTTGAACAAGAGACACTTCATCGCCTTAGCGGTGTAGTGTTTGCAAACTCCACTCCTTGTAATCCAAGGAGTATCTTCTTCTATCGGTTTCAAGGGAGGTTTCATCTTGATCTTAGGAGGTTCTTTCGGAAGAGACCTCCAACTCTCCGGTGCCTTCCTGAAAAATTCAGAAATATTAATAGGGAAGTCAAATGAAGTAGGAGAATGTACCTTGCAAAGTTCTCCAAGGTTTGAGATAAGTTTCATGTTGGGTTGATAATCCACACACGAAATCTCTCTCAAATCAGCTGGTCTTTCTTCCACCTTGACCAAAATCTCAGTAATTTGGCCAAAGTCTTCTGCATCTGCCTCTTCCGGTTCTGCAGGTTCTTCTTCCATCTCGGTCGAGATCTCTTCCACCTCGGCCGAGGTCTCAACAGTCGGATCGAGATCCTCCACATCCTCCTCTTCCACAAAAACTTCAGGAGAAGCTTCCGGTCCGACCAGAGGAATGCTTGGAAAGTGTAACACTTCCTTATGCTCCTCTTCCGGCTTAGCATAGGATATGGTGCTTTCCTTGAGCTCCTCCACCTTCTTCATCAACTTCTCCAATCTTGATTCGAGAGAGTCTTCGAAAGGTTGCTCATAAATGTTTTTAGGGACATTCTTCTCATCCCATATCGCAAGTTCATGTTGAATGGCCTCTTCTCTTTCCCATTCATTTTTGAACCAATAGAAGGAGTACTTTTCCTCCAAGTATTCATAATGGTCCGCCCTAGCACTTTGTCTTGCTATCCAGGCTGGATCAAATGTAGTCATCGGAAATCCTGAAAACTACAAAACTCATAGAAAGAGTAGTTAGTAGCAACAGGGGCAATAGCCCCGAAAGCAAACCGAAACCGGCTCGGTCTAGACCAAGTCCCCGGCAACGGCGCCAAAAACTTGTTCGCTCCAAACGGTGTGTGCAAGCTTTAAATTTATAACCCTAGACTTAAGCTTAAAACAAGGATGCGAACCCGCAATGTACGGGTCAATCGTAGTAAAAGCAAGAAAATTCCAGGGGTCGATCACAAGGACTCGGTGAAACAAAGTCAATACGGTATGCTAATGTCAATGCTAACCACAAGAGCAATTTAACACAATCAAAGATGAATAAGAAGTCAATAAAGCAAACATGCAATTCTAGGGATTAAAGCGTCTAGTTGTGGTTCCAACTCAAGATCTATAGATAAACGGACAAAGCTGAGATTTTTGCATGGGGAAGGTGTTACTAAAGTGGAGTAGATTACCGGGTAAGTCTCACTACACACTAATCCTAAACCGTAACTCCTATTACCGGGTAAGTCTCAAGGAATCAAGATAAAGAACTATAACCTCAAACTAACACACCATCTAAGGGAATAGAATCAACCTTTACCGGGTAAGTCTCAGGCTAACTCACAAAGATGGGACGGAAGCACACTCAAACCCCAATAAAGGATAAACCTTTATTACCTACACTTATGATCTTAGGTATACAAACTAAGGAATTACCGGGTAAGTCTCATCCTAAGCTTGCATTGAACCAGGAAGGTATAATAAGAATAGGATTTAGCAAACTCTAACACTTAACTTTCTGTTTTAGAATCGGATAAGTCACCTCGGTCAGAAGAATTCCACCCCGGCCGAGATGTTCATCAACCGAACGAGATGCTTAGGGTTAATGTTAAAGACTCGAGCTTTCAGGATCCTACTGGAATCTAAGATTATTCTATCATTGTTTTTCCCACAACCTTCAGCCAATCACCCTAGAATCACACAAGGAAATTAGCCACTCATCATCATAATGAAAGTATTAAAATATATGGGAAGAAAGTGAATATTTGAACAAAGAAGAATTTAATGAAAAGACTTCAATAAATGAATCAAATATCACAACAAAGCGTTCCTTGGATAATAATCCAAAAAGACAAGACAATCAATGAGGGAATTGAAGTCAATCTTACAAAACCCTCCAAAAAGGCTATAAAAGCTATGATCTTCAATCTTCCTTCAACCTTCAAAAAGGTTCTTCAAATCTCCCAAATTGGAGTATGCTGCTGCTGCGTGTGCTGGATGCAGGATCTCCAACTGTAAGCGGATCGTATGCAGCCCCCTGAATTTGTGGAAATCCAACCCTTTTTATAGAAAAATAAACCTCCAAAGATAATAAATCTTAAGAAGATATTATCCCATAAATATAGGTAAAATATATGATTCTGCATATCTCCTTCCTTCCAGGAGCCAAGCCTAAAAATATAAGATCACTTTCCAAATTTAAAAGATCTCTTCCAAGAATAAAATATTCTCGCCGCGTCCTAGGTGTTCGCCTCGGTCGAGTCGGCGTCTCTGGATCACCTCGGTCGAGGTGAATCAATGGTCAACCGAGGTGAGTCACGACAGGATGTGAAATCTCTTGAATCTGCTCCAAAGTAAATCTTTAATCCATGGCTATGCTCCTTGGATGTAGCTCCAAATGACTCATGACTCCTTTTGCTCCTTTTTGATGCAAAACGTACCAAATTACCTGCAATTACAATGAAACTAGGTGTAGACCTCGATTCTCGCAAAGGTAGATGAAATGGTAGTAAAATCACATAATGTACATACGAACATGCAGATTATGAAAGATAAAACGTCCAAACAAACCCCAAAATATAGACTATAATTCACGCTATCAAAATACCCCATACTTAGCCCTTGCTTGTCCCCAAGCTAGTTCCTCATATAGAAGACAAGATAGAATGGATTATAAGTCAAGAAAATCAATGAAAAAGTCTTTCAAAAACATTTTATGGTGTGCAACTATCATGGATCACTCTAAGAGAATACTTCCTGGAATTAAAAACTCAATATGATCAAAACATTTTATAAATATAAGAAAGTTGTTCATCTTTGCATAAAATCATAGAATGCATAATAAATCATAATTATCAAAATTAATCATGTATAATCCAGTTTAAACCGCTAAGTCAATCAACAAGCTCAAGGTCTCAAGGGCTTCCCAAAAGAAAAGGTCAAGAAACGTGTAGGGTAGGGATGTATGTAAGGTAATGTGGTGCCAGAATCCGGGAAAAGGATGAACTTCACTTCACTTTGACTTGCAACATCTTCCACCAATAAGCTTTGCTTATCTCTCACTTTTTCTTTTCTTTTACTTTACTTTTTGGGATGCATGGACAGAGGTGCACAATAACCGAAGCCTAGGAAATCTGCAATCATCAATTTCTCGAGATGCATCAAACCCTTGATGCACATACCATGACCCGTTAGGAATATCGCTCAATCCGACTTTGGCAAGACACAAACACCCGGCTATGTGAATGGTGCCGAGTTACTCATCTTCATGATTGACTTCCCCAAACCTATTATTGCTTTCTAACACTTCCACTTCCAGCCCACTTCTCAACTTTAACTTGCTTTCACCACTTTGCTTGCTTCCAAATTCCCGGATAGGTAAAGGGAGGCAAAATGTATATGAGGGGCTAAGCATGATCAAGAAGAAGAAGAAGAAGAGAATGAATTGCCTTGGTCTTTCCAAGAAGAAAGTGAGAGAACTTAACCTGCGGTGTCAACCTTCAAATTCAACATAATTTGGATAAAAACAAAGTATTAAACATGCTAATAATTTCAAACAAAGCATTTAGCAACTTAAACATATTATAAAACCTTTCAAACACATAAAGAATTTAAAACCAGTAGGTAAACAAAATCTTCACTGAGATCATATCCAGATAAGTAACACAAAATCGTTTTCGAAAACTTTCTGTTACGTCACCTCGGTCGAGATGTTCTTGGTTCAACCGAGGTGAAATACCTCGTTTCGCCAGAATCTCCCCGGTCGAGGTCAAAAAATTTTTTTTTTTTTTTCGGTTTCGACGTTTTTCTCAATCAAATAATCTGTAGGTATGCATGTAATATCAGATAATCATATAAAGGCAAGTGAAGCATAAATATGAAAATATCCGATAAATAAAATACATCAAAAGTGTCGAATACATCAAAGGTAGCCACATAGTCAAATAACAAACACCCCATACTTGAGACACACTGTCCCAGTGGGTATAATAAAAGTCTAAACAAGAGAACTCACCGGATAAAAGCCGAACTGCATAAAAATATAATAATAAAACCCTGCAGCTCCTCAGTAGTCTCGATCCGGTGGTGGTGGTGGTATGTAGGGGAACTGAGTCGGATCATAGGGATGGCCCATGATACGCTCAAACTGTAGCTGAGCCATCATGTGCTGATGATGCTGCCGCTCCTGCATCTCGCGGATATCCAGCGAAAGTGCAGCATATGAGTCGATAACCTGATCCGTCAGGTCATCGATCCGTCGGTGTGCAGCTCTATCCCTCACTCCCCGCCTCCTGCGTCTAGTAGGTCTGACTGGAGAAGTTTCAGCTGGCGCCGGCTCAGTGTCCTCCTCGTCATCATCCAAATCAATAATAGGTGGCGCGCTCATCCCAGTTGTATCTGTCCCTGTGTCCATCGGGACGCCACCTCCTCTCTCATCTACTGTATCCTCATCATCGTCGTCGTCCTCCTCAGCCTCAGCAGGGGCAGCTGCTGCCTCTCTATGATCCTCTATCAGCGTATCCCAAGCTGTCTGCCAGTAATACGGATCAAAGACTGTGAACTGCGCAGACCAGCGGATCCCCTGAGGTGCAGTCCGCTCCCAAGGCATGGCGATGTATGGAGTGGTCAAACCACGGGGAACTAGAATCCTCCGTGTGATCATCTCCTGTAATCCCAACGGCTTCGGAGCCGCCGCCATCGTGCAAACGCTGAGGTCCATCCCGTGGTAGGTAGCAATGTGGGTGACCAGACCTCCGCAGCAAATGTCTCCCTTCGCCTTGGCCTTGATCTTGTGCAGATCCTCTGCCAAGAGCAAGCCAAAGTCTGGGAAACCTCCTGTAACCATGCAGTATAAGGCGAAGAGCTCCCCCTGTCGGACCTTCTGGGGCGTCTCAGTACGCGCCAGAAGCGTCTCGCTGAAAATCCTGTGGGCTAGTCTGAAGGCTGGATGAAAGATGACCCTCTCCCTGGAATCTCCAAGGCGCCATCTGTCTGCGTGCTCAGTAATATGGGCGATCTGCCCCCAGAACTCCCTAGCTACGGATCGGGAGGGGAAGTCTACGGCGGTGGGGTCAGGAAAGCCAAAAATCTCTCTCCATATCTCTAAAGGAACTATGAAGTTCCGGTTCATCAACCGGTACTTCACAGACCGGTCTGTGGGGAGGTAGGAGAAGGAGCTAACAAACTCGAGTGTCGGCTCTAAGTAGGTTGGGGCTCGGATCTCAGTAAACTGATCCAGCCCGACAGTAGCAATCATCCTCCTAAGGTCAGCATCTAACCCTAGGCAATCAAAAGCTGACACGTCCAGAAATCGTGGTGCGATAACTAGACGGCTAGCTATCCGCTCATAGTCTACCCGGCATCTCTCGTGGATAACCGGGCGGTAAGGACGGGATGAGGAAGGAGAAGGGGAAGGAGAGGATCTATCTCTAAGGGCTAACACTCTGTCAGAACTCATCTTCGATCAACACTGTCAGACTACCTCGGTCGACTGACAAACTCCAAGAATCACCTCGACCGAGGTGCAGATCGACTGGACCGAGGCGAAGACAGTCGCGATTTCAACTCTCAAAAATCTAGTTCTTTTCCCCCAAAAATCACTACCGATGCTTCCTATGGGGTACTTAAGCTTTTCCTCAACAGATTCAAGGGCAACCAAAGCCCAAATCGAAGTAAACGAGCGAGTTAGGGTTTCGATCGTTTTTTACCTCGTTCCGGCCGATTCACTCGAATTTTTCTGCAGATTTGTTGTTGCAATCGACTCCTCTACCCTTCAATCTCGGTTTGGAAACAGAAAATGTCGAAAACGAGTAAGATTTGAGAGAGAGCGAAGTGGATCTGTCGCCGCGGTCGAGGTGGGTAAAAATGTGAAAAGTAATTTTTCTTTCCCTTTTATACTGTTACTGGATCTGCTGTCACCTCGGTCGAGATGGTCTCGACTGGACCGAGGTGGTATGGACCGAGGTGGTTCTGCAGAAACCCTAGTCACCTCGGTTGCTCAAGAATCAACTCGGTCGAGGTGCTCTGACAATAACCGAGGTGCTTCTGTCTTCTCAGAATCTCGAACTTCTGTCCTTCCAGTTGTGCTCCTTCCTAGATATTCCCTGTTGTCTGTCCAGAACGCCAAAAACAAAGCAAAGCAAAGCAAAAACAAAAGCTATCTAAACTAGACTAGAAAACGGGAAAAGAAAGCAATACCTTGGGTTGCCTCCCAAGAAGCGCTTGATTTAAGGTCGCTAGCTGGACCATTCTCTATAGGATTACTCAATGTACCTTGAACACCATGGAGTGCTCATCACATCCATCATAAAATTCTTCCAAAAAGGTTCCGGTCCCTAATTTCACCGGCAAATGGTAAGATCTCCCACGTTCATGCTTGTATGGTTTGATTCTCACCGGAATCCTTCTAGATTTCCTCCACTTCAATGGGACATAATCTACCCTCGTGTCCCATCCTTTCCTGGATCGAGAAAACAGTTTCTCGAGAATCATAGCAGCTTCCCCATTTATAGCTTGGGGATGGTAAAGGGTCCTGAGCATGGGAGGGACCCCATACTTGAACAAGAGACACTTCATCGCCTTAGCGGTGTAGTGTTTGCAAACTCCACTCCTTGTAATCCAAGGAGTATCTTCTTCTATCGGTTTCAAGGGAGGTTTCATCTTGATCTTAGGAGGTTCTTTCGGAAGAGACCTCCAACTCTCCGGTGCCTTCCTGAAAAATTCAGAAATATTAATAGGGAAGTC
Organism: Fagopyrum esculentum; assembly: GCA_033239045.1. NCBI lineage: Eukaryota > Viridiplantae > Streptophyta > Magnoliopsida > Caryophyllales > Polygonaceae > Fagopyrum > Fagopyrum esculentum. Next base: position 11,150,774 of record BSUD01000002.1, on the reverse strand, counting down.
AAATGAAGTAGGAGAATGTACCTTGCAAAGTTCTCCAAGGTTTGAGATAAGTTTCATGTTGGGTTGATAATCCACACACGAAATCTCTCTCAAATCAGCTGGTCTTTCTTCCACCTTGACCAAAATCTCAGTAATTTGGCCAAAGTCTTCTGCATCTGCCTCTTCCGGTTCTGCAGGTTCTTCTTCCATCTCGGTCGAGATCTCTTCCACCTCGGCCGAGGTCTCAACAGTCGGATCGAGATCCTCCACATCCTCCTCTTCCACAAAAACTTCAGGAGAAGCTTCCGGTCCGACCAGAGGAATGCTTGGAAAGTGTAACACTTCCTTATGCTCCTCTTCCGGCTTAGCATAGGATATGGTGCTTTCCTTGAGCTCCTCCACCTTCTTCATCAACTTCTCCAATCTTGATTCGAGAGAGTCTTCGAAAGGTTGCTCATAAATGTTTTTAGGGACATTCTTCTCATCCCATATCGCAAGTTCATGTTGAATGGCCTCTTCTCTTTCCCATTCATTTTTGAACCAATAGAAGGAGTACTTTTCCTCCAAGTATTCATAATGGTCCGCCCTAGCACTTTGTCTTGCTATCCAGGCTGGATCAAATGTAGTCATCGGAAATCCTGAAAACTACAAAACTCATAGAAAGAGTAGTTAGTAGCAACAGGGGCAATAGCCCCGAAAGCAAACCGAAACCGGCTCGGTCTAGACCAAGTCCCCGGCAACGGCGCCAAAAACTTGTTCGCTCCAAACGGTGTGTGCAAGCTTTAAATTTATAACCCTAGACTTAAGCTTAAAACAAGGATGCGAACCCGCAATGTACGGGTCAATCGTAGTAAAAGCAAGAAAATTCCAGGGGTCGATCACAAGGACTCGGTGAAACAAAGTCAATACGGTATGCTAATGTCAATGCTAACCACAAGAGCAATTTAACACAATCAAAGATGAATAAGAAGTCAATAAAGCAAACATGCAATTCTAGGGATTAAAGCGTCTAGTTGTGGTTCCAACTCAAGATCTATAGATAAGCGGACAAAGCTGAGATTTTTGCGTGGGGAAGGTGTTACTAAAGTGGAGTAGATCACCGGGTAAGTCTCACTACACACTAATCCTAAACCGTAACTCCTATTACCGGGTAAGTCTCAAGGAATCAAGATAAAGAACTATAACCTCAAACTAACACACCATCTAAGGGAATAGAATCAACCTTTACCGGGTAAGTCTCAGGCTAACTCACAAAGATGGGACGGAAGCACACTCAAACCCCAATAAAGGATAAACCTTTATTACCTACACTTATGATCTTAGGTATACAAACTAAGGAATTACCGGGTAAGTCTCATCCTAAGCTTGCATTGAACCAGGAAGGTATAATAAGAATAGGATTTAGCAAACTCTAACACTTAACTTTCTGTTTTAGGATCGGATAAGTCACCTCGGTCAGAAGAATTCCACCCCGGCCGAGATGTTCATCAACCGAACGAGATGCTTAGGGTTAATGTTAAAGACTCGAGCTTTCAGGATCCTACTGGAATCTAAGATTATTCTATCATTGTTTTCCCACAACCTTCAGCCAATCACCCTAGAATCACACAAGGAAATTAGCCACTCATCATCATAATGAAAGTATTAAAATATATGGGAAGAAGGTGAATATTTGAACAAAGAAGAATTTAATGAAAAGACTTCAATAAATGAATCAAATATCACAACAAAGCGTTCCTTGGATAATAATCCAAAAAGACAAGACAATCAATGAGGGAATTGAAGACAATCTTACAAAACCCTCCAAAAAGGCTATAAAAGCTATGGACTTCAATCTTCCTTCAACCTTCAAAAAGGTTCTTCAACTCTCTCCCAACTTGGAGTATGTTGCGGCTGCTGCGTATTTCTGGTGTAAGCGGGGGTGTGCTGCGTCGTATGCGAGATGTATGCAGCCTCCTTAATTTGTGGAAATCCAACCCTTTTTATAGGAAAATAAACCTCCAAAGATAATAAATCTTAAGAAGATATTATCCCATAAATATAGGTAAAATATATGATTCTGCATATCTCCTTCCTTCCAGGAGCCAAGCCTAAAAATATAAGATCACTTTCCAAATTTAAAAGATCTCTTCCAAGAATAAAATATTCTCGCCGCGTCCTAGGTGTTCGCCTCGGTCGAGTCGGCGTCTCTGGATCACCTCGGTCGAGGTGAATCAATGGTCAACCGAGGTGACTCACAACAGAATGTGAAATCTCTCGAATCTGCTCCAAAGTAAATCTTTAATCCATGGCTATGCTCCCTGGATGTAGCTCCAAATGACTCATGACTCCTTTTGCTCCTTTTTGATGCAAAACGTACCATATTACCTGCAATTACAACGAAACTAGGTGTAGACCTCGATTCTCGCAAAGGTAGATGAAATGGTAGTAAAATCACATAATGTACATACAAACATGCAGATTATGAAAGATAAAACGTCCAAACAAACCCCAAAATATAGACTATAATTCACGCTATCAAAATACCCCATACTTAGCCCTTGCTTGTCCCCAAGCTAGTTCCTCATATAGAAGACAAGATAGAATGGATTATAAGTCAAGAAAATCAATGAAAAAGTCTTTCAAAAACATTTTATGGTGTGCAACTATCATGGATCACTCTAAGAGAATACTTCCTGGAATTAAAAACTGAATATGCTCAAAACATTTTATAAATATAAGAAAGTTGTTCATCTTTGCATAAAATCATAGAATGCATAATAAATCATAATTATCAAAATTAATCATGTATAATCCAGTTTAAACCGCTAAGTCAATCAACAAGCTCAAGGTCTCAAGGGCTTCCCAAAAGAAAAGGTCAAGAAACGTGTAGGGTAGGGATGTATGTAAGGTAATGTGGTGCCAGAATCCGGGAAAAGGATGAACTTCACTTCACTTTGACTTGCAACATCTTCCACCAATAAGCTTTGCTTATCTCTCACTTTTTCTCTTTTTTACTTTACTTTTTGGGATGCATGGACAGAGGTGCACAATAACCGAAGCCTAGGAAATCTGCAATCATCAATTTCTCGAGATGCATCAAACCCTTGATGCACATACCATGACCCGTTAGGAATATCGCTCAATCCGACTTTGGCAAGACACAAACACCCGGCTATGTGAATGGTGCCGAGTTACTCATCATCATGATTGACTTCCCCAAACCTATTATTGCTTTCTAACACTTCACTTCCAGCCACTTCTCAACTTTTGACTTGCTTTCACCACTTCGCTTGCTTCCAAATTCCCGGATAGGTAAAGGGAGGCAATATGTATATGAGGGGCTAAACATGATCAAGAAGAAGAAGAAGAAGAAGAATGAATTGCCTTGGTCTTTCCAAGAAGAAAGTGAGAGAACTTAACCTGCGGTGTCAACCTTCAAATTCAACATAATTTGGATAAAAATTAAGTATTAAACATGCCAATAATTTCAAACAAAGCATTTAGCAACTTAAACATATTATAAAACCTTTCAAACACACAAAGAATTTAAAATCAGTAAGTAAACAAAATCTTCACTGAGATCATATCCAGATAAGTAACACAAATCGTTTTCGAAAACTCTCAGTTAACCCACCTCGGTCGAGATGTTCTTGGTTCAACCGAGGTGAAACACCTCGTTTTGCCAGAACTGTCCCGGTCGAGGTCAAAAATTTTTTTTAAAACCATTTTTTTTTCGGTTTCGACGTTTTTCTCAATCAAATAACCTGTAAGTATGCATGCAATCTCAGATAAACATATAAATGCAGAATGAAGCATAAATATGAAATATTACATAAACACCCCACACTTGGGACACACTGTCCCAGTGGGTCGAAATAAGTCTAAGGACAGGATACGCACCGAACATAGCTAAACTGCATGAAGAAGTAAGAAACAGCTCCCAGATAAGACCATCTCGGTTGGCGAAGTACATCTCGGTCGAGGTGTTCTGACAGTCCCCGAGATGTATCTCAGTAAAGCTCGTTTCCTCAACTTCTCGAAACTTCGTTCTTCTAGTGTAGCTCCTGAACTGTGATCCTTCCTTTTGGAATACCTGGTTGTTGTCTAGAGGAAAGCAAAAACAAAAGCTATCTAAACTAGACTAGAAAACGGGAAAAGAAAGCAATACCTTGGGTTGCCTCCCAAGAAGCGCTTGATTTAAGGTCGCTAGCTGGACCATTCTCTATAGGATTACTCAATGTACCTTGAACACCATGGAGTGCTCATCACATCCATCATAAAATTCTTCCAAAAAGGTTCCGGTCCCTAATTTCACCGGCAAATGGTAAGATCTCCCACGTTCATGCTTGTATGGTTTGATTCTCACCGGAATCCTTCTAGATTTCCTCCACTTCAATGGGACATAATCTACCCTCGTGTCCCATCCTTTCCTGGATCGAGAAAACAGTTTCTCGAGAATCATAGCAGCTTCCCCATTTATAGCTTGGGGATGGTAAAGGGTCCTGAGCATGGGAGGGACCCCATACTTGAACAAGAGACACTTCATCGCCTTAGCGGTGTAGTGTTTGCAAACTCCACTCCTTGTAATCCAAGGAGTATCTTCTTCTATCGGTTTCAAGGGAGGTTTCATCTTGATCTTAGGAGGTTCTTTCGGAAGAGACCTCCAACTCTCCGGTGCCTTCCTGAAAAATTCAGAAATATTAATAGGGAAGTCAAATGAAGTAGGAGAATGTACCTTGCAAAGTTCTCCAAGGTTTGAGATAAGTTTCATGTTGGGTTGATAATCCACACACGAAATCTCTCTCAAATCAGCTGGTCTTTCTTCCACCTTGACCAAAATCTCAGTAATTTGGCCAAAGTCTTCTGCATCTGCCTCTTCCGGTTCTGCAGGTTCTTCTTCCATCTCGGTCGAGATCTCTTCCACCTCGGCCGAGGTCTCAACAGTCGGATCGAGATCCTCCACATCCTCCTCTTCCACAAAAACTTCAGGAGAAGCTTCCGGTCCGACCAGAGGAATGCTTGGAAAGTGTAACACTTCCTTATGCTCCTCTTCCGGCTTAGCATAGGATATGGTGCTTTCCTTGAGCTCCTCCACCTTCTTCATCAACTTCTCCAATCTTGATTCGAGAGAGTCTTCGAAAGGTTGCTCATAAATGTTTTTAGGGACATTCTTCTCATCCCATATCGCAAGTTCATGTTGAATGGCCTCTTCTCTTTCCCATTCATTTTTGAACCAATAGAAGGAGTACTTTTCCTCCAAGTATTCATAATGGTCCGCCCTAGCACTTTGTCTTGCTATCCAGGCTGGATCAAATGTAGTCATCGGAAATCCTGAAAACTACAAAACTCATAGAAAGAGTAGTTAGTAGCAACAGG
>BSUD01000002.1:11110905-11133150 GCA_033239045.1 Fagopyrum esculentum | reverse complement strand
TATATATATATATATATATATATATATATATATATATATATATATATAGAGTATAGATCCTATGAGAACACCCTATAACGTGAGAACATGAGAACAGATTCGTAATTATTATTAGTTTTGTTACGAAGGTGTCATATCGTTTAATGTATTATTCGTAGTTATTGTTGGTTGAGTGGATTATTCGTAGTTATTGTTGGATTCCTAATTATTATTATTCGTAGTTATTATTAATTATGATATCTACTCTAAATCTCAACCCTTAATACTCATCATCCAACGGTGTACGATTGTTCTCATGTTCTCACGTTAGGGGTGTTCTCATGGAAACCACACCCTATATATATATATATATATAAAGCAATAATAGATCGATTTGGTTCCGACAAATAAGACAGATGATTTTAGAAAAGAAGATGCAGAGTGAGAGGTTTGATTGTAAAATGAAGAAGAGGGTCTCCTCGAAAACAATGTAATGTACTGCTAATGGAGATTCCTATTGTTGTTGACCTAAGACAGATGATGATTTTAGAAATTGTTTGTTTTGCCAATTTTTTGTTCAATTTTTATGCTTATAGAATAAGGTGAAATGGTTTCTCAAAATGTAAAGTATTTTTTGGGTAAGAAAGGATTTATGTTTCTTCTTTCCTTCCCCTTATCTTTGCTTAGAGATAGTATTAGTTGGAAGCTAAGGTTATATTTATAGAGTTTATTTCCTTAAAGATAATTTTTAGTAAGATTAGCCTCAAACCGTATAATGATTAAATTTAGCTTCCTCCCTATAAATAAGATTATGCAACCATTCGTTTTCTTTGTCCAATATTTCTTTCAATCCAGTCGTAAGCGGTAAGTTGTTAGACATGTTGACTCGATCTCCTATGTGAGTTGGCTCGACCGGTCCCCATCAATCGGCAAATATTTGGTCCTTGTTGGCATGATCAGTCTCATTTTCATTTACTTAATAAAGGTTGAAGTATGTCTTACTGATTTCTCATTATTTTAGGGTATGCAAAGCTCGACTTGCATGATGATCTTGTGGTGTTTGTGTTTATCTTTATCATTTGAGCATATGTCTTAATTCATATGTTAAGGTAGTTCGATGATCATCCAATGCAAGATGTGAGGGTTACACATGAATGATTCATAGGTCTTTTTTGTACTTAAGGTGTTTGTTTGCAAGATGCGAAAACTGCGCGAATTAATATCTTATTTTCCCGTCCAATGCGAGAGTTGTTTACGATCATTTTTTTCACAATATGATTATATAACCTTGTACACGTTTGATCATAAACTAAGTTTCCATTATGTGCGTATTATTGTGGTGATTTAGGTTATGAAATTGCCTTATTAGTCACATATAATGTTGTTACATTTCTTAGTTATATGTAGTTGGATCAACCGATAAAAATATATTGATCTCCTTTATCTTCGTCGATCGGCCCCATCTGTCTACTGATCAGCTATACTTTTACAATTCCGGCCCTGCCCGTCTAGCCCGCCCGCCCGTCCGGGAAAAACATGGGTATGGACAACTAGTTTGGTCCGTTCGGGTCTGACCCGGCTCAACCCTTATTTTGGTGGGATTAGTATGGGTAACCATTTTGGCCTACGGGCCAACCCGACCCGTATATATATAGTTTTATACATATAATTTTTATACATATGTATATATAATTTAGATTGTTTTGAGTGTCACATACTCTCATTTTTCATGTAGTTTGTTTGGAGTATTTTGACGAGTTATACTCGTTGTAATACAAGATTGCACGGATAATTTGACAGCAATAGTACTTTCGTTTTCAAGTATTTGGAAATATTCATTTTTTTCGTTTTTCAGGTATTTGAAAATATTCATTTTTGTGTGTTCATGGTTGTTGAACTCTGCTCGCTCTCAAACGTGTGTTAAATATGAACAAAATAGTCCTAAATTTATATTGAAATAAAAGCCTGAACAAATAAGTGAACCCGCAATGTACGGATCAATTGTAGGAAAACAAATATTCCAATGTCGATCTCAAGGACTAAGGTGAAATCAATAGGTGATAAATCAATGACAGAATAGATCAATGCAAATACTAAGAAAGAAAAGACAAAAGCAATCAATATAAACAATATGATAATCGGGAAAATGCATATTCTATAGATCAAGGAATCCAATTGTGGTTTTTGATTCAAGACTTCTAAAAACTTGGACAAAGCTGGGATTGTTAAGAAAAGGTGTTTCTAAGGTGGAAAAGATTACGGAGAAGGTCTCACTATCCACTATCCCAAACCAAAACTCTTATTACCGGATAAGTCTCAAGGGTTTAAAGAAAGGAACTATAAACTCAAACCAACAACTCAACCTAAGGGTCAAGAACTAACCTTTACCGTGTAAGTCTCAAGCTAGCTCACTCAAGCGAGAAGAATCCACACTCAAACCTAATAAATGGGTAAACCTTTATTACCTAGAACTCGTCATCTTTGGCAACTAAGAAAGGAAATCACCGGGTAAGTCTCTTCTCAAGATTAGATGTAAGCTTGAAAGGCTCAACAAAGATTTGAGAAATCTATAACCTAAGCATAAAGATATATCAAGAAATGGATCAACAGAAGAAATTTTGGGTTGTTCTTGGAAAAATCTCGGCCGAGATTCCTGAAGAATAAACCGAGATTCGTCAACTCGAAGGTAAAACCAACTTTCAGGGTCCAATCTAAACTTAAAGGCTCAGTCTATCATCATCTATACCACAACCATCAACCAATCAACCTAGAATCGCAAAGGGTCTTAGCCAACAACATATTCAAATCAAGAATGATATATGAAATCAAGAAACTCATAAAACCAAAAGAAGAGTAAGAAATACTTAGCAAGATGTCTTAAATATCCAAAAACAAAAGCAAACCAATAACAAAAATCCAATCTTTAATCCAAAAACAATGAAATATATAACTAGTCTTTCGCTCCAAGAAATCTTCAAGTCTTCTCTAAATCTAAAAGTGTTGTAGCCGTCAATGGGGCGTAGAAAGCCAACTTCCGTGGGACGTCCCTTTAATATTGCAGGTTATGAGAAATATATAGAGATAAATATAGGGTTTTGACAAGCATGAGTCCCTTAAAGATAATGCGTAATCTTGGGCTGAAATAAGATAAACTACAATATTCGGCCATCTTAAAGATAGATCGCGGTCTTGGGCCAGCTTAAAGATAAACTGTAATATTGAGCCAGCTAAAAGATAAACCGTAGCTTTAAGATAAACCTTTCATTTCTTTTCCCCGATTGAAATCCAACAAAAACGCGATCTTTATTTGTATAAATCTCGGCCAAGATTTTTGTTCTGCAACGTCTTCTCCTTAGCTCCTTGCTTGCTCCTTTTGTGATGGTCCAACTTTCCTTTTATGCTCCATCAAGCTCCAATATAATCCTCATCAAGGCTTAGTCCTCATATGTTTCATTTTGCTCCAAAATCCGCCAAATAACCTACAAATGGAAGAAGAATCCGTGTAGACATCTATTGTTGCAAAGTATGCAAATATGAGCTCAAATGCTATAGATTCATGTCTTATGCATGCAAAACAAAGGGGAAAACTTATCTAAATGCATGTCTAAACTAAAATAATTCATGTCATCAAACTCAATGGTAGTGCACTATGCAAATATAATTAGATTGAAAGTTTGTGTTAAATACATCATATTACCTGTTTTGAACGATAAATCTCGGGAACAAAACGCACAATCAAGTACATAAATGGCAATCGGGCCGGGCCAAAAGCTCACCAGCTTTTTACATGGGTGGATATGGGTACCGTCTGCTGGCCGGACAAGCCGGACCGAACCCATATCTTCTGGGTAGAATTTTTAGTTATGGCCCGGCCCGGACCCGACCCGATTCCTATTTTGTACAAGTCTACAATCAGCCCTATCTCACTTGTATGTGTCTATATTCTGTCTTGTTTTCTCACATTTGTTATTCTATTTATATTTAATTTTTATTTTTGGTCTTACACTTAATGTTCAAATAATTGCATTAATATCATTGTATATTACAATTGTATATTCGGCTTTCGGTTTCGGTTTTGGCTTTCGGTTTCGGCTTTCGGTTTCGGTTTTGGTTCGGTTCGGTTTTCGGGTTTCGGTTCGTTCTTAATCCTATATTACAATTGTATATTAAAATTATTTGCGAGATTTAAGACTCACATATCAACCCTCATCACTATCTCACACAACCCCATAGGTGATCTTATAATAGAACTTGAGCAAAAGAAAGACGAAGCTAAACCTAGTAAGAATATAATCACGAAATTTCTAAGAAGGGAAAACAACACGTTATTGTTCACACAACCCTGGAGAAAGGAAAAGAAATGGTTGCTTCCATGGTGAACCTACAAAGATATCTCAAAGAGCTCTTAAAATTCAAAACTAATATCAAGCGATGCAAGAGACTAGATTGATGGGAAGCTCCTCGGTGATCTTGTAGAGTTCTCAAAGAAAAATATAAATACGCACAAAACATATTATGATACTAAGTTTTAGGGTCCAAAACAACAGAATACTCGTATATAATTATACGATCTATAAAGTTATATTCGTATTATGGTATTGAGTTTATATTTCAACGGATAATCAGGAAATTTGCAGAAGATTAATAAATACACACAAAATACTGAAAATTTAACTAAAAACCTAACAATTCCGTATATAAAATAATGTGTCATATAATTTTAAACCGTACGTAGCATGTGACAAATATCTAGTCCTAACGTAAATAATATAATGCAATTAGAAAATGATCAAAAGGCCCTAAAAAGTAAAAAGCCCCCGGAATGGGTAAGTAAAAAGGGATTCAAACGAATTCGACTAAAGGAAAATGAGTAGGAAGATGGGTTGGAGAGTGAAAACTCTCAAGTGTCCTTCGTGTGTGTGGATGCAAATAACTTTTCAACATAACAACTTTATCGATGTTAACTTTATCAATGGCAACACATGCATTGTATAATGATGAACATGTTAGAATCGGTTAGATTGTTGATCCAAATTCCGTATTCGAGGTTGTAGCCATAAGCTTCGTTAAATTTTGACATTTGATGATGTTAAGGTTGTATACCTAATCGTATTCGAGGTTGTGATCCATACAAATAAAATGAAACAAATAGATTATAGAAGATTTAAGTATTAATAACAATTATAATGTAACGTTTCGTTGTGAATCAGGGGAGTAAGTTATATGCTTTAAGTACCTATATAAGTATATGATTTTAAACTGAACTGAAACGAATATTAATAAATTTATGACCGCAAACCAAACCGCTTATGAACGATTTAGTTTCAATGTGGATCAAAATTTATCGGTTCGGTTCGGTTCGATTCGGTTTATAGATCTCCATTTTATAGTGTAGTGGATAAATTAGAGAGTTACTAACTTAAGTAAGAATCGTATTTACTTTGTGGGATGTTGTGTGACCAAAACGAGACGAAGTGTGCCGTGTAAAGCCGGCTCCCGTTTATCCTCAAATCAAGGAAAGTTAAATTCGGCTTTAAACAGCCTCCCAAGAAACGAATCCCTCACCCTCGCTCTCTTTCTCTTTCCCAATTCATTCGCCAGCAAAGTGGGAGAGAGAGCCAGAGAGGGAGAATGGGAGCGTACCACAACGACGACGTTTTCTTCAACCCTGTCGGAACCTCCCGTGATCTCCGCGTCTGCAAGCACATCCACGACAACCTCCATGGCAACATCTATCTTGAACCTGTTCGTTCTCTTTCATGCTTTGCTAAACTTTCTTCGTCTTTCATTTTTTTGTAGTTTCCGATATCAATTGGTTTAACCTCGCGATATTTTCAATAGCGGAAAATTAGGTTAATGCAGCACTTGTATGACAAAAATGAGTGTTGAATTTGAGCTTTGTATGCTCTTATGAATGCAGATGTTTCTCAAGTTCGTTGATACTGAGCAGTTTCAAAGACTTCGTGATTTGAAGCAGCTAGGTAACTATAGACATTTCTCATGTTTCGTTTTTTCTTCTTATGTGGTTTCATTTCATTCTGCAAGTTTTGTATTGCAGGTGTGGCGGATAAGGTTTTCCCCGGAGCTGTGCATTCTAGGTTTGAGCACTCTCTAGGCGTGTATTGGATTGCTGGCCAGGCCATTCATTTGCTAGAAAAGTATCAAGTATGTGCTGCCTTTATAATTCCATAGTAAAGATAATCCAGTGGTCATTCAATAATTTATACTTTCTCTGCTTATAGGGCTCCGAACTTGGAATTGATAGATTTGATACGAAGGCAGTGAAGCTTGCAGGTATGAACTGTGTATCACAATTTCAAATGATTGTGAGAAGAAAATAAAATTGGAATTCAATAAAATGATTCTTTGTATAGGCCTCCTGCATGATATTGGACATGGTCCTTTCAGTCACTTGTTTGAGAAGGAGTTTCTGCCTCAAGTACATGGCGGTATCAAATGGTAAATTCTACTCCTAAAAATTTCTTATGTGCTAATACTTTGGATCAAATGCTCTAATTGGATGTTTACCTTTAAATGCATGTTAGTTATTTAAACCAATACATGCTTCAGTTTATGCTGTAAGATTTTGCTAAACGATTTTCTCACATTAGCTTCGACTTTGAAAACCTTTATTGATCAATATTTGCACTAATTTTCTGACTAAAAAATATCATATTATATAGTAAAATTACCGTCTGCTTCTTAGTGTGCATGTAAACACTTGTTAGCTGTGTTAATTGTGTAATTTGCCTTGATTGTTTCGTTCAGTATGTGATGGATGGAAATCCTAGAATGGATATCAGAACTGAAATGGAAACCTGATTGATACATAACAAAGTACAAAGAAGCATCATGACGATTGGGATCGGGCTGTTAGCTTTAGTTAAGCTAATATCTGGAGACGGAACTAAATTCCAACTTGATTGACGGCCAGAATATCTATTAGGATAAGAATGCAATGTTTTGCTTAGGTAGTTTGATTGCTATCGTTTACATATTCTTAGGACTACTATTTGCGTTGAGTCTTGCCAACGATGGTCAGTTATTGCTGGAACTAGATCTTTTCTGCCATCTAGTATATTTTATACTATTTTAGCATGAAATACTGGTTTATCCTTCCTATTCGGCTATTCTGATGCCTAGGCATTTCTCTTTTTATGCTTTTTCCAAGTGACACTAGTTTGTGCTAAATCTTGCTATTTAAGGATCAGTCTGTGCAAGAACTGTCTTCAGTCATTATGTTTTTCTTATGAGAGACCTTATTGACTGTTTTATCCCTTTCACGGTGTTTCCAAGGATGTTATATCTTTAGACATCTTCAGGGCTTATGCATTTCTGCATTGGTTGTAATTACTTATTTTATTTTTTATATCTTCATTAAAATATTTTAAGTATGGTTCTTGTTGGGTTTGATTCTGAATAAAAACTTGGGTGACTGACTTGTTTACGTTTACCTAAGAAAAATAGATATGCTACCAACCTACCATGTAGTACTTATTTCAACTTTCACAAAACAATCAAGTTCATTTTTGTTATTAACCTTATCCATAGAGCATAGATCACTACTAACTATTGCAGTTATTCCTTTGCTGAGCTACATTTTAAATATTCTACTTTTAGGTCTCATGAGCAAATGTCGGTGAAGATGATTGACCACATTGTTGACGAGCATCATATTGATATTGGACGTGATACTATTAAAAGAGTACAAGTAAGCATATCATATTCTTCTTGCTATGTTCGTTGTTGGAACTTTCTAAGACATTTTTTTTTATCGATGGTCTGCTTAATAACTTCGGTTACTTTCTTCATTGAAAAGTCAAACAAGCAAACAAGTGTCAAGTTCATTTCACAGGGTGCAATTTATCTGTGAAGTTTGATCTCAATGTGTCTTAATGCTCAATAAATAATTTTTGAAAGCTTGGTTACTTTTTCACAGTTGCCTCCGTCTTTTTCCCTCTGTTATATAGGAAATGATATCGGCAAGCTCAGAATCTGCACTATCTAATGTAAGTTGTTAGCAACAAAGTTTCTATCAAAATATTCCCGTACCTGCATCTAATCTTCAACATCTTTATGTTTGAATTAAGAGCACAAGAGAGAAGCAATTTCTATACGATATTGTAGCTAATGGTCGTAATAGCATCGATGTTGACAAGTGAGTTGAATTTGCTGATTGTTGCTAGTTAACATACAACTTATTCAGAATTAAGGTGTTTTTCCACATGAAGCAGTGGTATCTTAACAATGTGGTGAAATCTGTGTTCAGATTTGATTATATTGCTCGTGATTCCCGAGCCTGTGGTATCGGATGCGGCTTTGAATTCCGCAGGTTGTCTTCAAATCCTTTACATTCTCTTCAAATTTACACAAAATCGACACTGATTCCAATTGGTTTAGTTTGGGCTCATGATTTATTACCTCTATAGGTTAATGGAGACAATGCGAGTATTGGGTGATGAAATATGCTATCGGGCTAAGGACTGTGAGTACTTGCTGAAACTCTTTAGCTATCACTTGACTTGATTTTTGTTATGCTTTTCGTCTAACCATTGCTTTTGTCAGATCTTACGGTCCACAAGTTGTTTGCTACTCGTGCTGATCTTCACAGAACAGTTTATACTCATGCCAAAGTGAAGGTAAATAATACTACCATTGTGCTATGTACAATGTTGTTCCTTTTTCGGACATGGCAACGTATTCATAAGTTGTTACTGAATGCAGGCAATTGAGCTTATGATTGTGGATGCACTTGTCAAAGCAAATTCCTATCTTGAAATATCTTCATATATTCATGAACCATCTGAATACTGGAAGGTTAGGATGGACACAACTTGACTTTTGTATGTTTGTCTATGTTTACAAGTCTTTTCTTTCCCCTTTCTTCTGTAATACAGTTGGATGACACCATACTAAAAACTATTGAGACTGCTCCTGATCAAGAATTGAAGGAAGCTAGAGATTTAATCCTGCGGATTAGGAGGAGGGACTTATACCAGGTAGTACCAGTTTGCTAATCCCTCCTAAGCTTCTTTGGTAGGAGTAAAGAAGATTAATCTGTATCCCTTTTCTATGTGTAATAGTTCTGTAATGAGTATTCCGTCCCTAAGGAAAAACTAGAACACTTTAAAGATGTCACTGCTCAGGATATTGTTTGTTCCCAGGTTCGAACTTCTTCCCATCCTTCTGCTGTTGTTGTTATTTTTTTTTTATAGAAAACGGATCCTTGTTGAGTAAGCAATCTCTTAAACAGAAATCTGGTAAAGTAACCTTGAAAGAAGAGGACATTGTGGTTAGCAATGTCAGGATTGATTTGACTCGTGGAAGGCAAAACCCTCTTGAGAAGTAAGTACAAGGAAATAAGAAAGATACACGACTTCTTTCTATAGTATAGTTGAGGCAAACAACATCTTTTTGAAGCCACTAACATCTTCAATTTCTTGGTCTTTGCATGTGTATGTTACGATTTCAGCATCAAGTTTTATCAGGTATCCAATACATATTGCTCTGATTGTTATTTATATCTTTCTTCCCTATGTTACTATAGGGTGTACAAAAGCCATATTTGTTTTCTAATGCTTAATAGCAACAGTCTAATGTCATTTTTCATGCTCAGGATTTTGGGAGTACTGAAAAGTTTGCAATACCCGATCACCGGGTCAGCCACTTGCTCCCTGTGTGCTATCAGGATATGATAGTGAGGGTTTATTCCAAAAAGCTGGAACTGGTACATGACCTCTTTCAACCTTTTTTCCCTTCTGTGCACGTAGATGCTTTAGACATATCTATTAACAAATTCTTATGCATTATGTAACAGGTGGGAGCGGTATCTGAGGCTTTTGAGAACTTTCAGTTGAAAACTTACGGAACTAAAACACAAGTATGTGGAACCCCAGATAGGAAAAAGCGCTGTCTGTGAGGTTATCCATTCATGTACATAAAGTTGAGACATTATGGGCTGATCCACAAAATATGGATATAGAAGGCATCTAACCAGGACTCTAGATGCAAGCACACAGCACACCAGGTCCTAGTGTATTTTCAATTTTTCCAGATGCCTTTTAGATACTTTTCGAGACTCATATGTGCGTTAAAGCTCCTATTCTGTAGTTATACTTGAGTTTAGTCATATTCATATAGATACCTTCACGTTTCTCCTTGTACTATAGCAAATAACTCAATACGCTGTTTTTAAGAGGTGAAGTTCGTTTCTCTTGTTCAGTTCTTTGGGTTTGAGTTTTTCTTGCGTGTAACCTCTCTGTTTCTCCATATACTCTGAACTTGTTGTAAGAAGTAGAATGTCACATTATCCTCGAGTATTGTTTGCTCTTGTTTTTGAAATGGCAGGAGATTCTCTCGCATTGTCCCGGTCTCCTCAACATGACGGTTTGAATACGCTTCTACTACAAACAATAAGAGGTACCACACTCAATTACTTATTGTTGGTTATCTTCAGCTGAATTGTTTGCATGAACAATTTTTCAGACCTTGATAATCACATCTTATTAGTGTTAGTTTGCCTAATTTTAGGTGTTGAGTGGCTTACTATGAATAAGTTGTGGAGTATGCTTCAACGATAATAATTAGAATCCTTGACAGCATGCTTAGGAAAACAACCACACAAATAACTAAGAAGCTGTTTCCTGACTTAATGAAACATAAGCCGAACTTAAGTTGGTGGTGGACATAATCAAAGCCATCGGTGACTAGGGAATAAAGCTTGAAGCTAGGAATTTGCTTTTCTACCCTAAATCCAGCCTTCCCCAAGTCCATCTTCCATCTCATTTTCGAATCTTTGATCCCTTTTCTGATGTCACTTTCCCTTTAAGCACTATAAACAAGACAAATGCACAATCATGGCTATGACTATGAGTTCACAACGTAAAACCTACCTATACTAGGATATGTTGAGCAAGAATCTCTTTTGAGACATTATTTTTATCTTTGCTCTTTTTAACATATGCCTAACATTGATCTAAAAGTTTTTTTTTTATCTATTTTAATCAATAAATAGATAAAAAAAATTGAAAAATGTTATAAAGCAATAAATAACTATTTAAAGAGTAATTTTTTCAGATTCAGATTTTTCGATAATCCTGTTTTTATCCATTAGAAATATTCTGAACATCTTTGGACGTGACCTCGTGATCGAGGATAGCCTTTCATTTTACATTGTTGTCACTCGCACATATGTGCATACGTTAATGTACTGCAAACTCTACAAGGGTCTTGTTTCCATTGATTTTTCAGACCTCTTTGCTTCCGTGACAACCTAATGTACATTTGTATATTTCTTTGTTTTTCTGTTTATTGTGCTTTGTTATAACGGTTAGTCAGTGTCGATTTTTTCGGTCGTTTGGTGGATTGGAAGTATCGGCTAGTGTATCGAACTGTTTTACTTTATTAAAAAAGCTAATACAAATATAACTTTATTAAGTAAAACCATTAGGTTTACGTAACTGAAATCTCCAACCTCTTAAAAAGGTCGATAATGGTAAATGAAAGAAGATATGATTGATACTATGCAATCTTTTTTCTGTGATCTAATCATAAATCAAAAGTCATTTCACTATAAGGAATCTTTGGTTTTTCCATGTGGCTTGTAATATTCAAATCATGATGGTGCACTTGTACTAATGAATTTGGTTTCGTCATCGAAAAGAAAAAGTACTGTGATACCCAAATCAAAGCCCATATAAGTGATATAACGAGTATATCTGTATGATGATTTCGGTTCAATTTTCGCATTGATTTAGAGGATATGATATAGGCAATCAATGCAATTAGCAATAATGAGAAAGAGGGTACAACTCAAATGGGGCAAGAGACATTGAAGGTGGAACATGATGCCAGTATGTCTTGTCCTCTTATTTGGTCGGTGTCTTCAGCTCCTGTCTTTTCATATTCCATGTGCACCAAATTGATTAGCTTCCATTTTGGAACTCTAATGAAGTTTAATTTATGATACATTTGGAACCACCAAATTTATCAATAACGAAGCTTATTAGATAACTTGATGGTTGTTTGTAAAAAACAAAGGTTATTGAATATGATGCAAGTGTAAATTTATATACATAATTTAATTATTTATTTAAAAATGTTTTATAATATTATACTAATAATATATCATTCAATAAGACAGCATACATTTCATGAAAAATTATAAATTAAAATAAACAAGCTTTTTTTTTTTTAAACAAACTTCACTAAATTAATAAGCTTTCATAACCTACTACAATAACCATCTGGACAGACTGGACCAGAAAACATGATCCGGATCGGAAACCTGTCCAAACCACCCCACGTAAACTTGTGAACCCAGTTATTTTAAACGAGTTAATTTTTAAGAAAACTAAATTTCATATAAAATTTATTGTTGTGGGTGAATTGTAATTTATTGTAGATGATATGGGCTAAATACATTGTTGGGTGTTTAATGTTGTTGGTCAATTGTAATTTGTCATTTAAGGTTATGTTTGAAGTTAATGTAATCATCCAATGAATCTGTTAATGAATGACTCTTACTAATTACAAATGGAAGTTAGAATGGGGTTGTCAAGTTCCGTACATTTTGCAATGTGTGACATTATTGATTATTGTGTATGTACATAAGTATGTAAGAATGAGAAGAGCCCATATCCACCTCTGCTTTCCTACTTAGACGATTTGCTTTCGGTCAACATCATGCATGGACCCAAATTACTTCCCCCAATTTTTACAAAATTACAAAAACTGCCCACATTTTTAAATATCTATGTTCCCACTTATGAGCTAATTTCCTTGTTCCTAATTTTGGTCCAAAACTGAAAATAGGTGAAATTAGAGGGGAAAAGAGACAAGATGGGACACATCGTCTAAGGCCAATATGAATGTGGGCACGTGCCCCTTTCTTTCTGCCCTCCCCTCCTCCACACAATACACATTTTGTGTTTTTTACATTACAAGCCATTCACTTTTTTTTAGATATTTTTTACATTTAATTATTAAGATAACTATACTTTTCTACTTCATCTCTACGTATCAAAACTGTCAATATACTTTCTGTTATATATATAATTTAAATATGATATTTTTATAGTTCTTTTTAATATAATGTTGTTTTTCTTAAGGCAATACTTTCATAAATTATAAATTATGTTACTAGCCAAAGTAAATAACTTTATCTCAAGACAATATGCTGATAGTATCACCAACATCCATATCGTGTCATCACGAGCACCCAAAAACATCACTCATGTTGGTGTTGTCATTAACATCAAAACAAGTGTAAGTGGTGTTGTCATCCACACTGAAACTACCGTGTCGATTGTGTCACCGACCCTCAAAACACTAAAAAAAGCATGATCGGTATCACCATTGACACCCAAAACACTAAAAAAATAGCGGACTGGTGTTGTCTCAGCACCCATCATGTTGGTGTCATCACCGACACCAAGAATATCATGTCGGTGATGTCACTAAATACACACAAAAAAACGGTATTGATCCTCTCACCAACGCCGAAAACACCTAAAACATATTTTTGATTTTGTCACCAACACCTAAAACACAATGTTGGTGTTGTCACCAACATCTCAAACGCCCAAACAAAAGAGTGTTGGTACACTCACCGCATAAAAACCCTTAAACACAAGGGTGCTGGATTGTTGCCGACGCCCCCAAACACACTAAAACACGCTTTGATGTTGCCGCCAAAACCAAAACCACCCAAAATGTGGTGTTGGTGTTGTCACATACACTCAAAATAACAAAAACACTATGTTGGTCATATCACCAACACTTCAAAAAAATATCATATTGGTATTGTCATCAACACAAAAAAGTTGGTGACAGTTGTGTCGTCAACAACAAATCTTAGCTGAAAAAATTTATAAAAAAAAAAATAAATTATCATAAAACGAGAGGACAAGCGAGGGAGTGCAAGGGGTAGACATTGGTAAAACCGGACTTAGGCTAGACTTTTTAAAAAAAAATTGCCCGTTTTTTCTGGTTGGACTCGGGCAAGTTCGGAATTTGGGCCTAGGGTCTTGTCCATCATACATCACTTGTGTATTTTATTTATATAAAAACAGTTATATAGGCTAACGATCGTTTGCGTATATAAATGATGTCCATCATACATCACTTGTGTATTTTACGTTTTTAATAAAAATTAAAGAGTTCTAACTTGACAAATTGATAATAGGGTGAGAGGGATTACCTATGAACCAAAGTTTTTGTAATTACCGTTCTAAATATTCAGTAAAATATATCGAATCTATTCTTGGAAAGACGGTAATTTTGATCAATCTATATTACACATACCATAAACACAAAATAATCTCGGATGTCTATATAAGAGGTTCCTACATGATCCTCTGTCTTATATATATCAGTGAGGAGGCTCCTTATACAGAGGAATGAAGATAAATTTTGTTGATTTTTTTATACTATTTTTTCTTACATTAGTTGTTCATATTTGAAAAAAAATACGCGTTCATTTTTTTAGGATAAAAAATCATTCTTAAAAGTTCGAAAAAATGAACCGTTAGTCATTAAAAATTAAACTTGTTAGTAAAAGGAAAAAAAAACAAAATTTTCTCCTCACCTCCTCTCTACAAAGAACCTCTTCACCAAACCAGTTCCTACATATATAATCTAATTGTAAGATCCTAGGTTTTTGCCTTCACCGCCCCTGTGGTGAAGAGGGCCGCCCCCGCGGCCAGCCGCCCCTGCGGCTGTGAGATCCGCCCCTGCGGGTCGTGCGACAGATCGCGCCGATCTGTTTTTGTCGTTTTATCTTTCTTCCATAGATAGAATACCCGACATTCTATCTTATGGGCCGGTTTCCTTGTTTTCTTTCTAACCCTAGACGCCCTTTTCGTCTAGCGTTCCAGCCCTCCCTATATATTCTCTTCCTTCTCTCCTTTTTCCCGTTCCTTGCTATCGTCAGCCGTCCTTGCTTCCTACAATCCCGCTGAACGTGTAAGTGCATCTTTTCTGGTTCTTCCTCACGTTCCTTTAGCGTTGCATGCCTTCCCTTCTGTTTTGGTTTCTTCCTTTCGTTCTTTTCTTTCCTTCTTCTCCAAGGATCAAGCATGAGCCTTGATTCTTGTGGAGTATTCCGTTGTTGACCCTTCGTTGTTCTCAGGCTCTTTGGAGTGGAGTCTCGACGTGTTGGAACCAAAGGTTCGAGCTTTGGTTGCCCCTGCTGTGAGATATGTCGAAGAGAAGCCCGACAGTAGCTTTTGACGAAGATCCGCCCCTGCGCCTGCATAGAGCCGCCCCTGCGCCTCTGTTCAGCTGCCCCTGCGGTTTCTCTGCAGTAACTCCCGTCTTTGGTGAGTTGCTTCCTTCCTTACTTTCCTCGTTCCTTCCTTGGTCCCTTATGGTTGTTCCTTGTTCCCTTGAGTTGTTGTAAGACTAAGGTTGAGCCCTTAGCATGTGTTGATCTCTTAGAGATCTTTGAGACTATAAGTCATAGACTTCTAGCAACCGTTTCGTTCCTGATCCGTGTTGCTTGTTCGTACAGGCTTTCCTTGCTCCTTTCTTGAGGGAAACTGAGTTGTTCCTGAGTTGTGATGATCTTTTGGTTTACATTCGAGTGAGGTAAGTCCATTGGACTTACTTAGCTTCATTCCGCGTATTAGTTAGTTTGTTTTGGCTTTTTTGTGTTGCTATCATGTTTATAACGGATAATTGGAAATAGGATTCACCCTTTCATAACCTTAATTGGCCCAAGTGTATTATAACCGGGCGGTGACCACTTGTCTAGTTCTACAAGAGACTAGAAGTGCTCTTGCAACCCAGACCCGTAGGTAACGGATAGTACTGATCTATTCCTATTGGTAGACGGAAGCGGAGGCGAGTTTCGGGAGATTCTCGTGTGACAAAAGATGTTGAATTAGTAATGGATAACCTTAATGAAAGATAATAATCGGTTGATGTGTGAGCATGCTACGTGTTTTCTTTACCTTATGTGTGTTTGTGCCTTTACACTCTTACTTATACCGTCATTGTAAATGTTAGCTAACGGTTTATACCGTCATTGTAGATGTTCCGCAGGTTCAGGATGCTGCTGAGTGATCCGGATGGTGTGGTCAACCGGGGTTCCCGTACATTATAGGACGGGATTGGGTTTTGTTTCGTTTGTTGTTTCCCTTTTTGTTTTGACCCGGCTGTGGAGCTTTTGTGTTTTCTTCTATTTGAACCTTTGGTTTTATATTAAGTTTTGGTTTTCATTCGTCTGTGCCTTGTTGTAAGATCCGTTTGCTGTTGCTACTCTGAGGGTCGGGACCCATTGTGCGGTCCTAACCCGTAGCGCTTCAAGTTCCCAGAACTTGGGGTG
This sequence comes from Fagopyrum esculentum, assembly GCA_033239045.1. Classification (NCBI taxonomy): domain Eukaryota; kingdom Viridiplantae; phylum Streptophyta; class Magnoliopsida; order Caryophyllales; family Polygonaceae; genus Fagopyrum; species Fagopyrum esculentum. The sequence goes on along the minus strand of BSUD01000002.1, from coordinate 11,116,844 downwards.
TTACACTAATTAGTTTTTTTTAAAAAAAAAAAAACAGTCTTTCGGGCCTGACTCTCTGGCACATACGACGAGTCTAGATCCTTGTTGTACTTGTCCAAACCATAATTTTTTGGTCTGATCAGACCTGAGGGTACTAAATATAACCGCTTGTTTATCCGGACGAACCGACTTTAACTGGGTTTAGCAAGGCATACGAGGGGATAGTGGCTATAAATAAAAATGCTAAAAGTTAGGGGGTAGTTTTTCCAATTTCATAATTAAATTGGTATTTATAAAATTTACTCCCATTTTAAAATTGGATTAAGTTTTAGGTAGAAATTAGGTATTTTCAGAAAACACCAAGAAATTTAGGGTAATTTTGTGATAAGAATTTTTTGAGGGTTGTTTCATGAAAATTCGCATATTTGAAAGGCGTTTTCTTGCAATTTGTTCCTGGAGAAAGCCGATGCCCACAAACTCTGTTTAATTTCCAATGGTACTCTTCAGTACACTCAATCCAAACAGAGTCGTCTAGGGGGCGTTTGGGCAACAGTTTGCTCACACCCCAATAAAAGAAAAAGAGTGCCAATTAAATAGCAATCACTCAAAACTCAAAATCCATAAAACCCTCAAATCCAAAGTTCCAAACAGTTTCCTCCAAATCCAACTCTATCATCTCATCTGCCTCACTCATTTGGGCTATCTAAAACTCCTTTTCCTTTGTTCTGAGCATTTTTTTTATAATAGAATGAAGGAGAACAGCGTTGGGTATGTAAGAGCAGATCAGATAGATCTTAAGAGCTTAGATGACCAGCTCCAAAGGCATCTTACAAGGGCATTGACTCTCGAGAAGAAGAAGAAGGAAGAAGAAGAAGCTAAGACTCAAAACAGAGCCGAATGGGAAATTGATCCTTCTAAGCTTCTTATCAAATCTGTCATTGGCCGTGGTACCTTTGGCACTGTTCGCCGTGGTTTTTATGATGGCCTTGATGTTGCTGGTAAGATTAATACTACAACCCCTTTTTGTTTTCGCTTGATTTGTTGCTTTCTGAATCTTAATTTTGTTGTTTATCTGGTATCATGTTCATATTTGGAATTGGGGTTTCATGGGCATTGTTTGTTTTCTGAACATTTTCTTCCACCAAAATATGTGGTTTTGGTAGCCTGAAGAAGACTCTACTCACATGTTTCTTGTGTATCTTACTTGACGCCACTTGACAACTTTATTTTATTTTAAATTTTATATGTCCTTCCCCTGCTGCTAACTGGAAAGCAAGTTCATGGGGAAAAATCAGCTAAATTTCTTTTTTTTTGGATTTTTTTACCTTTTCTATGATGGCACAAGCCATTGTGAAAAAGGGAAACACTAATCACAGTGATCGATTAGCAATATAAAGTTACCAAAAAGCACAAAACAAAGTCCTCTGATATCTCATCTTTGGCTCTGCTGTATAAATTGATGCTTCCTCATTCCTTGTGCCTTTGTTTATGACATCTGATTGTGTTTTTAAGATTATGGTTGTAAATTCAATGGATATTGTTTGGAAAACCAGTTAAAATACTTGACTGGGGAGAAGAGGGTCACCGGACCGATGCTGAAGTGGCTCAACTCAGGGCTGCATTCTCCCAAGAAGTGGTTGTTTGGCATAAGTTGGATCATCCCAATGTAACTAAGGTGATTTTTGTAATTCAATCTCGTATCCTTCCTTTTCGGCCAAAATTTGAGTTGGATCATACCACTATGCTAGGATTTCCCACAGTTCATAAAGAATTAAGCTGTTTGAATTGCTCTTTGTCACGACTACAAACTTTTCCGAGTTGAATCAAAGAGAAATAGGCTGATTTTTTTTAATACTATGAGTCTTTGACAATGTGTAGTGAATATTGCTATGTTCTAGAGCTGTTGTATCTTTAAACTCTGACAAGATCATACTTGTGTAGTTCATAGGTGCTACATTGGGTGTCACCGATCTAAATATCCAAACTGATAATGGGCAAATTGGCATGCCAAGGAACGTCTGCTGTGTCGTAGTTGAGTATCTTCCAGGAGGTGCACTGAAAAATTTTCTGATAAAGAACATGAGGAAAAAGTTGCCTTTCAAGGTGGTGATACAGTTGGCGCTTGATTTAGCTCGAGGGTCAAGTCCTCACTCTCTAGTTCAAATTTCTTTGTTAAAGTTTGCATTTGACACCTATTTTGTTAACAAATCTCAGAGGATTATACTTGCAGGTTGAGCTATTTGCATTCCCAGAAGATTGTCCACAGAGATGTTAAAACAGAAAATATGCTTCTTGACAAGACTCGCACTCTGAAAATAGCTGACTTTGGTGTTGCTCGTGTTGAGGCTTCAAATCCGAATGATATGACAGGCGAGACAGGAACCCTTGGTTATATGGCTCCGGAGGTTGGTATCTTTGCTTTACCCGTACAACTATAATACCTGTCTTTGCGGTTTAAGATTGATTGTGTACACTTTTGAAACAATAATGTACTCACACTTGAATAGTCAAGGTAATGAATTGAATATCACCTATCGCTCAATTCGGATATACCATTGAATATGCCTTTCTGTGCAAAGGGATCTGTTCTTAGAAAGAACATTAATCATTTTTGTAGTTCATTAATAATCATTCTTAATTTCGTATGTATCTAACGTCAAATGTGCTGAATCGTTTTAGGTTCTTAATGGTAGTGCATACAACAGGAAATGTGACGTATACAGCTTCGGAATTTGCTTGTGGGAGATTTACTGTTGTGACATGCCATATCATGACTTAAGTTTCTCTGAAGTAACATCTGCTGTTGTTTGCAAGGTAAAATATAACACCAAAATGCATTCTCTTGATTCAAACTGCAACCTCTATCTATACTGACAAAAAATAGTAAAAAAAAATATTTACAGAACCTGAGGCCAGATATCCCCCGGTGCTGCCCAAGCGCACTTGCAAACGTGATGAAACGATGTTGGGATGCTAATCCCGACAAAAGGCCTGAGATGGACGAGGTTGTCTCGTTATTGGAAGCCATTGATACGTCCAAAGGCGGAGGTATGATTCCTCCTGATCAGCAAAACGGTTGTTTCTTATGTCGCAGGAAAAGAGGGCCTTGATCCGGCTTCTCGACATAGTTATCTTTGCTATATAATTCTAGCAAAATACGAGATTGTGACGAATGCGGCCACGGAAACAGATGTGTCTGGGACGTGCAATCTGAGTATATGTAATTTATTCAAGGATGATGATGATACAAAATCTCTTCTCCCCTTTGTTTCTTTGTAGCTTCATGGCTGCTATTGTTATATTTGCATGCTTGTATGATAAGCCAGTTAGTTGCATGCAGGGTGTTGACCTACCTCCTTTTATATTGCTATCAACTTATTAATATTATATTTCTGTGAGATATGATTGTTTGTATTCAAAATATATGTCAGTTCTACGTAGCGTTGTACTAATACAGCACATATGGATCAATTAGCTTCATTCAACGTTCAATTGTAAAAGTAAAACCTAAATTGAGGTTCAAAATCTGAACATCTGTCAAGATATAAACAAAGAAAATTAAACTGCATAAGCAATCAAAGCAAAACTACAAACAAAAAAAAACTCTAGGATCTTCCTACGTTAACGTGATAAGCTATTATTGTAAAAACTAAAAACTCTCCGTAGCAATGCAATGGTTTTGTCTAAACTGAAGTGGAAAGTTGAACTTGGGATGGCTTCTCGATCTGGTCATTCTCCCCCTTCTTTGGTGTTGACTTATAGTACCTCCAGTACAACACAAGCTGTAGGAATCCCAGGAAGCCTCCAACTCCATTACCAATCTGCATATCAACAAATTAGCAGAAAAAATCAGTTGATTATCAACACAGTAGTCAGTAGTTACAATCGAGATTAGTACCAGGATATAAAGATCGAACTCAAGGAGGGCATAGATGAACCAGCAAACTCCATTTGCAAAGCAAGCAAGGGAGAGGTACAAAGGCATGAACTCTACGCTCTTTGTCTTAATCACGTTTCTCTGTATTTCAAATGAGAGCATTGACAAAATCAGTTCAAGTTGAATTCAATCTCACAAGTTAACCAAAGAGAGATTAATAGAGCATACCATGACACCAAGAGGAGAGCCATACATGATGATACCAAAGAATGTACAGAAACCTCCAACCAAATTAGATCTGGCGGTATGACTGTGGAAGAACTTCAAGGCACAAAACCCTAAAGCCAGAACAAAAACGATCTCTACCACAAGGAGGGCGGAGATATATATCTGTTAAAAACGAAGAAAGGCGTCACTTATCATCCCTCAAGAACAGAACAAAATAAGTAATTATGTAATAGATATTATCTTACTCTCTTCTTCTTGTTGGTGTAGGTAAAGTAGATTGTAGTGTAAATAAGCTGCAGTACAAGGCCAACACCGTTAATGGTGATGACCAAAGTGCTGTGTGGATGGATCAGAGGGGTTCCATAGAACACCCACATTATGCAGTTCATTATTGACGCTACGTACGGAAGATAGTCAAATTCTTCAACCGATTTGTTCTTGAACACTCTCCAAAAGGTTGGCCTGTTTAACAGAACAAACAACTCTTAGGTAATCAAAACACTGAAAACAAAGTTCCGCTAACAGTTAAACTCAAACTCAGAAGAGATCGATTAAACAAGGAAAACCTACATTGGAGATGCGAACAGAGCGAAGGAGAGGACATTGCCTGCAACAAGAGGAAGACGATCAAATTATCAGAATAAGATCGAAAAATTGTTCAAAATCGACACAACAGGTTGTTGTAACCTAAATCGAGCAAAACTAATTTATCAATCACAGTCGTCGGTATACACAATAAGCAGTTCACATAACGTTCGATCAAACCTTTCCAAACTAGTTTTTACATGAACGATCGTAAGAAAAATTGAACAAGCATAGTTGAACTCCAAACTGAAATTGCAAAACACAAACACAGTCAGATAGTGCAAGAGAAAGAAGAATCAAAGATCAGTACCGATGATTCCAACGATTGTGCGAGCAGTATCTACTGTATGGCTATACATCTTGCAGGAATTGCGAAACAAACACAACAGACTAGAGAAGGAAAGAGAGAGGTGGAGGAGGATCACAAGGGCTGTTTATATAAAAGCGGTGAAGGTAAACCAGAATTATAATCTTTTTGTCAAAATCCGGCGTTTATATAGTGCAATCCAAACCCAACCCAAAGCTTTTCTGAATTTTTTTTTTTTTAAAAACTCCAAAATCTTATCATTCATGCAAAATAATATCTTGGATATAAATCAATATAATAGACTATTAAACTATATCTTTTACAATTTTATTTTTGACTAGCAAAAAAGTTTGTTTTTGTTTAAATATTTGTTAATTAACATGAGATACGTTGAGAATCTTAACTAACCGTCATACCACTCGTTACTCATGGCATGTCCATGTAATTTTAAATCAGTTTATCATTCTTTTAGCATGTTGGTTGATTAAAATAATTTATTATTTTGGCGGTAATCTCTTAATCGTTTATTTCTCCGTTTATACCAAATAGATAAAATTGAGATTATAACTGTATAGATAAAATTAAAAAGATTATATACAAATAGATAGGTCTTTTTATCTAAATTTCAACAAATCAAGCCAGATTCACGTTATCTTACATATATGCAGGATTATGATTTTTCTGATAAATTTTATCTTGATTAATTTATATAATCAAGTATATTTTCTTTCTATCAAACTAGTATAATACCCGCACCTTTGTGCGGGTTTTGAAAAAAATGAGAAAGAATATTGTGAAATAGGTTTTTTTACGTGCTTTTGTTTTGTATACTTCTCTAATCTAATCGACTTACCAACATTACTTTATTAAGGATAAATTTACTAAATGAGATTATACTATGAACATACTTAATAGAATAATAATATTATTATATATATATATAACAACATTTTTGTTTTTTTT
>BSUD01000002.1:11060292-11110701 GCA_033239045.1 Fagopyrum esculentum | reverse complement strand
TTTTATTTTAATTAATTATTTTTTGACTATAAATCTATTAGTTAATTAGTTAATTTTATTTTTAATTATTAAAATTACAAAAGATTTATGTGATCTACAAGCTAAGAAACTTAACATAATTAAACAAAAATTTAATTAATATAACGCGGTCTATATCTACAAGCTAAAAAAATTTAAAAAAAATTATTTAATTCAAAATTAACTTCAAAGTCCGATAACTATCTAAAAATAACTTATTTGCTGATGGGTGGAAGAAAATCAATAAATAAATAAAATTAACATAAAAAAAGGTGTACACGTCAATTTTTTTTTAATAACTTGAAAATAGATCAGATACACGGGGTTACGGTTAAAAATCAAATCAAGGGATGAAAGAATAGAAAAACGATTGTTAATTATACAATTTCAAAAAAAATTGTGGGAGCTCCATTTCGAAATATTACTCTCACAACGCACCACGTAAACTGTCATGTATACTGCTCTAGTAGTAGATATAGACTCGCCCATAACGTAAAATTTTTAGTTCCAAAATATAAATTTTTTTCGACAAATTTGTAAAACATAAAAAGTTCTAAGGGAACCATGAAAAAAATCACATGGAACGTTCGGAAAAAAAATTCATTCGAATAAAAATCCTAAAAGAAAATATAACTAAAATGGAAATGAAATCGAAACCAATTTAATTAAAATCCATAATAAAAAGACATAACAACCATGGAAATCAATTTACCGTCAAAATGGAAATCAATTTTGATGATTAAATGGAAGTTTTTTTATTTAAAAAACTATCAAAAAAATCCAATGGAATCATGTAAAAAATTATTATATATTTATAGGTATTTATCAAAAAAAAAAGTAAATTTTGATGGATTTTATCAAAAAATAATTGTTCGCTTAAAATCTGATGGAACATTTCGAAAATAAAATTCAATTCAAAATCAATTTAGTTAAAACTCGCACATAACGTAAAGTTGTAGTTTCAAAAAAATAAATTTTGTTCGACAAATTTGTAAAACATAAAAGTTCTAAGAGAACCATGGAAAAATCTGATGGAACGTTCGAAAAAAAATCCGTCGAATAAAAATCCTAACCGAAAATATAATTAAAAGGGAAATCAAAATCGCAATATCTTTTAATATATTTTTATAAATATTTATTTATTAAAAAAATGATTTGGTTGTTAAGGTGATTTGATTGTTAAAGCTAATTCGATTAATTTTTTTATTATTATTAAAAAATTGATTTGGTTTCTATAAAAATTATTATTTTAATGATAAAAGATTTTATGGTTTAAAAAATAGTGTAAAAAATAAAGATTTATTGGCTTTAATTGTGGGAGCTCAATTTCAAAAATCCTGCGTCCACAGCGCGCCACGTCATCAACCCGTGCTCTGTTTTAGTAAGTATAATAAATATATATTTAAATTTAATATTTATTTTGAATTTTAACGTATATACAAAATTAAAATTATTACAATAAACTTTATCTAATCTAATTACACTTTTATATCATATGTATTTTAAATCAAAATTTATAATTAAAATTTAACATGATTATAAGATTAACAAAACGCATCCTTTTTAGCATGTATTTGAAACAGATATTAAAATTAGTATTTTTATTAAAATTTATTTATTAATTTAAAATCTTTCGATTTTGTATTGTTTATGTCAATAATATTATCTTAACGGTCATTACTTTATATAATGATTTTATTTATGTCAATAATATTAAACTAATTATTGATTGTTTAATATGTTAACGATCATTACTTTATATAATGATCCAATTTTATATTGTTTGAACGTTATTTTTTTAAGCTTGTTAACTATATGTTTTGAAAGATTATCTTAATGTTTACTATTTCAACCAATTGATAATAAAAAAAATTTCAATGTTAAAAAATATTTTGGACGTTAATTATTTTTTGGACATTATTTTTCCTACATACTAAGTTGAATGTTATATTTTTTTTACGTTATTTTTTTCCTACACTTTTTAGGACCGTTAAAAAATTTGAACGTTAGTTTTCTTCTCTCCGCTTTTAAGGATCGTTATTTATGTATTCTAACTTTATATAATATCTTTAAAAGGATTATAAATTTGGGATCGTTATTTTTTTAACGATTGGTATATGTATGTTCTAACGCCTCGTAAACTATTATTACTAGTCGTTAATATATAAATTATACATATCATGATCGAATACACCACCTTTATTATTAGTAATGCTTGTTATAAATAAAAATACAATATTTTTATATAAAACTAGTCAATATTTATCATATAAATAATATAATCTTAAAATTATTTTGTCTAACTCATGTGATTGTGACTAATATAAGTTCATACTCCCTACTATATTATACGTTCACATATGATCATATATATATATATATATATATATATATATATATATATATATATATTAGAGATGATAGAATACGATACCTTGTATTATTTAGAAAATAAATATACATTAATACAAAGTAAATATCTAAAATAAAATAAATAAATTTTTTCGGTTCAAAATAAAATGTAATAACTTCATTCTTAGAGAAATCCTAGTTCATGTTAATTTGAATAATAATTAGGTTCAAAATAAAAGAATTAAACCGAGCTTAATACCAATTTCTATAGACACACAAATAAACTTTTTTGGGTCCAAACTAGGGTCGCTTATTCGAATCGAATAAGCCAAACTTTAATGTGTTAATGTTCGGCTTTCTTATAAATGAGTCTAGAGTGAGTTTGAGTTGAACCTAAGGTTTAACCGAGCTTAAACATATGTTCATATTCAACTAATTTCGAAGGTGAACGAGCACGTGTTAAGCCTGGATTGAGCTCGTGTCGCTCGGTTTATATGAAATCATGCTATTCTCAAGCCAGAACAAGCCGAGTTTTGGTAAATTTACGTGCATCTTGTTTATAAACGAATCGAATCTAAAATTTAAAATGTATAAAATTATGATATATTTGCTCATTTAAAAAGTGAACGAGTTTTAACCCAACTTTTTTCGGACTTTAACTCGAGCAGCTCCGCTCCTGTCACAAATCACAACTCTTAGCCAATATTGGGTTTCACTTTTCCCACTTCCCGGTGCCTTTTGTGTGTTTGTCCAATTCTTCTACAAATAGAAGAAGTCATTCGCATTATGGCAATTTTTCTACTTGTAAGTCGATCTACACCGAAGGATTAAACGTGTCTTTTATGTGTTTGTCCAATTCTTCTACAAATAAATGAAGTCATTCGCATTAGGGCAATTTTTCTAATTGCAAGTCGATCTACACCAAAGGCTTATAGGTGTAGGTTGCATAGATTAGGGACCGTTTGATTTTAACTTAAAAAACGTAAGGGAATGAAAGCGAATCTATTTCATATTTATACTTTTATTCATGAAATTTTTTAAAATAATTTTTTGTGGTTTAAAGTAATTTAGTATAATGTGTTGGTTTTAATACCCTATAAAACAACAAATAAAATTAGAGAAAATAAATACATTTTGCATGAAATCATAAGAAAATATTAAAAAAAATTAAGAACAAAGTATATATAGACTAAATATATTTTCATTTCGTTTCTTTTTTCAAAGTTACGACCAAACGGAGACTTAAAATCTATTGAATTCTAAATAGTGACTACTTTAAGTGAGTCGAGTCTATTAGAGTAGCCATGTTACTTAATTTAAGTCTAGTGACGAGGCCACTTTAGTTCATACAAATTGACTCTATTCTATTTTATATGAACAAATTAGTCACCAGTCACCACTTAAATCCTACCATATTTGTGTATATATTGATCAATAACTTACCATATTAAGCTTAATATATAAAATATCGGCTAGATTCGAACTCCTTTTATTTCCAATAGAGTATAGAATAATAGTGATAGTCAATTAGAGTGATAAAAATTGGAGGGATTTACAAAACAAAAGCCAATAAAAAAAGCATAATTCACCCAATTCTTTCAATATTTTTAAGCTCAACTACAATTTAGATTCGACCTGATTATAAAGCAATTGAATATAAACATATTTTAATGTTCGCTTGTTCGGCTCTATAACATCCCAAAGCGTTGACTTCAACTTCAACCAAACCCGATCATATTTGGATCATATCTAAACGACTGTATCATATTTGGACCGGACCTAACCGATCAAACTAGCGCCAATTCTAAACCCCACAAATTTAAATTTTGTGTTTAAATTCGGTCGGTTCGGGTTTAGACCAACGAAGATCGCTACAATATATTTTTGTTGTGTTTGTTTTTCGGAAGTCGTAAACGCACGGCAATGGAATTCATAAACGCACGACGGATCCGGATCCCGAGACCGTCACATTCACGGGTTCCGGATCCGTGAACTTTTAAAATCCTATACCGCGCAACTAAAAATTGTAGTCGTCACTTTGCCTTCTTTAACCAAAAACGCTATATCAAAGACGGAGGAGAGGAATCGACGGTTTGCAATCGGAACCAAATCCTGCACATCTCGACTTCAAATTAACAATGGATTAAGGTGGCGACGGAGGAATACCGTTCCAAAAGCGAAACAAACCCCGGGCGAGGTAAACTTGCAGTTTTCGGTTTTCTTTTTTTTTCTAGAATCGTAAATGTATATAATATTGTATTTGCTTGCTTGATTGAACTTGGTTTAGGTTAGATTGGAGTAGATTAGGCTAGAATAGGGTTGAAATCTATTGAATGAAAGCTTGAAAGCCTTGAATCCGCCATTGATGACGGATTCGTGAAGATGATGAATAGTGGCTCCGCAGATACGAGTTCCGGATACGTGGTGCCATTGTTCACACTGCATTATTATAATAATGCATTAAATTGAATTGAATTGAATTAATTGAATTAATTTATATTTATTTAAATTAAATAATTTATCCAAATTAACTTTAATTAAATTAAAATGAAATGAAATTTATTTAAATTTAAATGAAATATAACTAAATTAAAATAAAATTGCTTCATCCTAATTAACTTAAATTAAAACTAAATTAATTAAATTAAAATAAATTAAATTGAAATTGTTTCATCCTAGTTATGTTAAATTAAAATTAATTCAATTAGATTTAATTAAATGAAGAAAAAGTTAACAAATTAAATTAAAATCAAATAAATCGTATTGAATTAAATAAACTAAATTAAAAATAATTATATCTATCAAACTTAGTTACATTAAACTTATAAAATATCCAAGTTTAATTAATTAAAAGTAATTAAATTTTATTTAATTAATTAAAATCAAATAAATTATATCTATCAAACTAAGTTACATTAAACTTATAAAATATCCAAACACAATTATGTAACGCATATATTGCTACAGATATTACATAGTATGGAGAGACGGAGGCATCCTACGGCCTCCGCTCGCAGAAATAGAGTTCAGGCGTCGGAAAGTAACTCTCAAGTCGTTGGCCTAGCAGCCGGACCAGCACCACTAGCACAGCGGACAGTGAGACCTTGCACATCAGAGCCATCTCTAGGAGTCTGTGAGGATGTTCTTCTAGAGCCGACGCATGTGACCGAGTCGGAGAGTGAGGAGGACGCTTCTTCTGTACAACTAGAGCAGGGGGTGGAGCATACTGATATTTTTGCCGACGAGTAGATGGATCCACCAACAGAGGTATATGTCGATCCACCAGTTGGCGACCATATTAAGATTCTAGTTGACTTTCATTACGATATTACAATTGAGGAGCATGTACATGCGCAACAGGAGCCATTTATCCCGGCAAATCAAGGTCTTGTTGTAACAAACACGGGGCACCCTTGTGCTGACATGCGACGCCGGCCACCGTGCTCGCGGTGTGTGGATGAGCGAGGTAGATATTTGCATCATACTTGTAACAAATTATGTTACATTATTAATCAATAAAATGTTTAATTGAATCAAAATTCTTTCCGAAGGAGGACTTCAAGAAACCCATTATAACGGTGCAGCGGATAGAGCACATCACCATGGTGAGAAGATGGATATTTGATGCTGATAGAGAGAACCCTACTTATTGGTTGGCTATCGCTGATAACGTGATTTATGACGTTAGTATAGACATACATTTAGATAGTTTTTCCCGTTATTCATGCACGGTTTGACATTAGTTCACGACGTTTACACTCATTTCGTGCATATTTCTAGAAAAGACGTCTACACGACCTTTTGTCGGTTTTGTAGGTAATTAGGGGATCTTTCGGGCATTAATCGATACATTCGAGGGTCAAGCCTCATGATGGTACGCATCCGAGGCTTAGAAGGAACATAATTAGAGCAACAAAGGACACAAGAACCCTTATTGGTGCAAGCAATGGAGAAACTCATGGCTAGACGATCATAGCATGCCTCTGTTGAAGAAAATCGGACTATCACTCAGGAAAATCGGCCGATTTTCCTGACTGGGTCGATTTTTGGCCTTCAACAGCTTAAGCCACGTGTCCCACGATCTCTTTGTCCGGCCTTGCTCTTGGTGGAGAATATAAGTGGGCCTACAAGCTGTTGCTGAAGGACTCTCTCTCCCACATTCTCTCACACACAGCTCATTGGATTGGAGTCAAGACTTGGAGAAGAAGAAAAAAACTCTCTCAAATTGGAGGAGGAAGAAGAACACAAAGCTTAGAGTAATAGTGAGTTTTTGAGTGATTTTGAGTGATTTTCGGAGTCTTTGATTGAAGAACCATTGTAAGGATTGTTAGGAACGTTTTGGAACTTCATTTGAAGGGTTGTAAGTCTTACTAAAACTTAGATTCAGCTGAGATTTATTGTTTTTACTTGCTTATCTTTCATCATCCATCTATGAGAACCATGTATGCTTGTGTGATGATTTTGGATGTTGATATGCATACTATTGGCTAGTTTATTGTGATTCTGGAGTGATGGATTGATGGTTATGGCTTGGGTGATGATAGAATGGACTTATATGTTAGTTTAAGATGATTTGTATGCACGAAACCTAACCCAGGAAGAAAAATCGGGCTGTTCTTCAGCCAGATCGGCCGATTTAATCATGATCCACCCGATTTTTCTCTCTGTTGCTCTTTAATTGATGAATCTGTATGTTAGGATGTTAGGTTATTGAAATCCTAGTGTTTATTAAGCATAATTTAGCTTAGGATCACCTAATGCTAACAACCTAAGTGAGGAAAGAGATCTACCCGATGATTTCCGACCTTAGATCCCTAAGATGATGAACTCTAGGTAGTAGTGAGCCTCACAAGCCGCTATTGGATCGAGTGTGCTAGGATTATTGCTTGAGACTTCCCTTTTCCGAGACTTATCCGGTAAGGAGAGGGTTACCCCTTAAGTAGTGTCCGGTTTGTGTAGAATTCCCTACCTTAACCCCTTGAGACCTACCCGGTAATAGGAGTTTGATGCGGGATTAGTGAAGTGAGAGACTTACCCGGTAATTGCTTCCACTAGAGAAACACCCTTTCCCAACACCGCAACGTTATCCTTAGAATCCTTAGAATCTTGAGTCCAATGCCATAACCGGAAATCTTGACCTCTAGAAACCTTTTTCTCTCTCTTTGATCACATATTTTGTGTTTGTGTTACTTGTTTGTTTTGCTAGCCTGAGTTGTTAGTTTGACTTAGTAATTTGCATGAATTGTGATCCTTGATTGATCACCTAAAAACCAAACCAAAAACATTGAGATTTTCATTTCTTTATTCCTTTCTCCTTTCTTAAGACTAGTTCTACACTATCTATGCTCGCTTGTTGATTCGATTTCACTTTAGTCTTTGAGTTCGACCTCGGAATACTATCCTTGCTACAAAACGACCCATACACTGTGGGTTCGCTAGGAGTTAGGAAAAATATAACGAGTATAAATTTAAGGCTTATTGCGTGCACACATCCTTAGCGTAACAAGTTTTTGGTGCCGTTGCCGGGGACTAGGTCTAGATCGAGTCAATTTTTGTGATTGTTTATAGTGTAGATCTTTCTTGTTGCTTTTGATCTCTTTTTGGTTTGTGTCTTTGCTTTTCAGGACATCTCTCACCTTTTAGGTGTATGCGAAGATCTCGTGGCAAGGATTTAGCTCCATTCGATCCCGAACCGGAGAAAACCCTTAGATCTAGATCCAAGAGCATTAGAAAGGGGAAAGAGATGGCCGGAAGAGATCTCCAAGCTGAGTTGGATGAGGCTTTAGAGCAAATTAGGCTAAGAGATGAGCTCTTGGAGGAAGAAAGGAGACTTGCCAATGAGAGGCAAGAAGCAACTAGGAGGGAGATTGAAGAGATTAGGCAAGCTCTTGTGCAAGGAGAGCTTAATCGTCAACAACCTCCACCTCCTCCTCCACCACAACCGCAGCCGGCGGTGAATGTTCGGGTTGTGCCCATTGCTATTGAGGAGCCACAAACATTAGGGCGACGTATGGATCCGGCACAAAGAGCACACCGTCCGGGTGTGAACTTAGGAGATCCCGCAACCCACAATTACGAGCTCCGCCCTCAAGTTCTACAAATGATCCGGCATAATCAATTTGGAGGGATGGAAGGAGAGTCTCCTCATCAACACTTGATGAACTATGAGATCTTGATGGAGACTCTTAGACCGCCTAGATTGGAGAGCAACAACCATAAGCTTAGGGCTTTCTCCTTCTCACTTAAGGATAAAGCCTTGGCTTGGTATCAATCTATTCCACAAGGGCGAGTGAGTACTTGGGAGGAGATGACAACCGAGTTCTTGACTAAGTTCTTCCCACCTTCCAAGACTACCGAACTAAGAGGGAAGATCAATGCCTTCGTGATGAAGGATAGAGAGAGTTTATTCAAGTCTTGGGAGAGGTTCAAAGACCTTTTCCTAGATTGTCCACACCATGGTATACCGAAAATTGAGCTATTGAAGATCTACTTCAAGGGACTTGATGAAGACAGCCAATTCAAGCTCCAATCTCTTTCCGGTGGGACTTTCATGGAAAAGAATGTAGATGAAGCTTGGGAGTTTGTAGAGAAACAAGCTCTAGTGATTGAGAAGTACTTCCATAGGAAGAGTGATGGGAGGAAGGCGGGAGCATATGAGGTGAGTGAAGTCACCATGAGTAACTTCAAGCTTGATGCCATCAACAATGAGTTGAAATCTTTGAGAGAGTTGTGTGCTACAACTTTGAAGAATCAAGCAAGTCCTCAAGTACAAGTGCAAGCTAATTTGTCTTCCAAAGAGGAAGATGTGAATTACATGGGAAGGGGCAATTATAACAACTACCAAGGCCTAAGGAACTTCAACAACAACCGGCAATTCAACAATTACCGGCCTAACCACAACCATCCCGGGTTTTCCTATTCTAACCCGGATGGAGCCTTGAACCCTCCCGCTTCCACAAGCACAACTCCACCGCCAAAGGCTTCACAAGAACCTCCACCCGGATTTACTCAACCTCCAAAAGATAGGACCGAAATGATGTTTGAGCAATTGCTTGGAAGGTTGAGTGGTCTTGAGAGCACGGTGACTTCTATTTCCAAGGCTCAAAAGGTTTTGGAAGCACAAGTGTTCCAAAAGGCGGGTGAAGCCCATAGAGATCCGGGAAAGCTTCCCGGAAGAACCGAAGATAACCCAAGAGGCCAAGTGTTGGCTATTACAACAAGGAGTGGGCTAAGTATGAAGGATCCCTTACCTAAGGGAAATGACAAAGGGAACCAAGTGGTGAATGAAGAAGAGCAATTGCAAGAAGATGGAGGGAAGAGCAAGGAAGATGAGCCATCATATGTGGCGCCACCTCCATACAAGCCACCACTACCATTCCCACAATCACGAGCAAGAGCTCATTTGGACAAACACTTTGGTAAATTCCTTGAACTTATGTCTAAATTGCATATTAACATTCCGTTCATGGATGCTATTCTAGGTATGCCGACATATGGAAAATTCTTGAAGGAAATACTCTCCAACAAGAGGAAGTTGGAGGAGTATGGGGAAGTAAGGATGACAAAGAGGTCCTCGGATTTGATTCAAACGATGAAGGAGGAGATGCCTCCTAAACTAAGAGATCCGGGATCCTTTTGTGTGCCAATCGGGGTAGGAGAAGTGAAGTATGACGCCCTATGTGATCTTGAGGAAAGTGTAAGCATCATCCCGCTTGCACTTTGCAACAAGGTTGGGCTAGGAGAGCCAAAGCCGGTCAAGATGACCCTTTACATGGCGGACCGCTCAATCACTCATCCGGTTGGAATCTTGGAAGACATTCCAGTGCAACTAGGGAAGTTCTATGCGCTCATAGACTTCGTTGTTTTGGACATCCCGGCGGACTATCCGGTTCCAATCATCTTGGGGAGACCTTTCCTAGCTACTTCAGGATGTTTGGTGGATTGCAAGAATGGAATTCTCTCCTTCAACATTGGAGAAGAGAACATCAAGTTTAATTTGTCCACAATGGTGAAGGGGCCAGCCCTAGGTGAAGATGTCTTCAACATTGTTGAGGAAGAGGAGTCTAGAGAGGTTGTGAGCTCAATCTTGCTTAAGGATCCACTTGAGAAGGTTCTTAGCTCAAGTTTGATGGAGGAAGGAGTTGAGGAGAGTAGCAATGAAGTAATCAAGGCCTTGAATGCATTGGACGAGCTACCAAGTGTTGGATTTGAAGTACTAGAGGAAGAGAGAATCACCCAGGAAAATCGGACAAAGGAGCCAAATCGGCCGATTTTTGGACTTATCCTGAAGTGCCATCAAATTCTACAAATACAGAAACTCAGATCGACCTACACTCAGGAAAATCGGCCGATTTTCCTGACTGGGCCGATTTTCCTGAGTCTTTTAATCATCATCCAAGTGTTTGTGAGCAATCATCAAGGGACTTAGGGGAGGCTTCCATGGCTTTGCAATCATCTCAACCTACATTATATGGATCATCTCCAACCAAAAAAGGTCCTCCTCAACTTGATCTTAAACCTCTTCCTTCTCATTTAAAGTATGCTTTCCTTGGTTCAAATTCTACTTATCCGGTGATTGTGAATGCATCTTTGAATGATGATGAGCTTAGTAGATTGTTGAATAAATTGAAACTGCATAGGAAGGCAATAGGATACACCATTGATGACCTTGTTGGCATTAAGCCCTCTTTGTGCATGCATAAGATAATGATGGAAGATAACCATAAACCCTCTATTGAACATCAAAGAAGATTGAATCCTATAATGAAAGAGGTAGTCAAGAAACAGATCATTAAGTTGCTAGATGCGGGAATCATTTACCCTATTTCGGATAGTAAATGGGTTAGTCCCGTATATGTGGTTCCTAAGAAGGGTGAGATGACCGTAGTAACCAATGAGAACAATGAACTAATCCCAACTAGGACGGTTACGGGATGGAGGATGTGTATTGACTATAGGAAATTGAACATGGCCTCTAGGAAAGATCACTTCCCCCTCCCTTTCATTGACCAAATGCTAGAGAGATTAGCTCAACACTCTCATTTTTGTTACCTAGATGGCTATAGTGGATTCTTTCAAATCCCTATCCACCCCGATGACCAAGAGAAAACCACATTTACATGCCCTTGGGGTACCTTTGCATATAGGAGAATGCCATTTGGGTTGTGTAATGCACCCGCCACCTTTCAAAGGTGTATGATGGCCATATTTTCTGAATATATTGAGAATATCATGGAGGTGTTTATGGATGATTTTTCTGTTTATGGATCTTCTTTTGATAATTGCCTAGCTAACTTGTCTTTGGTGCTTAAGAGATGTGAGGAGACAAATCTTGTCTTGAATTGGGAAAAATGCCACTTCATGGTAAGTGAAGGTATTGTGTTGGGACACTTGGTGTCCAACCGTGGCATTGAGGTTGATAGGGCCAAGATTGAAACGATAGAGAAGTTGCCACCACCCACCTCGGTGAAGGGGGTAAGGAGCTTTCTAGGGCATGCCGGTTTTTACCGGAGGTTTATTAAAGATTTCTCTAAGATTTCTAAGCCTCTTACTAACCTACTAATGAAAGATGTTGAGTTTGTTTTCTCCAAGGATTGCCTTGAAGCTTTTTGTAGGTTAAAGGATGCTTTGATCTCCGCCCCCATCATGTAACCTCCGGATTGGAGCTTACCATTTGAAGTGATGTGTGATGCAAGTGATGTGGCCGTTGGGGCTGTTTTAGGACAAAAGAAAGATGGGCGCACACATGCCATCTATTATGCTAGCAAGACGCTAGATGATGCCCAACTTAACTATGCCACAACCGAGAAAGAGTTGCTAGCGGTAGTTTATGCCTTTGAGAAGTTTCGGTCATACCTTGTTGGAGCGAAGGTCATTGTTTATACAGATCATGCTGCGATCCGTTATCTCCTTACAAAGAAGGATGCCAAGCCTAGGTTGATTCGGTGGATCCTTCTTCTTCAAGAATTTGATTTGGAGATCCGGGACAAGAAGGGGTCCGAAAATTCAGTGGCGGATCATCTTAGTAGACTCCCACCATTAGAGCTTGAGAGAGATGACATCCCGATTGATGACTCATTCCGGGATGAACAATTGCAAATGGTGGAGGAGTGCTTGTTCCAAGTGTCTAGAGGAAGTGAGCCATGGTATGCCGACATTGTGAACTATCTTGTGTGTGAGGAAGTGCCTCCCGGTTTGACGAATGCCCAAAGAAAGAAGTTCTTCAAAGATGTGAGGCACTACTATTGGAGTGAACCACTTTTGTTCAAGAGAGGGCCGGATGGAGTGTTTAGAAGATGCATACCGGAGGATGAGGTGGAGAGTGTGATCCGCCATTGTCATTCCTTGCCATGTGGAGGGCATGCTAGCTCACACAAGACATGTGCTAAGGTGTTGCAATCGGGCTTCTTTTGGCCAAGTTTGTTCAAGGATGTACAAAGCTTTGTGGTAGCTTGTGATGCTTGCCAAAGGACGGGAAACATCTCAAGGAGGAATGAGATGCCCTTGAACAACATACAAGAGGTAGAGATATTTGATGTGTGGGGTGTTGACTTCATGGGACCATTCCCTTCTTCATGTGGCAACCTCTACATCCTATTGGCGGTAGACTATGTTTCGAGATGGGTGGAGGCAATCGCCTCTCCCACAAATGATGCCAAGGTTGTAGTGCGGTTCTTCAACCGAGTGATCTTCCCTAGGTTTGGAACACCAAGGGTGATCATAAGTGATGGAGGGAAGCACTTTACTAATAGGAACTTTGGAGCACTTTTGGCTAAGTAAGGGGTGACTCATAAGGTGGCAACACCTTACCATCCCCAAACTAGTGGCCAAGTGGAGATCTCCAACCGGGAGATAAAAGGGATACTTGAGAAGACGGTCTCTAGGACGAGAAAAGATTGGGCTATGAAGCTCGATGATGTTTTGTGGGCTTATAGAACCGCTTTCAAGACACCAATTGGCACCACTCCCTACAAGCTAGTTTATGGCAAGTCTTGCCACCTTCCGGTGGAGATGGAGCATAGAGCATATTGGGCTATAAGGTGGCTGAATTTTGACCTCAAGGAGGCCGGTGAGAAGAGGTTGCTAGACATGAACGCCCTTGAGGAGATCCGGTTGGATGCTTATGAAAATGCCCGGATTTACAAGGAGAGGACCAAGCGTTGGCATGACAAGCGCCTCATCCCAAAGGAGTTGAATGAGGGTGACTTAGTGCTTCTCTTCAACTCGAGGTTGCGGCTCTTCCCCGGATAGCTCAAGTCAAGATGGACGGGCCCCTATTTTGTGAAGAAGGTCTTTCCTCATGGAGCGGTGGAGATAGGAGGAGATCATTGTGGAAATTTTAAGGTGAATGGGCACCGTTTGAAGAAGTACATCCCGGAAGCCCCGGTGGAAGTAATTGCCCCACTTCACCTTGAGTGAAACGCTCCTGAATTTGGTCAAGCTAATGACGTTAAAGAAGCGCTTAATGGGAGGCAACCCATTGGTACATATTTTTCCCTTTTGTTTTTCTTGCTTTTGTTTGATCTTACTCTTGGTGTGCTTTGTTTTTCTTTTGTGTTTTTGGTTGCTAGATCTTGTTGATTGTCATGTGTTATGAGATGTTGGAGGTCATGTGAAAACCTCATGGAATGGCTGAAGGCACAAGATCCAAGCACATGGATGTTCGCCCCTAGAGGTGTGTGCAAATAAGTTTTAAATTTATAAAACTAGAATCAAGCAAGCGAACCCGCAGTGTACGGATCGATGTAGTTAAGCAAGAATTCCAGAGTATCGAACACAGGGATTTGGGTGGGAACGAACTCGGTTGCAAGTTATCAAGCAAGTAAATATGAGAGTTTGCAGATATTGGGAAAACAACAATCCTAAAGATCCAGGTATCCAGCTGTGGCAATCGATTCAAGATATACTAATGATGTAAAGACAGAGTTGAGATATGCAAAGGTATACTAAAGTAAGGTAATCGTACGGTGAAGTTCCAAAAACCTTTTGTGACTCACCTATAAGACACTCTCTATACAGGTTGTTGAGGCTCAATATAGAAAGATTCTAAAGGTGAGAATTAGTATCAAATACCCAAACTTATAATCTAAAGGTCAAGACTAACTTAACCGATTGAGGTTGTTGAGGCTCACAATCGAGGTAGAGGTTGTTGAGACTCACTACCACCTAGAAAAGACAAGTCTAAACTAAGCTAAAACAAATCTTTAACTTTAGATTGAAGTAAAAGCAGATTCGTAGACTTAAGGGAAATCACGGTTAGTTCTTGAGGTTCCACGGCCGTGGACTCAAGAACAGCCCGTAATTTGGGTTTGTCGACGATATTTCTCTAACTCTCAGGGTCTAATTTGTTTGCGAACAATCTATCATCATCTATGCCACAACTATCAACCCTTCACCTTAGAATTGTTAAGGGTTTTTAGCCAATAACAGTCATATTGATTTCAATTCAAGAATTAGAAGATGAAAAGATGAAAACTTTCAAGAACTTTCAATAACCTTCAACTTAATCTCGAAATCACAAAGAGAACAAATAATGTCAAAAGATTCACAATAGAACAAATAATTGTAATCCTAGGAAAGAAAAGAAAACGGGATGTCAATCCGTTTTCCAAATCAAACCTAATCAAGAAGAGAGATCTTCTTGCAGAATCTTCCAAGAACTTCGATCTTCCGCAATTCCTGGAAATCCCTACGGCAATCTCCACCACAAGTGCGAGATTCCAGGAATTCCAAACACGAACTTCGATCCCTTCAAAGAGATCTCGATTGCTTCCAAGCAATCTAGGCAAAACGTGCTCGTCTAGACGATGATGTACGTCTATGCGTCGATAAGCGATGATGAATGAGGGTAAATGGGGGTGTAAGCGCCGATGATGAAATCTCTTTTCGGCCGTCTTTTTATAGGGCAAGACGAAGTATCGGCCCGGCCCAATCTTCAAAAGATCGTGGCTTCGAAGTGTGGCGAAAAGATTCGCCAAAATCACGGTCGTGGAAGTGTTCCACGACCGTAATTTAGAGCGTGGAAACAAATACGGTTTGCAACATATGTTCCACGACCGTAGAATCCCCTGGAATGAACATCAAATTCTGACTCTGAATCCACGGCCGTAATTCTGAACGTGGTTTTGGATTCCGGCCGTATTTTAGGGTGTAATTTAGGGCAAGAACGTGATTCTTCCCTAAACTCGTGCATTCCTCAATCTAATACTCCAAATTACTTCCAAAAAGTGTCCTCGATCTATGGACATATCAACTCAACTCTCCTTTGCTCGATTCCGTTCGGAAATAGCTCCAAATCACCTAAAATCAACATAGAACTTGTGTAGACATCCATATCGACAATATAGGCAATACTAGCTCACATATGCATAAAGATCAATCAAAGACTATCAAATATGAATCAAATACGTTTAGAAAACGTGCCTAAAATATCACAATATTTCATGCTAACAAATAACCCCATACTTAACACTTGCTTGTCCCTAAGCAAGGTCTTTCAAAAAGCTTTAAACAAGAGTTAGGATGAAATATGTGTACCTTCTTTTGGATGAATGTGACTTCTAAGAAATAGATCATTCTCAAACCTTGCTTCAATCGTTCATCAAACTTTTACACATTCAATTAGAGAGTAAAAGGCAAAGAAAACTCATGAATCAATTTAACTTCCAAACAAGCATTATAACCTTCAAACATTATCAAAATCAATCATAAGAAATTTCAATTTAGATCACCAAGCCATATAACATTCTTTTGATCTTAAGGACTTTTAAAGAAAAAGTCTAGAAGATCGGCGTTTCTCAAATTTGGGAAAGTGGACAACTACCTTCTTCTTCTTTTGCGGTTTCCGCAACACTTCACTTAGAGCTTCGCTCTCTTCTTTTCATTTTTTGACTTTACTTTTGGAGTTATGGATAGAGGTGCACAAAATCGAAGCCTAGGAGATCGGCGTTTCTCAAATTTGCAAGAGATGCCTCAAACCCTTAGCGCACATACCATAATCCGCTAGGAATATCGCTCAATTCGACTTTGGCAAGAC
This sequence comes from Fagopyrum esculentum, assembly GCA_033239045.1. NCBI lineage: Eukaryota > Viridiplantae > Streptophyta > Magnoliopsida > Caryophyllales > Polygonaceae > Fagopyrum > Fagopyrum esculentum. The sequence continues at coordinate 11,094,296 of BSUD01000002.1, read as the reverse complement.
ACAAACACCCGGCTATGTGAATGGTGCCGAGTTACTCATCGTCATGATTGACTTCCCCAAACCTATAATTTCTTTCTATTCGATTGATTGCAAATAATTGCTCTCATGGCCCTCCCACATCAAACATGCCTTTTTCTCATTCACTTCTTCCAAATTCCCGGATAGGTAAAGGAGGCTAATATTTCAATGAGGAGTTAGGTGATCAAAGAAAGAAGAAAGAAAGTATCGAATTGCCTTAATCATTTCAACAAGAAGTATAGGAACTTATAATGTGATTTCAACTTCAATTTTCTAACATGATTTAGGTAACATTTTCACATTATAAAACTTGCAAAAGAGGTAAAATTTATTCATTCAAATCCTTTTCAATTCACAATCCTTTTAAGCATGTAATTGTCATCAAACTCAATTCACAAGTAGTTGTTATCATGGAAATCATCTCAATTTATTAGAAGCACAAAATTTTCAAAATTTGTCAATTTTTATGGGTTTTTAAAGTTCTTTTTCATGCAATGCAATAAGGAAACGTGTAACAAATAATGAACATGCAAAGATAGTCTCAAATGAAAGCAAACATAGAGAGTAGAGTTATTACAAACTTTTTAGTACATCCCACCCCATACTTAGGACGAACATTGTCCCTAATGTTCAAAAGAAAGAATAAAAGAAAGAAAAGAAAAAGAAACTCACAAGCGGTGGCGGGAATGTCTAAAACGAACGGTCCGGTCATCAATCACTGTGGCGCCGGCGGAGGTGGGAATGGAGAGAAACTCGGATCATAGAACCGCCCAAACTGCTGGCGGTAGACGTCCCTCATCATGTGGTCAAGGTCGTCTAAGCGTCCGTCTCTAGCATCCGCCCGGATCTCTAGTGCTCCAACTCTCTGTGAAAGTCCGGTAGCCCAATCCGGCATCCTCTCATACCATCCCGGGGCGTGATCGTACCATGCGGGGGCATCGGCTGGTGCTGGAGGTGGTGGTGGTGGTGGTGCTGCTGGCTGCGTCGTGGACCAAGGAGGAGGTGTGTCGTACCAAGTGGGAGGTGTAGTCATCCACGTGGGTCTCTCACTCACGCTAGCGCGGCGAGATGACGAGCCTGAAGCTCTAGCTGGGCGTGGAGAGCGCCTAGGTACATCCCGGGCCGCCTCCGGCTGATCCGGAAACGTGCCGAAATCCTGCTCCGCTCCTCCACCACTCTCGTACTGATCTCCCATGTCCTCCTCATCCACAACCGGCGGTGGAACGTAAGGGGAGCTACAAGCGTGTTCGCGTGCATCGCAGCGAACGTCTCCTTCCAATTGTGGCGTCCCGCCACAATGGAATACTCTGGCAGCCACTCTATACCCCTGCCTGTCCTAGTCTCCCAAGGCATGCCCGCATAAGGCGGACCTCTGTGTGTGGGGAAGATGAGTCCCCTAACCATAAAAGCATGCAGTCCTAAGGGAACCGCCGGTATACAGGTGCAAGCGGAAAAATCTACACCGAACGTCCTAGCAATGTGGGTCACTATCCCACCATATCCAATGTTCCCCTTCTTCTTGTTCTTGAGCTTGCTCATCGTAGCAGCCAAGAGAGTAGCACAATCTGCACGACGTCCATAGAGCATGCAGTAGAGCAGGAATAGCTCATCCGTCTTGATCTTTTGGGGCGTCTCCGTCCTAGGAAAGAGACACTCCGAAAGAACACGGTGGGCTATCTTCAAGGCTAGATGGTACATCAATCTAGCCTTGGTGTCAGCGGGTTGCCAACGGTCCTCGTCGGCGTAAATCATCGCAACTTCTGTCCAAAAATCCTTAGGGTAGACACCGCTAGGGAATCGACCATTGTAGGTCTCATGGAACCCGAAAATGGTCCCGAACTCAACAATACTCAACTGATAGTCTCGTTCCATGAGGCGGAAAGAGACGGTCCTGTCAACGTGGTTGTGCTCAAAGGATGTCACAACCTCCCGGGTAATCTCCTCATAGGTGTCTTCACGAATGTTCGTGAAGACGGTCAATCCGGCTCTATCCAAGAGCCATGTAAGATCATCAACAATGTTGAGAGGATGTAGATCCTCCAACAACAAATACCTAGGGCCAATCACTGCCCTCTTCTCTATCCTCTCAAATGCAGCTAGGTGGTTCTCATGTATGGTTGGGACGCTAGGGTGAGGGGGTAAAGATGGAGGTGAAGGTGAGGATGGTAGTGAGGGAGATGAGGTTGGTGGTGCCCTAGAGGTGGAGGGGTTCCCTTTCCTTTTCTTACTTTGCTCCCCTTTCTTCTCCTTTATCCTTCCCGACATTCTCCTCACAAAGTCCATTCTGTTCAAAATTACGGGCTGTTCTATAGAAACCACGGCCGTGGAACCTCCAGAGACCGTGATTCGTCTCAGAAGTTCGTAAATCTCAGCAAATCAGCACTCAATCTCAACAAGCAGGCAGTCCTAATCTAATTTCTTCCAATCTCAATCAATTCTTCCTAAAATTTCTAACAAAAACGAACCAAATCCGCGAGAATCGAGAAGAAAGAAATAACCTCTTTTTCGGATTGAAAAATCCAAAATGCGTGTTTGTTGATCGATTTCCACTCGATTTGTTGCTTGGATCCTGTTCGTGGTTGGATTTGCTTGGGTTGCCTCCCAAGAAGCGCTTTGTTTAAGGTCCGTAGCTAGACCAAATTCGCACTTATTCGAGTGCGGTAGGCGCAAACTCCTCAGCTTGGAGTTCCGGCGTATACTTCTTGAGTCGTTGGCCGTTCACCTTAAAACTTCCGCTAGCTTCACCCCATACTTCAACTGCACCATGGGGGAAAATGCGCTTAATTAGAAAAGGTTCATTCCAACGAGATTTAAGCTTACCTGGAAAGAGGCGAAGTCTTGAATTGAAGAGGAGAACTTGATCTCCTTCTTTGAAGTCCTTTGGAATGATATGCTTATCATGCCAACGCTTTGCTCTTTCCTTGTAGATTTTAGCGTTTTCGTAGGCGTTCAAACGGAGTTCATCCAGCTTGTTGATGTCTAGGAGACGCTTCTCTCCCGCTTCTTTCATGCCGAAATTCAACCATTTGATAGCCCAAAACGCTTTGTGCTCCAGCTCTACCGGCAAATGACAAGACTTCCCATACACAAGGTTGTATGGTGTGGTTCCTATGGGAGTCTTGTACGCAGTCCGGTACGTCCATAATGCATCATCTAGTTTCAAGGACCAATCCTTCCTAGTCCTCGAAACTGTCTTTTCTAGAATTCCCTTGATCTCCCTATTCGAGATCTCAACTTGTCCGCTCGTTTGTGGATGGTAAGGGGTAGCGATCTTGTGAGTAACCCCATACTTGGCTAGAAGAGCTTCAAAGCGACGGGCTATGAAGTGAGAACCTCCATCACTAATGATCGTCCTTGGTGTCCCGAATCGTGGAAAAATGGTCTTGTTGAAGAACTTAACCACCACCATGGCATCATTTGTGGGAGAGGCAATTGCTTCTACCCATCTAGAGACGTAGTCTACCGCCAATAATATGTATTGGTTTCCACAAGAAGATGGGAATGGTCCCATGAAATCGACTCCCCAAACGTCGAAAATCTCCACCTCTTGGATGTTGTTGAGGGGCATCTCGTTCCTTCTAGAAATATTGCCTGTTCTTTGACAAGCATCACAACAAGAGACAAAGGATTGCACATCTCTAAATAAGGTAGGCCAATAGAATCCAGATTGCAATACCTTTGCGCTAGTCTTGTTCGAACTAGCGTGTCCTCCACAGGGTAGTGAATGACAATGGCGGATGACACTTTGCATCTCATCTTCTGGCACACATCGCCGAATGATGTCATCCGGACCTCTCTTGAAGAGGAGAGGCTCGTTCCAATAGTATTCTCGGACGTCCTTAAAGAACTTCTTCCTTTGTGCGTAGGATAGTCCGGGCGGTATCTCCTGGCAAACCAAATAGTTAACAAAATCAGCAAACCATGGTTCGTTACCTTTGGAGATCTCGTTGATGCACTCCTCTATGATGTGTAGGTGCTCGTCTGGAAAGGAGTCATCAATGGGTAGATGGTCGTCCTCTAGATGCGTGAGGCGACTCAAATGATCCGCAACAGAATTTTCCGAGCCTTTCTTGTCGCGGATCTCAAGATCGAATTCTTGTAGGAGAAGAATCCATCTAATTAGCCTCGGCTTCGCATCTTTCTTTGCAAGGAGGTACCGGATCGCAGCATGATCCGTGTAGACAATCACCTTTGCACCTACAAGATAAGAGCGAAACTTGTCAATAGCGTAGACAATGGCTAGAAATTCTTTTTCCGTAGTGGCGTAGTTGAGCTGAGCTTCGTCTAGCGTCTTGCTAGCATAATATATGGCATGGGTTCGCCCTTCCTTTCGTTGTCCAAGAACAGCTCCAATAGCTACGTCACTAGCATCGCACATAATCTCGAAGGGGAGAGTCCAATCCGGAGGTTGGATAATGGGTGTTGAAATTAGAGCTTGCCGGATAGTGTTGAACGCATCTAAACATTCCTGCGAAAACTCAAAAACCGCATCCTTCATCAATAGATTAGTGAGAGGTTTTGATATCTTAGAAAAGTCTTTAATGAAGCGTCTATAGAATCCAGCATGTCCTAGGAAACTTCTTATCCCTTTCACCGAAATTGGGGGAGGAAGTTTCTCTATGGTCTCTATTTTAGCCTTGTCTACCTCTATCCCTCTACTAGAGACTAAGTGACCTAATACGATTCCTTCTTTAACCATGAATTGACATTTTTCCCAATTAAGAACTAGGTTAGTATCTTCACAACGTTGTAAAACAAGAGAGAGGTTAGAAAGGCAATCGTTAAAAGAGGAACCGTATACGGAGAAGTCGTCCATGAAGACTTCCATGATTTCCTCTACGTACTCGGAGAATATGGCCATCATGCACCGTTGAAAGGTGGTTGGGGCGTTGCAAAGCCCGAACGGCATTCTCCTATAAGCGAACGTACCCCAAGGGCACGTGAATGTGGTCTTCTCTTGATCATCCGGATGTATCGGAATCTGAAAGAAACCACTATAACCGTCAAGGTAGCAAAAATGTGAATGTTGTGCTAACCTTTCAAGCATTTGATCGATGAATGGCAATGGAAAGTGATCCTTCCGCGTTGCGTTGTTGAGCTTGCGGTAGTCTATGCACATTCGCCATCCAGTCACTGTTCGGGTAGGAATGAGTTTGTTGTTCTTGTTGGTGATGACCGTCATTCCTCCCTTCTTTGGAACTACTTGAACTGGACTCACCCACTTGCTATCGGAGATAGGATAGATGATACCTGCATCAAGAAGTTTAAGAATTTCCTTCTTGACAACCTCCTTCATGGTCGGATTCAGCCGCCTTTGAGGTTGTCTTGAAGTTCTAAAGTCCTCCTCCATTAGTATCTTGTGCATGCATAAGGAGGGTTTAATTCCTACTAAGTCCTCAATAGTATAGCCTATGGCTTTTCTATGTTTCCTAAGGACAATCATGAGCTGTTCATGTTCATCTATGCTTAGTTCGGAGCTAACGATAACCGGAAAGGTAGAATTAGATCCAAGAAAAGCGTACCTTAGATGAGTAGGAAGTGGTTTGAGTTCCATCACTTTCGGGGCTTCCAATGATCCTTGAGGAGCTTCCGATGTTTCCTTAGAAGTTTCTAAGGATGTTGAATGGGTTGGAGAAGAATTGGAGGAAGTTGAAGAAGTATGCCGATCACCTTCTTCCACGGTCAAAATTACGGTCTCCTCTTGTGTTCCACGGCCGTAATATCCTCTGGAATGGAGATCGATTTTGGCTGTGAAATCCACGGTCGTGGAATACAGGGTATGACCGTGGATTCTTACGTTCTCAGCCTCATCGTGGAGTTTCTCAAACTCTTCTTCATGGATCTCCTCTTGTGCTTCTAAGGCTTCAATTTCCTCTTTGCACTCTTCTTCTTCCCCTTCATTGGTTAGACTCATGGTGATAACCTTTTGTAAAGGATCGTTAAAGAGAATCGCACTTACCTCCTCCCTAGACAAACCCTCTTCGTCTTGGATATCGTAGATATCCTCGTCAAAGATTGGCTCCTTCACTAGAGTGGAAAGGACGAACTCTACTTTCTCTTCTCCAATATCAAAAGCGAGTCTTCCATTCTTGCAATCGACCATGCAGCCGGAAGTTGCAAGAAACGGTCTTCCGAGTATAATCGGGACCGGACTATCTGCAGGAATGTCAAGCACGACAAAATCAATGGGAACAAAGAATTTACCTAGCTTGACCGGGACGTCTTCTACAATGCCGACGGGGCGAGTGATGGATCGATCCGCCATGTATAACGTCATTTTTACTGGCTTAGGGTCGCCTAAACCGATCTTCCTACATAATGCAAGTGGTATGATGCTCACACTTGCTCCCAAGTCACATAATGCGTCGTATGTGACGTCTCCCACTCCAATGGGAATGCAAAATGACCCTGGATCTTTCAACTTTGGGGGCATTTTCTCTTTCATGGTCTTGATGAGATCCGAAGAATCCGAACTCATCTTGACCTCTCCGAAGTCTTCTAGCTTCCTCTTGTTGGAAAGGAGCTCTTTCAAGAACTTGCCGTAAGCCGGCATACCTACAATGGCATCAATGAAAGGTATATTAATATGCAGCTTACTCATGAGTTCTATGAACTTACCGAATTGTTTGTCTAGGCGCGCTCGCGCTCTAGATTGAGGGAACGGTAGGGGAGGTTTGAAAGCTGGAGGAGGAATATAGACATCTTCCTTCTCTTTCCCCTTTCCTTTGTCCTTCTCTACGGGGACTTCGACGAACGTAGGCTGCGGATCGGTGGTAGTCACTCCGCTCCTAGTTGTAATCGCCATTACCCTTCCCTTAGGGTTGTCCTCCGTCTTCCCTGGAAGCTTCCCTTGATTTCTAGGAACTTCCTCCGCATGATCGAACATTTGGTTTTCTAAAACCTTTTGAGCTTTGTCGATTTTAGAAACTCGATCATCAACCTTAATGAGGCGGTTCTCCATCCCCTGAAGCTTTCCCAAGATCATTTCCAACATGGGATCGGGCTTCTCCTTTCCCGTATTGTTTCCTCCATTAGATGATTGCCCCTGGCTTTTCAAAGGAGTAGAGGAAGAGGAAGGTGGAGTTAACGAGTTAGAGTTGGAAGGATAAGAGTTACCGGAATTTTTTTGATTGGGGCGCCAATTGTTGTTGTTTGAACCCCGATTGTTGTTCCAATCATTGTTCCGGTTGTTGTTGTTTCCATTCCAGTTGTTATTCCGGTTGTTACTCCGGTTATTGTTGTTGCCGCCATTGTTGTTGCCCAAATAGCCAACATCCTTCCCTTGTTGCTTTGGGAAGTTGGTTTTGATAGCCTCCTTCAACTCTTTGATCTCATTGTTGAGGGAGAAAATCTGATTTTGAGCTTCATGTGTGAGCTTCGCTCCTTGCTCCACACGATTTCCCTCCACTTTCCGGTGGGAATACTTCTCTATGACTCTTGCTTGCTTCTCAATGAAGTCCCAAGCGTCATCTTCTCTCATGTCCATGAACGTTCCACATGAGAGGGATTGGAGGTTGAATTGCGTTCCCGCATCCAGCCCTTTGTAGTAAATTTCCAGCAAGGCAAGCTTGGATATGCCATGATGAGGGCAATCCAAGAGCAAATCCTGAAACCTTTCCCATGACTGAAACAAACTTTCGTTAGGTCTCATAGAAAAAGCATTAATCTTACCTCTAAGTTCCGCTGTTTTGGAAGGCGGAAAGAATTTGGTGAGAAACTCTGCGGAAAGGTCTTCCCACGTGTCTAGTTTCCCATTAGGAAGAGCTTGGTACCAAGACAACGCTTTCCCTTTCAAGGAGAAAAAGAAAGGTTTGAGCTTATAGCTGTTGGTAGTAGCGTTCTTCGGTCTCATTGTCTCCATCATGCACTCGAAGTTTTGCAAGTGTTGGTGTGGAGATTCAGCACTTGTACCGCCAAATTGGTTTTGGCAAACAAGGGTGATAACTTGAGGGTTAAAGCTAAACCCTTGAACATCTTCAGCATCAAAATTCACACCTAAGCGGCGTGGTTGTTGTGTTGGATCCATCCGTTGGCAAAGAGTTCTTGGCTCATTATCCACACGTTCGACTCTCGCATTCCTTGGTGGGATGCGGCGATTAGTAGTTCCTTGTGGATGGAAGGGATTTATGTTGATCGTAGGATCAATCTCTTCTAATGGCGGCATGGAAGAGTCACTATCATCAGCGGATGAGTGGCTTTTTCTTTTAGACCTTGATCTCCTTCTTGAGGACTTCTTGCCAACCTTATCTTCAAGGTCGCGCATCTTTACCCTCATTTGGAAGAGCATGTCTTGTAGACCGTTAACTTGAGATTGATGACGATCCATCTCATCCTTGCGGAGAGTCTCATTCCAACGGAGTTGAGCTTCTTTTTCCGCCAACTCCGCTTGAAAATCACGTTCGTTTTCTTCGGCCATCTTCTTTTCCTTACGCTTTTGCCTTAAGGTTTTCTCTAACTCTTGATCAAGAGGCAAGAGACCTTCGGTGTTCCTAGACCTGCGCATGCACCCAAAGAAAAATCAAATAACGAGAGCAAGCTCCCAAGCTTGACAACCGGCTACCGGATTCGGCCGAAACCAAATCCCCGGCAACGGCGCCAAAAACTTGTTCGCCCCTAGAGGTGTGTGCAAATAAGTTTTAAATTTATAAAACTAGAATCAAGCAAGCGAACCCGCAGTGTACGGATCGATGTAGTTAAGCAAGAATTCCAGAGTATCGAACACAGGGATTTGGGTGGGAACGAACTTGGTTGCAAGTTATCAAGCAAGTAAATATGAGAGTTTGCAGATATTGGGAAAACAACAATCCTAAAGATCCAGGTATCCAGCTGTGGCAATCGATTCAAGATATACTAATGATGTAAAGACAGAGTTGAGATATGCAAAGGTATACTAAAGTAAGGTAATCGTACGGTGAAGTTCCAAAAACCTTTTGTGACTCACCTATAAGGCACTCTCTATACAGGTTGTTGAGGCTCAATATAGAAAGATTCTAAAGGTGAGAATTAGTATCAAATACCCAAACTTATAATCTAAAGGTCAAGACTAACTTAACCGATTGAGGTTGTTGAGGCTCACAATCGAGGTAGAGGTTGTTGAGACTCACTACCACCTAGAAAAGACAAGTCTAAACTAAGCTAAAACAAATCTTTAACTTTAGATTGAAGTAAAAGCAGATTCGTAGACTTAAGGGAAATCACGGTTAGTTCTTGAGGTTCCACGGCCGTGGACTCAAGAACAGCCCGTAATTTGGGTTTGTCGACGATATTTCTCTAACTCTCAGGGTCTAATTTGTTTGCGAACAATCTATCATCATCTATGCCACAACTATCAACCCTTCACCTTAGAATTGTTAAGGGTTTTTAGCCAATAACAGTCATATTGATTTCAATTCAAGAATTAGAAGATGAAAAGATGAAAACTTTCAAGAACTTTCAATAACCTTCAACTTAATCTCGAAATCACAAAGAGAACAAATAATGTCAAAAGATTCACAATAGAACAAATAATTGTAATCCTAGGAAAGAAAAGAAAACGGGATGTCAATCCGTTTTCCAAATCAAACCTAATCAAGAAGAGAGATCTTCTTGCAGAATCTTCCAAGAACTTCGATCTTCCGCAATTCCTGGAAATCCCTACGGAAATCTCCACCACAAGTGCGAGATTCCAGGAATTCCAAACACGAACTTCGATCCCTTCAAAGAGATCTCGATTGCTTCCAAGCAATCTAGGCAAAACGTGCTCGTCTAGACGATGATGTACGTCTATGCGTCGATAAGCGATGATGAATGAGGGTAAACGGGGGTGTAAGCGCCGATGATGAAATCTCTTTTCGGCCATCTTTTTATAGGGCAAGACGAAGTATCGGCCCGGCCCAATCTTCAAAAGATCGTGGCTTCGAAGTGTGGCGAAAAGATTCGCCAAAATCACGGTCGTGGAAGTGTTCCACGACCGTAATTTAGAGCGTGGAAACAAATACGGTTTGCAACATATGTTCCACGACCGTAGAATCCCCTGGAATGAACATCGAATTCTGACTCTGAATCCACGGCCGTAATTCTGAACGTGGTTTTGGATTCCGGCCGTATTTTAGGGCGTAATTTAGGGCAAGAACGTGATTCTTCCCTAAACTCGTGCATTCCTCAATCTAATACTCCAAATTGCTTCCAAAAAGTGTCCTCGATCTATGGACATATCAACTCAACTCTCCTTTGCTCGATTCCGTTCGGAAATAGCTCCAAATCACCTAAAATCAACATAGAACTTGTGTAGACATCCATATCGACAATATAGGCAATACTAGCTCACATATGCATAAAGATCAATCAAAGACTATCAAATATGAATCAAATACGTTTAGAAAACGTGTCTAAAATATCACAATATTTCATGCTAACAATGGACGAGGAGGAGAGCACTTAGAAAAATCGGACTGTTCTTCATCCAGATCGGCCGATTTCCTGGGCAGTTGATCCGATTTTTCCTTATGTCAAGGAAAGTGATGATCTCCAATCAAGCATGGGTGGAGCGGACGTGGAACTTGGACGGCTTGCGGTGCCAAGCGCGGGTTCCGACACCATAATGAACATCAAGAGCTATCTACCATCCTTGATCGATCATCCACCATCATCATTCAATGTGAACCGAAGTACCAAAGCATCAACAATTTTACATTGTGAGAACTCTCTTTCACTTCTTTATTTAGTTTTCATATTGGGGACAATGTGTTTCTAAGTATGGGGTGGGGTTTTCATGATCACTTGCATGATTAACATCTAGGATAGTTTAATATTGTCACATGTTTCATTATGTCTTGCATTGTACATACATATTTCAAAAAATCCAAAAAATCAGAAAATTTTAAAAAATTTTAGTGCTTCTAAAGCTTGGGAATGACCCTTATGATGAGATTGTCTTGTGAATTGGCTATGGATGGCCTTATGTGTTAAATTGATGTATGCATATGTGGACTTGAAGTACTTATCTTGAATCCCATGACTGATTTGTGATCATAAATGTTTGCCTTGATTGAATTGAGTATTGAAAGTCGAAATTACATGATAGTTCTTGCACATCATTTAGGAGTAATTAAGGCAATTCATCTTTCTCTACTTCTCATCTTGATCATGTTGTTTGAGCACCTCAATTGATGAAAAATTTTACCTCTTTTGACCCATCCGGGAATAAGAGCATGCTAGTGTGTTGATGTGTGTGAAAAGCAAGTGTGGGGTGAAGTTGTTGATGAAAGAATGATGTGAATGAAATGGTGAATTTATTGTGAAAGTGTAGGAAAAAAAACTGATAGTCCTAACGAGCTTTGGTATGTGTGTCCGGTGTGGATGCACCTCGAAAAATAAAAAAGCCCGAGGACGGCTAATCACCAAGGTTTCGGCTTTTGTACACCAATGTCATTGTCTCAAAAATAAGTGAAAAAGAAAAGAAAACAAAGCAAAGATGGAGAAAATTATACACTTGTTGGGAAGTTGAGCAAAAACAAAATTGTGGAGTTAGTTCCTTTCCCGGATTAGCATCACATGACCTAAAAATCCCCACCTAATCACAACGTTTCTTAGCCTCTTCTTTCCTAAAGTCCTTGTGACCTAAATGCATGTGTGTAAGACTTAGTGATCTAGATTGGACATACTCATGATCATCTTGACTTCTTCATTTTCACCTATCATGCATGTTTTCTAGTTAAGTATAATTGTCTTTCCATGCCTTCATTCATTTTATGCATGATCGCTTGTCCATTGCTATGAAACATGACTATGAAGGTGATCCAATGTTAGAAGCACAATTCCAAAAAGATTTTGTTGTTTTTTTGCATGCATAAATCACGTCATCTCTTAGTCTATAGTTGGATCTTGCTCGGGGACGAGCAAATCTTAAGTATGGGGTATTTTGATAACGTGATTTATGACGTTAGTATAGGCATACATTTAGATAGTTTTTCCCGTTATTCATGCACGGTTTGACATTAGTTCACGATGTTTACACTCATTTCGTGCATATTTCTAGAAAAGACGTCTACACGACCTTTTGTCGGTTTTGTAGGTAATTCGGGGATCTTTCGGGCATTAATCGATACATTCGAGGGTCAAGCCTCATGATGGTACGCATCCGAGGCTTAGAAGGAACATAATTGGAGCAACAAAGGACACAAGGACCCTTATTGGTGCAAGCAATGGAGAAACTCATAGCTAGACGATCATAGCATGCCTCTGTTGAAGAAAATCGGACCATCACTCAGGAAAATCGGCCGATTTTCCTGACTGGGTCGATTTTTGGCCTTCAACAGCTTAAGTCACGTGTCCCACGATCTCTTTGTCCGGCCTTGCTCTTGGTGGAGAATATAAGTGGGCCTGCAAGCTGTTGCTGAAGGACTCTCTCTCCCACATTCTCTCACACACAGCTCATTGGATTGGAGGCAAGACTTGGAGAAGAAGAAAAAAACTCTCTCAAATTGGAGGAGGAAGAAGAACACAAAGCTTAGAGTAATAGTGAGTTTTTGAGTGATTTTGAGTGATTTTCGGAGTCTTTGATTGAAGAACCATTGTAAGGATTATTAGGAACGTTTTGGAACTTCATTTGAAGGGTTGTAAGTCTTACTAAAACTTAGATTCAGCTGAGATTTATTGTTTTTACTTGCTTCATCATCCATCTATGAGAACCATGTATGCTTGTGTGATGATTTTGGATGTTAATATGCTTACTATTGGCTAGTTTATTGTGATTCTGGAGTGATGGATTGATGGTTATGGCTTGGGTGATAATAGAATGGACTTATATGTTAGTTTAGGATGATTTGTATGCACGAAACCTAACCCAGGAAGAAAAATCGGGTTGTTCTTCAGCCAGATCGGCCGATTTAATCATGATCCACCCGATTTTTCTCTTTGTTGCTCTTTAATTGATGAATCTGTATGTTAGGATGTTAGGTTATTGAAACCCTAGTGTTTATTAAGCATAATTTAGCTTAGGATCACCTAATGCTAACAACCTAAGTGAGGGAAGAGATCTACCCGATGATTTCCGACCTTAGATCCCTAAGATGATGAACTCTAGGTAGTAGTGAGCCTCACAAGCCGCTATTGGATCGAGTGTGCTAGGATTATTGCTTGAGACTTCCCTTTTCCGAGACTTACCCGGTAAGGAGAGGGTTACCCCTTAAGTAGTGTCCGGTTTGTGTAGAATTCTCTACCTTAACCCCTTGAGACCTACCCGGTAATAGGAGTTTGATGCGGGATTAGTGAAGTGAGAGACTTACCCGGTAATTGCTTCCACTAGAGAAACACCCTTTCCCAACACCGCAGCGTTATCCTTAGAATCTTTAGAATCTTGAGTCCAATGCCATAACCGGAAATCTTGACCTCTAGAATCCATTTCTCTCTCTTTGATCACATATTTTGTGTTTGTGTTACTTGTTTGTTTTGTTAGCCTGAGTTGTTAGTTTGACTTAGTAATTTGCATGAATTGTGATCCTTGATTGATCACCTAAAAACCAAACCAAAAACATTGAGATTTTCATTTCTTTATTCCTTTCTCCTTTCTTAAGACTAGTTCTACACTATCTATGCTCGCTTGTTGATTCGATTTCACCTTAGTCTTCGAGTTCGACCTCGGAATACTATCCTTGCTACAAAACGACCCATACACTGTGGGTTCGCTAGGAGTTAGGAAAAATATAACGAGTATAAATTTAAGGCTTATTGCGTGCACACATCCTTAGCGTAACAATCGCATCCTAGAGATTTAACAAATCTGCTCTACATGTCCTTCGCTGATGTCAACCACACGCTCATCCATGCCTTTGTAGAGAGTTGACATCCGGAGACCAGCAACTTCCACCTTCCATGGAGTGAGATGATAATCACCTTCCACGATGTAGCCATCATCTTAGGTCTTAGGACTGACGGGAATCCCCTCTTGACACCGTATTCTCCACGCGACCGAACCGATTGACTGAGTGAGGTGTTTCACATTACTGAGGCCGAGGCACGAGGACACTAGACAACGTTGTTTGTAGATGCCTTGAGGATAGCATTTGATACCATATGTCGCGACTCAGCCACCCAACTGGGGATGTCGCTTCAGCGTTCTTCTTCTTGGGGTCATCCTTATTCGTCGATAAATCGACGAACTAGATTCGCCCTTGGTTGATAGATCTAGTACGAGATCGCCAACGTACAAGAGGGTATGCATAAGGCGCCGGTGTCTTGGCCTACTTATACTCGTACGTATTACTATCACTTTAGTTAAATATTTTATATTTTCATTTTTTTTATTATTATTAATCTTCAATTAACAATTGCCGTACACGATGATGGACGGCGCTTCACAACTGAAGGTGAAGATGATTGTGGGTTGTACATCACTGCTACAAGTAACATTTGTTATATATTCAGTCACTTAAAAATATGTACATAATATTAATATTGATTATTTCATAAATAAATGGTTGTAGGTTTAGATCTACGCCCACTTGCCGCCATTGAGTTGTTCAACGGTTGAGAATCTTGGGCGACACGGTTTAGTTAGGTGGGTTTTGAAATTTTTTGTCCCAAAGACCCTACCGCGGACATTGGAGAGGTTGAGATCACTTCGCTCGCAGTTGGACCAGGTGAGAGCGGAGGACATCAAGTTCATGCCCTACGGAGACAGAGTTTTAGATTTTGAGGGAAAGTTTGTGGTTCCCACCTACATATGGACGATAGAGGTTGGAGATATTATCAAGCCATACATGTCAGATCGGGTCCTCCGACAGTTTGGTTATGTGCAGACCATACCGCTCGAGAGGATCATCCTGTTTCTTGAGGTCCACCCCCTACTAGCAGCAAGGAGTACAAAGTACGATTTACGTCATTTGATAACCGGTGGGCAACCAAACACGACAATACTAGCCGAGTTGCACTGGAGGGTCGGATTCGGACGTTGATCCATGAATTGTGTCTCAGGATTACATGTCGTGGTTTAGTGAGCGGTGTCATCCCACTAGTACAAAGACCCCTAGACCTCGCTTATTTTGGAGCGGTTCGGAAGAACCAAGATGAAGGATATTTTTGGACCATGGTTATATGTTTCGGACAATCGAATTTTAATAAATAAAAAATTAGACCTCGGTTATATGAACAAACCGAGATATAATATTATTTTTTGGACAATACAATAGTTATCATGAAGATCCGTGATGCTCTAACATTCTTGGACCCCCGGTTGTTTAACTAACTGTGATACGTCATTAAAAAAACCTCCATCAAAACGACGTCGTTTTGAGTTAAAAAAAACCAACGGCATTGGCTCACTTGCCTCGCAAGTCTCCAACCTCCAGCCCTATTCCAATCCTCAGAATTTCGGAAATCTATGCCCTGCTCCGGCCTCCAGGTGCTCCTCATTTTGTTATGCTCCTAATTTTCTTTGCCTTGTTGTAGATCTCCAACAATATAAGGAAACACTCATTGCTTACTTTGTTCCGGAGCAAATCAAATATCCGAACCCGCACATGCAACATTATCCTCTCGCGTGAAGTCTATGTTGACGCTTCAATCTGTCCAATCTGCTCATTTGCCATCAAGTTGATGTTCTCCATCACCAATTGAAATTCTTGCATGCTAGAACAAATATACTCTTCAACAAAGAGTGTGCGGACTCAACCTAAGAACCAATATCAATTCAATATACTATTGTACTTTTACAATTAGAAAAATTATAAACAAGATAGGATTAAGTTCTTACGGGTTTGTTGTCCTCGTGCCAAAGTGAAGATGCAAGTCGTGCCAAGCTTGAACAATTACCTCTTTGAATGGGATTAGTCATGTAGTTTCCAAATACTCCATCAACCCTGCATAACATTGTCAAAGCACTTTCATCTCAGTCAAACGCCTCTCGTAACTACCAGGAGATTTGAATTCAGTAAGGGCATGGTAGTGTGATGCAAAAATTACTTGTGCTTCTTTGATCGTGTCACCGCCCAAGAAAACAAATGTTATTGCAAATGTCAACCTCGTGCTAGTGATACTGACAATCTTTAACAACGACATCTTGTACCTATAAAGGGCACAAAAAGAAGATCGTATTTTGTTGGACTTGAAATCAAATGTGCATGTAATATATAAAGAATCGTAAAACACATGTATATTAAAACTTACTTGTAATATCCGAATTTTTATTCCGTTTAATTCCGTAGAAAACCAGATTTCGATCCATTGACCTTTTCTCATTCTACCTAGTGTTACACACAATCTCAAATTCTATCATTTTATGTAACTTCAATTTACATAAAATGATGAATTTTACATCAAACCCTAATTTATATACATCTATACATTATAACAAAGCCCATGACAACAATTGACAAGCACATGACAACATTTGACAAGAGTTGACAAAGTCCTTGCCATGTCTTGCTTCAACCCAGACCAAGAAGATGCCGTTTGTATCCCTTGTCCATGCCAGCCCAAGTGACGTTGGAACCCATCATGGAGAGGATCCTATGGAGTAAATATCCTAATCAGTAGGTAGTCCCTCTCTCTCTCCTATCTCTCACGTAACAACTACTGAGTTGGAAGTGGATCTCTTTTCGTAACCGCCGGAAATCACGCAGCAAATCTCCCTCCCCCTTTCAAGCAGCCTTACGTCCCCTTCTTTCCGCCCACGTTCAGTACTCATTTCCTTTTACCTTCTCTGCTTACAGAAGACTCCTCCAAAGACAGATCATCGCGACCGAGCGCGTTCCAGACAAAAGGAGTAGCGTACACTGAAGATTGCCAGCCAGAGTTACTGTCACTCATCCCACAACCAGAAGCAATCGACGTCGAGGAGGGAAGGAGAACGTTGGGAGTCACCACGTCGTGTCTTCTCTGGTGGCAAACGACGGGATCTACCGACTACCTACAGGTGAGCCTCACACACTCTTGTGCTTCTCTTATCTTGCATCTGGACTTGAGTATGACTCGATGTGCAGTAGGAGAAGAGCCGCACCAACGCCGTATTCTGAGACGAAGCCTGGTCGCCTCTATCGACGCAACAGGCTAAGTATTGGGCGAACTCCTTGCTGTCAACATCGATCTAGCCTCCCCAACCTCACGTCATTCAATTGTGTACTACACCAGGGACAGGTTACACAGATCATGCGAGCAAGGACCCGCACACCTTCCACACGTGGCTGTAGAGATCTCTAGTCGAGACCGCATAACCACGGTAAAGCCTCATAACCTTCCTCTTGAACCAGTTACAATATAAGATTGGGAGAAGTTCTAACCCATCTTTGCAACCCCTAGGACTTGAACTTGAAGCCTGGTACACTACAATAGGAGAACCATAGAAGCAACCAGCAGGATTCGAAATCAAGACCTCTTGCAAAACCAAAAGGTAGAACCTCAGGATTGGGCATTTCCGTCATGTTCAAACCTATCTTTTGATACCTTAGATCGAACATCCACCGTTCAATTTTTAGTATGTTATAGGGTGATATACATAAGTTGATGTATCAAAAGTTGGGATTGATCCAACGGTTGGATTTAGATTTATGAAGGTCCAAAGTTGACATGTTGTATAGTTAGGAAACATACTCAGTTTTTGGCTAAGTTTGAGATTACTGGTTGTAGGAACCAACTTTGATAAATTGTATAGAAGTGGTTGTTAGGTATTTTTGGGAAATTCTTGCTTCTATGGATATAGTGCATAGCATAGGAAATTTAGATATTTTTAGTAGAATTTTTATATTTTTATTCGGGTCTCGTATCATAGGCTAAAGTTGGATCCTAGTGACCTTTTAGAAAGTAGGAAAAATGTGTAGTTTTCTAGTTTTACCTAAACTCACTCTTAAGAGTTAGAATATGATATTTAGTCCCAAGGAAGAGTTTAGGCATGTATTATGGGATATTTGGAAGTTTCGGGACCAAGGGTAAAATCGTCATTTTACCTTAGGAAGGTATTTTAGTAATTTTTATTCTGATAGGATCTTACATCTTAGAAGTCATAGACTTCTAAGTATATGAGAAATGTTTTGATCCACTAGCCTCTTGTGACACGCAATTGAGTATTCTATGGTTGCTGACCGAATTGAGATTTAGAGAGTCGAGATTGATTCAGGTAAGTCCTTTGGGCTTACTTAGCTAACTTTTAGATATGAGTGTGAATAATGATAGTGGTGTTTGTATGATATGTGTATAAATATACTTATTATTATTAACTATTACCGACCTACCTATTTGGCTCAAGAGTAACGGGCGGTGGTATTCTACCCAGTAAGCCCGAGGGCGACTGGGGGTTTCTTAGGGACTAGTCCATACTTGGTTTGCGGGGATGCTACCGGCGGAGGTGTGTCAAACCATCACCAGTTGGATAAGGAACAGAGGTGAGAGATCTTAGATTTCTCGTGCCACAACTTAAAAAATGGAATAAAGTGAATCACCTAAGTTATCAAATAATAACCGGTTTGTGTGCCAGTATGCTGATTATTTTATTTTGCCTTCGTTGTGTTTGTGCTAATATTATTCTACTTGTACTTGGATAGTTAGCTAACTGTTGTCTCATTGTTGTTTAGACGTACCGCAGGTTAGAGCAGATGCCGAGTGATCCGGAAGGTAGTCGTCAGTCGGGTTGTCGTACTTCATAGGACGGGTTGCAGTCTTTTCTTTATGTTGGTCTTTCAGTTATGACATTCCTTGTTCATAGTCTTTAAGATATTATTCTTGCCGGTTGTTAGTGTTTTTGGCCACATTCATGACATTATCGAACGTATTTAATGATTTCTGGTTTTCCTTATATGTGTCTTGTTGTAAGATCTAGTTAAGTTGTTGTCAAACTAAGGCCGGGACCCAATGTGAGGTCTTAACCAGTAGCTCCCCGAGTTCCAAGAACTTGGGGTGTTACATTACTCGTTCGTCTTGTATGTTGTGTCCACTATGATGGCGTAAGGAAATAGGTTGAGAAGATGTCTTGAATATGGATGCATGAAAAAAAAATCTAAAATTTCATCTGAATCCGGGCATCTTCTAATATTGACGTAGTAAAGACGTTGCTCTAACCGTGTGGAGTGCTTGTTGGAGTGGACCTCATCCTTCAGCTTGTAGCATCCTAATCTTCAGTCCAACATTGTATATTTGTGTTATGGTGGTGACGTTGTAGGGGTCATCCAACTGTAGTGACTTCAAAATATTCATCGGTTGAAACCCGACCCAAGTTCACGTCCCACTCTCCGAAATTGTTGTTCCGTCAATCGGCCAACATATGTGTGTCCCTTTAACTGCTCGGAAGGTGTATGGTTGTGCAACCTACGTATAACATGCTACGTCTATTTATCAAATTCGCTTTGTACGCCCTCAAACTCAAATGAACACCCATCTTTTCTCGACTTGTGTGTTCGGCTAGACGACGACTCGATATCAGTATCAGCGTCTTTCTTCTTACAAGGGGTTCCGAAACGTTCGCATGTCAAACGAAACGTAATGAATCCCCTAACGTTTTTCCACAATCTACTTGTGACGAACACCATCTTTACAGTTCCTTCCATGAATCGAGCCTAATCCACCATTGTCTCGCGATCGTGGAAAAAACCGTGAATTTCAAACTCTCGCGTATAATTGGTCCCTTCATCATGTGAATAATTCGGAAGACCCTAGTTAAGGTAGAATAGAAATAAAATTTCTTGTTTTTTGTTTATTGATAAAGAACAATAAGTTAAAATATACTTACCTCGAAATGTCGAAGAAACTTGTGTGGGTCACTAAATTTTGTATCATCGAACGGAATCACCATTTCATCATCGTCTTAGATTGACATTTCCGCTCCCCTTTTTGGGAGAGTTTGTGAGCGTTAATCACTTCTTCTTTGGCTCTCAATACATATAGCCGATGGAACAACATAACGTTCGAATTACAACGGTCATATTTACTACTGTTACACAACGGTTAAATTATCACGGATCTAAAAGCCATAACCGTAACGATTACGAAATCCGTATTCGCCGTGCGTCTGTGAATTACATCGCCGGACCATATCCCTTGTTTTTTCAAAGTTTCTGCTTGTTTTGTTTGGGCCGGAAACAAGGGCTCTGTAACAAAACTACCGAATTTGGCCCATATAAATGTCAAGTGAATAAGAGTGTTATTATGCTTTTTTTTTTATTTGGATATTAAATTATACAAAATTACCGAATTTGGCCCATATAAAATGTCAAAGAATATGTTGCAAGGAGTGAGAATCACGGGCTGAGATCTGTCTCCTATTAAGCCCAGTTACGTGAAGCCCAGTTCCCGCAATAATTTAGTCTAGAATGTAAATAATGTATACAAATATTCTAACATTTTCAGTAGTAACAAGTAGATATATAATGTAAATATATTTAGTTATTTTCTCATAATTTTTATCAATTCAAAAAACTATTTTTGAATCCCATTTAAATGTTCAACAGTTACATCAATTTAATTTTAACATGAGATATTTAAGTTTAGTTATTTTACAATCTTTACTCGTTTGGAAGCACTAAAAATCATTGCTGATAAAAGAGTGATTCTGAATCAATCATTTCCGGTAACATGGCATATACTATTAAATATTTCAGTTTACTTTTACCTGAATCGGTGGGTCGGACTTTTCCACCCAATCAAATTTCTTCCTCTGTTTAAACCCGTCCGTTTTTCGGGACGGACAGTCCGAATATGGTCAGACATAAAGCTACCTAAGTTGAATAAAGACGACAAATATTTCGTCAGACCATTACCAAAACCATATATTTTCATTCAAATTGTATAGGTGTTTCGATTATTATGTATTGTTATTCAATTTTATTTAACATCATTTGAGTAATCAAAATTTAAACTTCATTAATTAGTCTAGAAATATACTAGCCCGGAGTAATATATATAGAGTTAAAACCATAGACTTATCGCATAATTGTTTATTAACATTAGTTTTAATTAAAAAATACCATGTGAATTGTTAATTAACATAAATTGTTTTTTTTTCCTAAAAAATATTTTCATTTATTGTGTAATCATTCTCTTATAGTATGCTGCAGTTTATTTACGTATATTGAAATTATTATATTTATTGTTATGCACAAAATAGGTAGCAAGAATTGTTTGTTGAAAGTTAGCGTAAAGAGCCCCGGGAAGAGAGAAAAAACAAAAGAGGGGTCAAATTGTGGAAGATGATGAATATAGAAATTGTGAATATGGAAGGGTGAAAAGCTAAAATTGCAGGAAAATGGACAAATTTGGCATAATGTGTAATTGATGGTAAAGGGAGAGGGGCGGATTTGTGATATTTGAAGAAATAGAGTGAAAAGAGTATCAAATCAATCAAATTGGAAAACAAGATTTGTCAGGCACGCTGCTCCGATGGAGACTCAGACTTCAGGTGGATCACACTACCTGCCACTCCACTGCACCGCCAGCCTGCATCTTAAATGCACCAAAATACTTTGCCAAATTTTATCATCTTAAACTTGCATCCATATTACACTGTTTTACTCATTTGGTCTTGTTTAACTCGTTTTTGGCTTATTGGGGCCGAGCATAAGTTGGTCGGTTCAGCTGAACCGAACCGATAGGTTTCAGTCCTAAACCAAACCGAAAACCGCAACATATTGTACGGTGTGGTTCGTATATTTTCATCAACAACGAGTAAACCAATAGAGCGCACCTCATGTAGATCGACATAACTATCAGTAGATAGGTGACAACAGTAGATTGATAGCACCACCATTAAATCAAGGCAAAAGGTAAATTTAGAGACTGGTAGGTTGAGATGCCAAATGAAATCCGCTCTAATATCATGATAGATCTAGGGTTTGGAACCCACACAAATGTTGGTGAGAAGAACCACACATTAGAATGATAATATTATGCTATATTTATAGCGATTATAAAAACATATATTATGGAATAATAAGATTATGTATAATAAAATCATATAGCATATTATATGTCCTAATACATCTAGATATTATCTTTATAATATCATATAATAATAGTTTCCTAATAGCAACCTACTTATCTCCTTCTTTCTTAAATTTTCAGTGGTACTTGACGATGACGACTGTAGAATCCTATTCTCGAGGCTGCGAGGTGGCTGGGAGGCCAAGCCGATGACGACTGGGAGTGGGAGACCAACGACTAAGAAGTGACTAGCGAGGGGGACGACGTCGATTGACGGTGACTAGAGGCGTCGATTGGTGCGACTGGAGGTGGTAATTGTTCTTCGCTTCTTCCTCAAACGTAGAAGGATAGTGATATCGGCAATAAACAAGGGTTGTGTGGCGAGGCTACGAGGTGTCCAGGTCTCCGCGAGGGTTGCGAGAGCGAGACGACGGGATGTGGATCTCGGTTCTTATCTGTTCTTCACTTCTTGGCTCTTATTGCTCTTTTCTTTCTCATTGTCATATGTTTGTGATTTTGTTTCAAATCTAGATATGTAATTAAATCTGTCATTTTTTTTAATAAAGGAAAGCGGTTAGGAAAGAACTATCTTATAGAGGTAGTTCATCCTAAAGTATCATTGCGGATGAGAACGCGAAGTTCGGAGTCGTCAAAAAAAGGGTGTGTTGGGATTCGAAATTCTCAAATGCTCAATCGGTCAACAACACAGTTTATTTCTCTAAACACATGTCTGACATGGACTTCCTCAAAGAAGCGAAGATCTAGTTTGAAGTCAGATATGAGCATATCGATCTCACAGGGACAACACCAAAGTCCTTGGAGTGTCTTGATAACACAAAGGTTATCACCCTCAATTTCAATATTTTTAATATTTAGCCTTATAGCTTCTTTAAGCCCGACTTTCAACGCGAAAGCTTTTGCTTTTACAACCGAGTTAAAATTATTTTTCCTAGCGTCCAAACTAATAACATCACCCTAGTGATTCCGTATAACAAAACTGAAGGATGTTATACCCGAATCGAGTTTTGATTTGTCAAAGTTGAGTTTGTGGAACCCAAAATATGGTTTGTCCCATTTGATATTGTTTTTCTTTCTTGGGTTAGAGAGGTTGTTCTTTGGAGTATGCTTAAAATCGTAATTGTCATCTTTCGTTGTGTGATTCTTCCAGTTCTGAGTTTGATTTTTAATGAAATTAAGGATGTTGTGATCCGAACCAATTGTTTCATTGTTAAAAATGATTTGGTTTTTAAAAACCAAATACTCCACCAAATGGTTGCAAGGCAAGAGAATTTAGTAAGCCCAATTTTGTTTTTGATTTCCATCAAAAGTTCGTGAGGCCTTTTGTTTACCGTGTTAATAGTATTTAGATTGGGGATGATAGTTGGGTCAGCTTTTTTGATAATATTTTTACTATAGGGGCAATCCATAAGAATGTTTACAATATCCTCGAGTTGGTGATTGCAAAAGTCACAGATTTTTGGAACTACAATTCTTCTTTCGTTAAATTTTGTTTTAGTTGGGATACCGTTTCTTGAGATTTTCCATATAAAGTTCTTAATTTTTGGTTGTGTGTATAGATGCCATATCCATTCATTCACAAGGATATTCAAGAAGCCAACCAGATTCCTTACCGATTATTTTCGAAGCTGATTTAGTGGAGAACCAGCCGTTCGGGTTGCTTCTCCAATATCACCTATCCTGTATTTCGTTTGTTGGAATTAATGTTTCCATAATTCTTCCTGATTGATGGGCAAATAAAGTTTTGTAGTTCATTTTCGATTTTTGTTGTGTGCCATTCATTTGATTTGATGAAGTGGTTAACTTTGATCTGGGTATTGATAAGATTAGTGTTATGCACTAACTTGATTAGTGGGTAGTTGTTACCCAATTATCTTGTCAGAAGTTGATAATTTTCCTATTTTCAATTTGCCAAATAATTCATTTTTTAAATTCAGGTTTGATAAGGTTTTTCCATTGCCAAGATGGTAGTCCTTTTAAATGATATTGTAGTATATTTATATTGTTTAGATATTTTTCGTTAACAATTTTCACCCAAATATTCTAGTTCAACTAGAATTTTCCAAAGGAGCTTAATTTGAAGGGCTTTGTTAGTGGTAAGAGACTTTCTTAACCTGAGTCCACCGTTTCTTTTTGGTTTACAAATTGAATCCCAACTTATCATTGATTTATGGTTGTCGCCTTTGTTCCAAGAACTTTTTATACGTTTTATCGAGTTCTTTCACATTATGCAAAGGAAGCATGAATTCTAGCTTGCATGACAAAGGATGGTTTAATCGCTAAGTTGTGCTCTATGAGGATGTTTCTTCTTTCTTGAGAAAGGGAGTTTGCTTTCCATTTACAAAGTCGCTGCTTTATTTTATTACTAATGTTACTAAAAGTCTATTTATTTACTCTCCCATTAATAATAGGACAACCCAGATAATAGTCAAGAGAGGCCGTGTACTCCATATTGAAGATCTATTTTTACTTCTTAGATACAACTCGTAGTAGTGTTTTTAGTAGTTTGGAATGCATATTTGAGGTAGTTTATCTTTTGTCTAGAGATGGAACAGTAAGTTTCAAGGATTTCTTTCGTCCAAAGGTATGAGTTCGAGTTTGCCTTGGTAAAAATGATCATATCGTCCGCAAATGAAAGGAACGGGATTGGTGTAGCGTTCCTACATACGGAAAATCCAATATGTTTATTAAAAGAATTGCAATCAGTTTTGATTCATTTGTGTAAGATTTCGGCACCTAAAATAAAGAGATAGGGAGATAAGGGGTCACCTTGTCTGAGTCCTTTTTCGAGGAAGAATTGGTCAGTCAGACCATTATTTACAAGAACCGAGAAAGAAACAGTGGGTATGCATTCCTCGATCCATCCCACAAAGTTTTTGTTGAATCCAAATTTTTGGAGAATGTGCAAGATAAATTTCCAACTAACTTGGCCGTATGCCTTTTCCATGTCTAGTTTTATGGTTGTCCATCCTTGCTTTCCTTTTTTACTACAAAAAGAGTGGAAAATCTCATGTGCAATTAGAGTTATTATGTATTGACCTTTTTGTAATGAAGGCTCCTTGAAACGGGTGGATAAGTTTTGCCATGATGGGTTCCATTATGAAAGTAAAGAAATTAGCAATTATTTTGTATATTGAAGGGCAAAGGCTAATAGGGCTAAAGTGATTAATAGTAGTAGGAATGTCTACTTTTGGGATTAGAGTAATATAAGTGTGATTAATTTGTTTAAGTAGTTTCCACTTCTAAAAAAGTTCTTAATTGATTTTGAGACGCCTGGTCCTACAATGTGCTAGTATTTTTGTAACAGTCAAAAATCGAAGATGACCTAATCAAGAATTTTAAGGAATTAAATCCGTTTTAACACGAGATACCTATAGAGGTAACCTCCTCCAAGATGATATTACACCCAGGTGTTATTTGGAGCATTTGAGAGCTTCAATTAATAAAAATGCAGTTGAGAGAAATGATCAGGACATCGGACATGTCCTAGATATGAAAAAACATAGAAAGGCAAAACGGCCAAAATAGTTGCTATTTCGTTTCTTAGCGGCTAAGAAAGACGGCTTAGGAATATGCGTTTTTCGAGACAATTGCGGAATAATTATCCATACAATATTCCACATTTATTATTCCAATTTCGAGAAGTTTGGAGAAAGGGGCTTAAACCGCTTTCGGATCGGTGAAAGGATAATTATCGACTCCGCTAAAGGATAATTATCGTCTTCGCTATAAATAGCGGAAATATTGTTTATTAAATCATTTTCCTTTCACGTTTTCTCGTAAAAGCTCTGATTTCTCTCAATCTTCAAACTCATATCTACTCTCCGTTTCTAATCCGATTTCAAATCCGTTTGAGTTTTTGGATTCCTCTCTTCATTCTCTTCATTTTGGTACCGAGTTTCTACATTTCCGCGCAAGGGAAGGCCTGGTCGAGCATATATGATACTAGGGAGGTTCCGTCGCTCAGATTCCGGTGAATTTGATGGTGTCCGAGCGTAGCCTGCGTCGTTGTGATTCCGAATCTTCTTTCGGAACATCAATCGGGTTAGTAACGAATAAGTTATGAATTTATTCGTTTTCCGTATTGCGATTTAGCCTAAATTGACCTTAGGCTTGTCAAAATGGATAATTGGAAATTCCATTATGCTCGTTACTTTATTCTGGTGATTATGGGGTGTTTGTTTGATAAGATTTGATGACAGGTGGGTTCAGAAATTGCCTGCGGGCAAAACGTTGTTCTGACGAAATTTAATTAATTAATTAAAGGTTAATTAATTAAATTGGGAATTCTAGAAAATGCTATAAGCTAGTTAAATTCAAAGAAATGAATTTAACTGGTGTTTGAAGCGAGAAGTTTAATACGAATAATATGATATTCTCAACAAGTGTTGTTGAAGGTTTCGGTCTAACTATAACCTAGTTGCTTTGTGAGCGTATCCAAGCACGATAAAAGAGGATAGTCCGAGTGGGAAACGGACTCAATAGTTGGTTTGCGAGATTTTATTGTTCTTACCTGCGAGGTAAGTGTATATGAATTACACTTGCTTAATATATGTTATGTATTTAATATGCTATGATTTTATGCATGCTTGAGTGTATATATATGTTTGTTATGATTGTATGCATGCTTATATGTATATGAGTGAGACGATGATGACGACTTGATATTCCTTATGAAAGCATGCATGAGGTACATGAGATAATAGTGGAAAGAATGTGATGAAAGAATATGATGAAAGCATGAAATTGAGTTATGATATGAAAGTGATAATGTAGGATGGTAATTGATTAATTAGCCCAACTGGGTCCCGCACGGGTTTCCGGGGGACGAGGTCGCTACCTGATCTACAGGGGGCCTCAGAGGTCGCTACCTGATCTACAGGGGGCTCAAGATAAGAAAAACAGCCAGAGGTCGCTACCTGATCTACAGGGGGGCTCAAGATAAGAAAAATAGTCCAAGATCGCAACCTGATCTACAGGGGGTCTTAGGACAAGATGGCCGAGGTCGCTACCTGATCTACAAGGGACCTAGGACGCTATCGGGTTGGCCAACCGGAAAGAAAAAAAAGAAAGAAAGAAAGAAAAGAAATACGAAAGCAATGAGAAAATATATCGTACGATCAGTTGGGGCTAGTTAGTTAATTATCACCTATGCATCGATGCGATCGAGTCTAGCATGTTATATGTTATGTTATGATTATTTTTATGTGATGAGATGATATGTTTATATGTGATGTGTGATAACATGCTTGAATGTTTATGTGAAATGTGATATGAATGGTTGTGGAATTATATG
Organism: Fagopyrum esculentum; assembly: GCA_033239045.1. Classification (NCBI taxonomy): domain Eukaryota; kingdom Viridiplantae; phylum Streptophyta; class Magnoliopsida; order Caryophyllales; family Polygonaceae; genus Fagopyrum; species Fagopyrum esculentum. The sequence goes on along the minus strand of BSUD01000002.1, from coordinate 11,067,085 downwards.
TGAATGTGGATATGTATGTGTGCTTTGAAATGTGAGGAAGGGTATAGAGTGTCCTTTGGGGACGGAATATTAGATACTTATATATATTGGGAGAGTGCGATTTGTATACCCTTACTGAGCGTGTGGCTCATTGTTGTTATATCCATATTTTTTTTCAACTACTCAGACTCGGCCTGATCAAGGCAAGGACGTTGGACCCAACACCTGGATTTGAGATCATATCAGGTGGGTTGTTATGGGATGCTACCGCCTAGGATGTTTTGCATGGTTTTAAAACAGTTGTGTTTTGGTTAAACGGAGTTTTATGACGTATGTTAGTATGTGTATATGTTGTGAATATGGTTGTAAGATAAAGTTTTAAAAATTTTCGTTTTCCGCTTTTCCGCTTATTGCTTTAAACAGGGTTAATTAATTGATAATCAACTAGAAATAAAATAGGTGTCACAATTTTTGGTAGAAATCGGAAGACTTACTGTCAGGACCCGAGACTTATCACATCCGATGTCAAATATACAATTTTTTATTTCCTCGTTTGTTGGTGGTTTAGTTAGTCTGTCATTGTCTTCGTTAATAACTTTGTTCTTGATGAGCTGAAGTTTTTCTTCTAGTAGGTTTTTATTTAATGGGGAGCTAGTGAATTTGCATACAAATTCTTTTTTAACTTCATTTCGTATTTCACTTTCATCTGAAATAGTTGTCCCATTTGAATCTATTAATTCCTTTAAGTGTTTCATATTTCTTCTACCAGTAGCAATCTTGTGAAAGTATTTTGAGTTTATGTCGATTTTTTTCAGGTTTTTATTCTTTGTTTTGTCTCTAGTATCTTTGGTAAAAGTTGATGGGACGATTTTGTTTTGTAAGAAGATTTCTTTGGAGATGATCTACTATGTGGTTTAAGTTAGACGGTGGAATACCTTGAATATCAAGGAGTTGAATTTCAACCTCTTTTAGTTGTTTGAAAAATATTTCAAAAATTAATTTTAAGAGGTTGAACATCTCGTTTTCCCTGTAGTTAGCCCGCCACGTTTGTTCAACTACTATATCAAAAGTCTTACGTTTGGTCCACATCATTTAAAATTTAAATGGTTGTGGTGTGAATGGAGTAGAGTTAGCAAGCTCTAAAGAGATTTGACGATGATCCAAAATTGTGAACATATGTTTTTTTTAAAAAAAAGGATACTTTTGAAGAATTTGGTTATGTCTCTTCAATTCCGGTTTAACTACACCTATCTTCTTCTACGTTGTGTTTTATGTCTCTTCAATTCCGGTTTAACTGAAACCGGAAACTTTCAGTTCAAACAGCAATCGAACCGAGGTTTTTGGTTTAGTTTCCGGTTCAAGTTTTATAGGTTTTCGACTTTTGGATCAGTTTTGAACAGATGTTCACCCCTAAAGAAAATTGTATTGAAAGCAGAACATCGGCATTTGGGTTTGTTGTTAGGGGTATGTGCTAACTATCTTGGAACGATTTCCAAATTACACATAGAGAAGTGAAGTACGTACCTTGGAACGATGGGCGAATACAAAATGTGCATTTATCCTTCTTGGGATCTTTTCAAACTTTGACCAATCCATGGATTTTTGAACCCTATGTGACCCAACTACATAATTCTCTATATTACGTTTTGGGTAACACTTTTAATCTCGAGCTTCTTTTTTTTTTTATATAAAAAATTGTATGGATGATTTTTCAGCTTGAACAATTTGTTATATATAATCGAATAACTGCTTTTATACTAGTGAACATTTATTTTGTTTGTGATGTCTATTAATGAAAACCTGGTTTATATTTTTGGACGAAAATCCGTCGGAATGGGGAAGAGATCGGGATGAAACCGAAATTTGTGAAATTTGTGTTCAACCTAGTATTAACTATTTTCATTAACGTCTATACTTGATTAAAATGTAAACACCTAATCTGAAAAATGGTTGAATTTCGCAAAGTTGGTTGATGAATGCATGATGAGTCACGATCCTTCACCCACCACTCAATCTGATACCCCTAAACATCTAAATTTCGTATATTTAATTTTGAAAACACAAAATTATGATACTTTTTACTATTTTTTATCTTACAATTATCAATATTGTTTATTTTTAACCTATAAATTTTGTGCTATATGAGCAAATTCAGAGGGTAAAGTTGATGCACTCACTCACCCGATAAGTGATAGATAAACACATCTAATAAGAATGATAGATGTCAATAAAAGTGTTTAAACCGTCCATCATCCGACATCTAATAAGAATGATAGATGTCAATAAAAGTGTTTAAACCGTCCATCATCCGACCCGTTATCGTCCACCGCCAACAAGAAACCTCCTTTATATCCCCTGCCAATTCCCCGGCAACGTTATCAGTATAAAACAACAAAATTAGAACAGAGGCAAAGGCATTATTCCTATGAGATATATATTGAATATATTTAAAAAGTACATAGAGATTAAAGGCACACTAAATGGCAAAAAAATGTGCATTATTTATTTTGTAGAGAAACAAGTGTGGTGTTAATTTATTCCATCACATGCATTTGAATCATCGATTGTTCCCTTTACCGAACATAGCTCCAATTTTTTTAATCTGCGAACCAATTTGCTACATAAGTTTCATATGCACTCCACTGCATATACGATTATACTAATTCTAAATTTCTATTTCTAATTCTTTTTTAGGGTTATTTAACCACCCAAACCCTCATGATATTCCATCATTACCCTTCAAACCTCGATTTTGTAAATAATTAACAAAATATAAAATCTAGATTATACGAATAAATTATTAAAATATTCTAACTAATATTAATCGGGTATCATTGATTTGTGGGATATTAATATTCAAATATCAGTAAATCAAATATCAAAATATAGATATGAATTTGATATTCACGAGATAAAGAGTTTAAAACGAATAAAAAATAGAGATGTAAAAAGTATAAGATGATATATTGGAATTGATTCAGGTAAAACTGGTTCTCCTATTTCAAATGTGTTAGAAATGATGAGTTAGTTTATTAAATATGAACGGTTATAATAGAATATAAATTAAATATTTTTTTAATGGTGTTTAAAATGAACTATTAGCTCATACATGAACAAAGACAATACCTAATAAAAAAATATATTGTCTTTTCTTATAAAAATATTTGATTACATTTTCCTAGAAACAACTTTTTCATAGTTACAATCTAGTTCAATTTTTTTTATACTAACGGTTCAACATTTTGTTAATTTAGTTCATGTTTTACACTAGTGGTTTATGTCTTTGTGCACTATTTTCAAGTAAATGTTTATGGAATATAAATTTTATTAGTATATCTTATTATTTTTAAATTTTTATACTATCTTACATGACAATCATTTTATATTATTAGTTTATGTTTTTTTTAAACTTATAAAAAATTATAAAACGTACGTATCATTAATATAAATAATTTAAATTAATTGGACATAAAGTTGAAACGAATTTAAAAAAAAATATCCGTAATAAAAACACGTGTCAATACAACATTGCTCTACCGAAAGAAGGGTTTTACACCCGAACATTATCCCGACATTTTTCATAAATATAAGAAGTTTATTACTTGGTATATACTATATTTAGTTAAGTAATAGATGTTTAGGATGAACCAAAAGGTCCAACCACTCCACTTGTAAAATCCCATCCTAACAACCTTAGTCGAATGGGTAGTTGTAACCGAATTTAGTCAAATGTTGGTGAAATCTAACAGTTACATGTTATCATTATCGCTTAACTCATAAATATTACTTAAAACACAAAAAATTACATGAATTTGCCCTTTATTTTTTACATCATTAAAAAAACGCACTAAGATTACATTATAAACCCCTTCATAGTATAATAACTTGACTAATCTCTATGCAATCGAGCAATAGACAAATCTACGAACATATACGCTCGTATACATACGATCCCGTTTTACCGTTCATTTGTAGCGGCTTTAACATCAATTAGATAATTTTTTTTTCCACTCCCACTCAAAAATGTGAGACCCTAGGAAGGGGGAGATCATTGCACATGGAAGACAATGGTGTTAAAATTAGATGCTTTCTCTTTTTAAAAGTGCATTTAGCTATATAAGTAAATATACTTGTCCCTATTATTTAATACTAGAAACAACATCAATAGGAAATCATTTTTTTGGAAAAAAAGGTTAAAAGGTGGCCTTTTTTCATAAATTGCATATTTGAATGTCTAAATTTAATTTTGTAGAGTGTTGGGGTATAATTGAGTGCATATGCAGCAATTATTGAACCAAACCAATTGTAATGGATTATCCATATAGTTATAATCACTTTTCATGAATATTGCACAATCATTTAGGCTAATGCACCTACTACATTCCATCTCAATATAATACAAAGACTAGCTCTCACATGTCTTGTAATATATTTTATTCATTGTCAGCCAGGACATCACATTAGATTATTATAATATGCTCACCTCTTGTATACCAATAACATGAAATATGATCCATTTATATCTAGTGGTAAAAGTGTAATATGTTATCTCCTACTTTTATTTTACTATTGTAGATATAGAAGGAGTGTATCGTGTGATACGAGCGAATATGCATATTAGGTCTAAACTAGTTTAGTGTCTGCATCTTGTGCGGGTTTTTATAAATAAAGAACATTATATATTTAATTTTTATAAATAAAAAATTAAATTTTGAAAAATTAAAAATAAGGAGAAGAAAATGAATTAAAATTTTAAAATGTGCTTATATTATTTTCAAAAAAAATTATAAAAACATAGTTTTAAAAAATGAAGAAGATTTCAAAATTTCGTTTGTTAAAATTTTGAAGATTTGATTTGTTATTAATATCTTATGTTTTTATATTATTTTAAAAGATTTGATAGGTATATTGTAACAAATTTGTAAATAAGTTAAACAAATTCTTACGTGGCATGTTTAAAACGTGATGTGACATTGCTGATTGTATTTAAATTTTTTTAGAACTTATTTTATAAAAGAAAATTGGAAAATATGTAAATATCTTATGGCATATCTGTAAATATATTGAAAAAATTCTTAGGTGGCATATCTCGGTGGTTGACATGTATTCTTAGTGGGTTCTGTTTTAGTATGTTATATAGAAGATTTAACAAATAAATTCGGTGGGATTCTATCCTAAAATCAATTGATAATAAAATGAGTAGTTCACCGACCTTATTTACCATACTCAGATTGTCCCCAACATTCGATGGGAGAACTTATTATCTCCAAAAACTATAGAGATGTGCTAATTTTCTCAAGTTGTTTTGACCTATCAACCTCTCATAAATGGGCACAACTTCAATTTTCTAACTAGGTTGCACTCTAAAAACGCACTAGGAGAAAAACATAATCATTTTCATTTCACTTTCTTTCTTTTAAACGTTTTCACTCCACCGCTCTAACCAAATGTCCCTATATATAACGTGACTACTCACCGCGTATATTATTATTTTTATAGGAAAACAATTACATTGTATATGATATGAAATTCATACTATCATTATTGATTGATGAGTTGTAATATATAGTTGGAGGTTTGAAGCTAACCACATTGATCCCTGTCAATTATCACAGTGGAATTTACAGAGGTGATTAAAGATAATATAAACATATTTAATGACTAATTAGAATTGTTAAGTGTAATAAAATTTGGCATGGGATGAAGAATTATAGAGTCCACATGGATCACAGTAAGAGTGACAGCGCTGTCACCCAGCAGGAGATGAATATGAATGGCCTTCTCCAACACCAACACCGCAACCAGAAGCGCCAGCGCCAGGATACAATATAATAATATATATATTCTTATATTCACAATTTAACATTAAAATAATGCTGTAAAAGCAACATAAAAAAGTTTAATTAAAAAAAAAGGAAGACGACAAAAAATCAATATACGGTGGGCCCCAGAGGGAACGGCTAACAGAGTGGGCCCACCGGCGGTCAAAGTAACGCAGCACTCAAATCCAAAACAGACTTGTCACATTACATAACAAAATATCAAATAATTGGTACCTAACGTATTATTTACTTTTTATCTTTTTCACAATATTTTCAACAAGGTACGATTTCCTCATCATGAGCACAACCTGCTTAACAGTTTTTTTTTATTTAATTAAAATAAATAAATGAAAATATACCTTTCAAATAAGCTATAAACAACCCCGTTTACATGTTTTTGTAGAAACTTGAGTTAAAAAAATATAATAAATATGATTTCCATCCTTTTACGTTGAATAATCTAACATTTTATTTACAAATTAATCCATCAATTTTTTTTTTTGTTTTAAATCCTTGCTTGCTCGTATACGTGTATATATATTTTATAGAAACAATTTGGTTTACTAGGCTTTTTTTAGTTTTGTGTTTAGTAAATGTACCCCTTGAGAGAAGAGTGTGTAGAGTTTGAGAATAAATACAAACTTAATTAAAACATTAAAAAGCCTATTTACTACTATAGTTTTTCAAAAAGACCTAGTTATCAAAATTACCCATTATTTAATTACATCCATGAATAATTACTTATATACTATATTATAACAAAAATGCCCTACATTATATCCATGCCTAACATTTTATTTTACAAATTAAGTAAACATATTTTTTTTAAAAAAAATTAGGTAGAGTGGAATCCTATATGTGCATCTGTTTTGCAGAACCTTTTTATTTTTTACACTCTAATTGATTTTATCACTATTACTTTATTAGGGGTACATGGTCTAATTAATAGATCAATATTTATAAAAGTCTAGTTAAAAAATGTGGCTTTTTTT